>BKCP01012292.1:396603-448042 GCA_008636005.1 Striga asiatica | reverse complement strand
CCAGCAGCACCTAGTGGCACCAGTCGTGCCAGGGCCCGTGCCAGCCGCACCTGCCCGCGCCCAGCAGCGCCTAGGACCGCACAGGTCGCACCCAGCCGTGCCAGCGCCGCGCCCAGGGCCCAGCAGGCCCGGCGCGGGACCAATGCCGGTCAATCCGAGATAGCACCTGACAGCTCGGCCCGCAGCGGGCTGGCGGGCCGGCCAACCAGCGAACCGGTCGGTTCGGCTGGCGGTTCGAGTTAGTTTTGGTTCGATCGGTCCGAGTCTTATTCTGAAATCTAAGTATTTTTCTGAGCCAATCCAGTTCAGTTGAGCATATCTGTCTTATTTCCGGACTTAGTATTATTTTAGCAAACCCCTAGAGTGTTCCTTTATATCCGGATAAGTTATCTGATAGAGTAGAGCATCCTAGCATATTATTGAGCATATGACGAGCATAGTACTTAGTATATTTGTTTGCTTATATTCTTATGTAGCTTGAGGAGTGAGCTACTAGCACAACAACACTTACGTATTTTCAAAGCAGATCGGGTGGGGAACCAGTCTGAATATTACATTGAGTATAATGGTCGAGATCATGTTCATGTATGTATATGAGTTTATCCGCTTGGAGTCAAGGCCGAGTTTGCCTTCCCTAAGTTCTGGTGGTGGCCCAGTTCGCCTTAAATATACCATCAGAGTGTGCACACGGTTACCGGCCAGAGAGTCCGGGAGTTACCAGCCAGAGTATTTCGAGAATTACCGGCCATAGTGTTCCAGGAGATTTCAGTTTACTTATATATACATGTACCGTGATCTCATTATTATTATTGTTGTTTACTTTAGCATGGATTTTTATGGAGTACAAGAGGACCAATACTCACCCCCATTATGTTTTTCAGATGACAGGGTCGGCGGGCAGGCGTGAGGGTAGTTGTGGTGGTTGTGGTCGTGGATTTGGCACAGCTAGCCGTTTCAGGGACATTTGTTTACTATGTTATGTATAACTACTATGACCACGCATTTTCAGACTTCCGCTACGTTTATTTTCCGTATCGAACTTGCATGACAATATTCTGAGATTTTAAAAGTTTTACCCGGTTTGCCAGTACGAACGAGTCCAGTTTTACGTGCTTGATTTGATAAAATATTAATTTGATTTTCTTTAACTCTAAACCAGTTAATAGACTTAGTTTAAAGAAAATGGAATTTAAAGCAGATAAGGTTTTAACAGCATCCCGAAATAGTTTGCAAAGGATTTCGAAAATTTTATAAGCATTGTTGAAGGTAAAATTTGTGAAAAATTGACCCTAAGTAGCGGGGTGTTGCATAATACGATAAGGGTCAGTTTGGTTGGCATTATTGGGCTTGATATCAAGCATTTTGTTATTATTTCCATAAGATTACCATGTTTGGTTGGTTAATTGAAAGCCCTTTATTTTGCTTGGGCCCGGTTTCATTACAAACAAATAGCTGGACTACACATCCCATATCTCATGTGTGATACTCTATCCCAATGTTAAGTTGTTTTTTTTTTTTTTTTTTTTTTTTTTTTTTTTTTTTTTTTTTTTTACAGAAATGCCCTTAGATAAATACTAAAATCTGGTCTCACTCCTTCATTTTTCCTCTCCCGCAGCTTCACTAGGGTTTCCACGGTTCTTAGATCACAATCAAAAATCTCTGTTTTGGTAAGCATTTTTCTTCCTCGAAGCCACAATAGAGTTCATTGTTTTCTTGAATCTAAGCTTTTGCATTGTAATTTATTCTCTGTCGTCCTTTTTTGCTAGTGTTTTCGGTTGTTGCGGACTGCACGCTCGTCGCATAATTGGTACTCGTGGGGAATCTTTACACCGTGTAAAGGGTGCATTTGAATCTTGCTTAAGGTAACATTCCGACGTTATGCAGCTACATTATTTTTCATTTATTAATGAGAGATGGTTGAAATGAGGTAGAGTCGCTTTTTTTTTATATAATTTTTGTCTGGAAATAATTTTTTATCTGCTGTAAGATATGTTTTGGGTTTGTTGGCTCTTTTGGGAATTAAACTGAGCCATGGTTCAGTTTATTGTTTCATTTTATTGTTGCCTATGTTTGTGAATGTTTTCATAGATCCAAATTTTGTACAATCTGAAGCATGATTAAAATATATCCAAATCTTGTCTTGTTTAAAGAAGCATGGTTCATTTTTTCTGTTTGTGTTTGGGTGTATTGATGATATTTGTCTCCCTCATTGCAATAGCAAATTTGTTATTTATTGTTCTACAACTATAAAATAGGTGCACTGCTGGTGTTTCTTTCATTGTTTGTAATAGCATATTTTCATTTCTGATTGTTCTAGAACAATGGCATACGTGTATTGAGGATGTTTGTTTCATACATTGCAATAGCAATTTTTATACTTGATTGTTCGAAAGCAATGAAATAGTGTATTGCTGGTGTTTGTTTCATTGTTTGTAATTGCATATTTGGATTCAAAAATTGTTATACATCAATGGCAAAGGTGCATTGTTGTTTTCTTTTTATTGCTAGCAATAGCAAATTTGATATTCGTTTGCTAGATAACAATAATAAATGTGTATTGTTGCTGTTTGTTTTATTGTTTCTAATAGCATATTTGATTTCAGTTTGTTAGAGAATAATAAAAGTTGTATTGTTGGTGTTTGTTTCATTGTTTCCAATACTATATTTTGATTTTTGATTGTTATAGAACAATGACTAAGGTGCATTGTTGGTGTTTGTTTTATTCTTTTGAATATCATAGTTGATTTCTGATTGTGATATAACAATGACAAAGGTGCGCTGGTGATATTTATTTCACTTCTTGCAATAGCATAATAGATTTCAAATTGTTAGATAAAAGGTTTACTGGCAATTTTTGGATTCGGTGATTGGTTTTGCTTCCTACTTGTAGATTCCATATTATTCCAGAATTCTATTTTCCCAATTGGTCCATGTGATGGAAGAAATGAGCTAATATTTGAAACTAAATTGAAAGCTTGCACCTTCTACCTACCGTTGTCCTCGAACAAGAGAGGAACACTTTTGCTTTATATTATATATTTTTGTCTGATGTATGTTGTGAACTCTATAGACAAGAATGATGTATGATACATAATTTCTGTTGTACAGATTTTACATCCGCTATTTCATAAAGCTCATCAAAGGTAGAACATACAATGGCCGAGATTAACAGGAGAAAGGCTGAACTTTATCTTGTATTGGAGGAAATTATGAGTGAATGTACATTTTTCATTAGTATGGTGGTAGCATTAAGGCAGCAACAGAGGTCCAAAACATCTACAAAATATACAAAACGAATTAAATATGTCATGGCAAATAGGATTCCTAAACAAATAGAACATTTGAACAATTTGGTAGCCTTGAATGAGTTGGATTGTATGGAAAATTTGAGAATGACTAAGGGAGCCTTCGCTAGGTTATGTTACCTTCTTCGTACAAATACTGGTCTGTCTGATTCCAAATATGTAACAGTTACGGAGAAGGTTGCACTCTTTCTTTCTATAATTGCTCATCATAAAAAGATAAAGGTTGTTAAATTTGACTTTAAGAGGTCTAGTCATACTGTAAGCATTTACGTACATGAGGTCCTTTCGGCGATTTTGCGTCTTCACTCTATCCTGCTAGTGAAACCTGAGTCGGTTGATGATTCAGACAACAATAACAACAGATGGAAATGGTTCAAGGTATTTTGACATGTTAAAGCTAATTAAATATGAGATTGTAGTAAAAGATATTTTAATTGTTATTAACACTACGATAAACTGAATCCTAATTTTTAAATTGGGGTGTCTAGGCGCCTTAGACGGAACTCACATAAGAGTGACTGTACCAGAAGTTGATAAACCAAGGTACCGCACCAGAAAAGGACAAGTTGCTGTCAACGTGCTAGGAGTAGTCGACCGTAACCAAAATTTCGTCTATGTCTTGTGTGGATGGGAAGGTTCTGCAGCCGATTGTCGCGTTCTTAAGATGCAATTAATAAACCTAATGGCTTGAAAATCTTTAGAGGTAATGAAGAAAAATGGTTGTCCATAAGATGATTGTTAAACATTCTGTAGGTTTGTAAAGATGAAAAAAAAGTAAACAACAAATTAAATTCTCTCTTTTGTAGGAAACTATTACCTATGTGATAATGGCTACACAAATGGTGAAGGTTTTTTGTGTCCATATAAGGGAGTGAGATATCATTTGAAAGATTGGGGGGAAGGAAGGCTTATACCTCAGACCCCTTACGAATTTTTCAACATGTCCCATTCCAAAGCTAGAAATGTGGTCGAGAGATCGTTCAGTATTCTGAAAAAAAGATGGGCGATCTTACGTAGTCCAACGTTTTATGATATATGGACTCAAAATAGACTAATTATGGCTTGTGTGCTATTGCATAATTTCATTTGACGTGAGCTTCCGATGGATCCCATAGAGACAATGATAGGAGAAGATGAACAAAATGAGGACGGTGACGAGGACTCCTCATTTATTGATTGTGTTGAGACCTCTGATGCATGGTCTGAACGGAGAGACACATTGGCTTTGTCGATGTTTAACGAATGGAGGTGTATTAATTGAGTGGATATGTATTTTTTTTATTGAAGTGAAATTGTAAGACAAATGAACTCATCTAGGTTTGTTATGTAATGAAAACATAATTGTTCGTGTTGTTGCACTTTTTACATTTTGGTCTTCTATATTTATTAACATGGTGGACATTATATTGAATGCCTTATCTTGTTTATTTCATAAGGTATTTTGCTATTTTGTTGTAATTTTTGTAATTATACAGAAATGATGAACTCTCCTGCAACAATGAATCCAAAACTGAGAAAACCTCGAGCTGACAAGGGTCGAAGGAGTTGGAGTCGGCGAGAGGAGGAAGTTCTTATTGCTGCCCTCAAAGAAATCATCACGATTGGCTGGAAATCCGAAAATGGGTTCAAGATGGGGTTTCTTAACGTTCTTGAGTAGGAATTGATGAAACAATTACCAGGTACTGATTTGCAAGGTATGCCACATATCAACTCGAAAAAACATGTTTGGAAGAAAGATTATGGTAGTCTGTGTACTATTCTATCACGAAGTGGTGTTGGATGAAATGAATCAGACATGATGGTTGAATGTACTGATGAAGCATGGTCGGAGTGTGTTAAGGTATGTTCTTTAGACCCCACTATTGTTTGGTGATGTTCTAAAAATAGGTGCAACTCTGATAGTAATTTTGTGATTTCTTTATGATCAGGTTGATGCTAATGTTCGTGCCATGCGTTACAAATCGTGGCCATACTACTATGATTGGATCGAGATTTTCGGAAAGGACAGGGCCACGGGGCAGCAAGCTGAAGACCTATTTGATGCAACTAGCAATGTCAATTTGTCAGGCCCTGCACGTACTTTGTCTAAACCTATGGATGTGAACGATGTGAACATGGAAGAAGAGGTCAACGATGTTAGTGTTATATACTGAAAGCTTGGCTTTGCATGTTATTACACATTTACCCTTTATGAATGAGAATCATGTTAGATTAAACAAGTTCTACGCTCTGTTGTTCTGCACTTAGATAGGGTGGGTCGTCATCGGGCGAACCGAAGATCACTCTATCAGTCACTTGCGAACAAGAATAGTTGTTCACAACCTAGATGGACATGAACACCCCATCCGAACGGTTGTAGTGTCAACTGTACAGTTTGTCTTGACTGATTAGTTGCACTAGTACATTTATGTATTGAACAGGATCCCAGAGAGGAGAAGTTCATTTTATACTGATCGTCGTAAATGAACTAGGCCTCGGTTAATTACTGCGTTCTCCTAACCCGTAAGATATTAAACAGGCAGATATATATAATATATATTACTTTGATTCACATGGGTGAGGTTCAGTTCGCTGGATTAATATTCCTACTGTTTTGGGTAATATTATTATATATAGGATGTGCTGTTAGGATATTTACGGTCACCATGTGCGTTAGTTTGATGATGTCCCCGGAGTGAGTTCATGAAGGATTGTTATGCTAAACCTGCAGGTGGATTAAATTCCGGCATAATAAGAATGTGATGAACGAGCGCTAGCTTCGGTGAAATAATAATAAATTAATTAATTCTTGATTGTCAGTAATCGAATTAATTAATGGACATTATATCTTAAACGTGGGGAGGTAAATCGAGTAATTATTATTGGAGTCTCAAATGTAATTTGGGCTAGGGAAAGGGAGTGCAATAATATAATGTTGGTGGCCTATTAATATTATTTAATTAATTAGAGGAGTGAGTTTGGCCCACAGTTAGTCTAATTAATTAAGGAGCCCTTTTCCTAATCTCCTTAGGGTCCCTACTGTAGCTCTATATATACATCATTAAGCTCATGAGAAGAGAATCCCAATCATATTCACGAGATATACACGCCCCACGCCTCTCTCTCTCTCTCTAGATTTCATTCGAGCTTTATCTTCTTCTTGTTGCTCCACTGGTACAAGTTGAAGAAGGGTGTATTGAGTAATACAGTAGAAGATCTGTAGGTAAACCGAGATGAAATATATTTTGACCTACAGAACTAACCGGAAGTCCGATTGAGACGTATAGTATACCCAGACGACCGTCTCGACGAGAGCTTTCCATCGCCGCCGACGTCGCCGGAATACAACTCCGCACGCGCCCTCAGGCGCCGCCGGAAGGTGTCTGGCAGCAAAATTTCGTTTTGATCTGTTTGCATCCGTTTGATCCAGTTTTGATCTGATCTTGTTCGTGCAACCCAAGACGCGTGTTGCGGTCAATCAATTGCGGTCAACCGTTCGTGGTCAACCAGATCTACATAAATTTTAAGCCGTAAGTTCTCTACGTCAAACCTTTAGATCCGCTGCGCATAGGTTTACGTTTGCTATTGAATTCGTGATTTGTACATAACGAGATCCTCACAGATCCCAACAAACGAGACAATGTCGGAGAGCACCCAACCAACTTCTACGGGGACGAAAAAAAGCGTAGGGCGTAAGCGAAAGGCAGGTGAGAGTGCTGATCCTCTTTGTGAAGTTATGAAAAATTTTGCTGAAAACACGGGTTCTCGTTTGGAGAAAATTGCAAATAGGATTGGCTATGATTATGATGTCTCAAGTGCTCGTAAGGATGTTTATTCTATTGTGAGGGAAATTGAAGGATTGAACCTACAACAACAGTTGGTAATCTCCAAAATTTTAGTCAAAAATACTGACGAGCTAGATCTATTCTTCAGCCTCGATAATGCTGCCCGAGCTGAATTTGTGCGAATGAAGTGGGTCGGAAGTATTTAGCGGGTCACTGTCATTCTATTTCAATATTATGACCTTTGTATTTGTGTTTTGTTTAGGGGTAAACTGTATTCTCCTATAAAAACCTAGATTTTTGTCAGCTTCAAAGATTTATGTATGATATGTTGTCCCTTACATCGTTTTGTTTGAGCTGGGATGAAGTAAAATGTTTGTCTTTTGGATTCAAACATGTATGAACAATGTGTTATGGAAATGTTATGTTACGGTTTCAAGCATTTTGTTTATGAGTGTTTCCAGACTTTTGTATTTTTGTGATCCCATTTCTATCTTCAGATGTCAAGTAGGCAGCAGAAATGATTTCTTGTAAAGCATACAGTTTCTATCTTCAGATTTCTTGTTGCAGTGTGAACTACGAATAGAAAACTATACACATGCTAAATAATGGAAAATCTAACCAAAGTCTTCCTAAGCATACACTTCATAAGCATATACTTTATAAAAATCACCTCACATCAAACGTACCCAACTATTGCAATTTATAATAGTGATAGTCACTGCAAGTTGACTAAAATGGTCTATAAAAAGAGATTAAAATGGACGGTAAATATTCATTCAAAAGAGATGAAAATAGTCATACATGATAAATAACATTACAACCTCGGAAATAGTTAAACTTACATTAACTCCTACCATCCTTCGAATTTCGACAAGTCGTGAACCGTTGGCCATGGTAGATTATTTGTCATACACGATACATAAAATTAAAATGCTCCATGAAACAAACTTACATAAACTCTCACCTACTCAATACACCGCCATTTTTGAGTTTTTTTGTCGTCTCCTATTTTTTGTAAGGAGACGACGAAGATGCAGTAGAACTGTTTGGAATATCATAAATGCTGTCATTGTTCTTGTCCCAATCGTGGGACGCCTAGTGGTTTTCGAACTTCTTCATAAAAACAGAAGTGGAAGCTAGGTTGGTTGGTGGTTTTTCTGGGTCGGCAACAGACGAAACACTTGTGGAGTCAGTATTGTACCAAGCAAGTTCGTAGTGAAAACAGTTATTTGTATTGTCAGAGTCGTTTTCAGTAGCCAGATAGGGATTGCCGTCTTTGTCTTCATCATCATTTTCTCCTTCAACTTCATCGTCAGAAAGCTCAATCACTTGCTTAGGTTGCACAAGGGCGTTGATGTCACCATTTCCAAACAAATAATGCATCTCTTCGAGAGCGGACTCGCCCTCCTTCATGTATGCCATGGCTAGCTTTTCTTTCTACAATATTTACCAAAATATCATTTGTGAAAAAAAAATTCGAAATTTTTATGTTAATAACAATCAACAATCTATGTTTACCTCACAAAAATATAAAATAACTTACTCGAATAAGATACTCCCAGGTACTTTCGCTCGCCTCAACCTTATTGGATCCATATGTGAACACAACCCCGCTTTGTTGTGTTATCCAGGTGAAAACTTCATAGCGTTTACGAAGTTTATGTAACTTTCCTTTGCAATAGTTAAAATCAAAGCTCTTACCAAATTGTGCGTTCACGAGTCCTTGTGCACTCAGTATAGCATGATAGTTTGGACGGCCAACCTTGAAATTTCCCGCAGCCGCTTGGTCAACCAACTCTTGGACGAACACTCCTTCAATTGGCCTAGTCCATTCCCCAGAATAAAATACCTTAGTTTGTGCAACTGCAGCAGAGAAAATATTTTTGGGAGCCATTTACGTGCAACGACCTATTTTAGAAAACTAGTTTTTTGAATTCTACAATTTTATGTTGTTTTTTCCTTCGTATTCAAAATGCTTCTATCTGCATGAAAATATATAATGGTACTGCGTGCCTCTAATCCATATTTCATGCATAGCATAAGTGCTCTGTTCAAAGTTTCCTTCACCTTTTTCTTTTGTCAGCAAGGGAATATATTCCATATACTAAAAAATGGAAGAATCCAATGGTAACCTACGAGTTTGATAGTGACTAATCGAGGAGTTTGTATTGTAGTGTATCTCTTGAAAACCAAGGAGTCTGATGCAAAGTTATCTCACCAAACATGTAAGAGATATTTTTTCATCACAGGAGTCTATTTGTCTTTTTTCCTTGTAGGAGAGAATATATTCTTTTTTATTGACAAGTGAATGATTGATGAAGGACAATATGATAGAGAATCAGAATATATTCGTACTATGAAAAAAGTTGTTTCAACAAAGCATTCTTTTGGGGAAAAAGCCTGAATTTTGTAACTGACAGAAAGGAAGACCTCTTCAAAGAATAGTATAAAGATGATGCACGCCACATAGTGTGTCCCACGTGGTCAGCCAGGGAGAGGTATACTTATAATTGTTCATATACCAACGGCCAAGAGATAGGTCTTTCTCAAAGAACATTAAAATTTCCTTCTTCTCCTTCCAACAAAACAACAGGTCGCTCCAAAAATGTCTCGGGATAGTGGTAGAAAGAGCTCGTCGGAAAAAGCATCGCATAGCATCGACAAACACGATGCTCCGACAAGAAGGTGTTTTCATGGCTTGGAGGCTCAGTTTTTAACGTCTAACACCGAAAAAAAATCCGTGTAGGAGGTTCTATAGATGCAGACTTCGAAACGTAAGTATAGCCTTCTATGTGCTTTTTTTAAGAAGATGAAATAGAACCTCAATTTGCTCACACCTTTCAATTTCTTTCATCATAATGATTACTTAATTATATTTGGCATAAGCCAGGTAGGCTATATGATCGCATCAGTAGCTCTTACGGTTGGTGTTGTTAGTAGTAAGCTTGTTAGTTAGGGAGTTCAAATTCTTGTCTATATGTGGATTTTTTTTTTAGTCTAAGGGCTTTTTGTTGCATATTCAGATTATGAGCTATCTTAGAGTCAGTTTGGGTATTTATCAGCCTTTGTTGCATTGTCTTTCTTCAGTGGATATTTTCAGATTATGAGCTATCTTAGAGTCAGTTTTGGGTATTTATCAGCCTTTGTTGCATTGTCAGTCTATATGTGGATATTTTCGAGCATCAAATTGAGGTTAAACTAAGATTGTCACTATCATATTGTTTTGTGATTTGAGTTGTTATATAGTTAGAGCCCTTCGCTGAAGAAATTTTTTGTAACTCCGATCTTGGTTCTATTATTGTAGACGGACGACTGTGCGTTCTTTGAATGGTTCGACGACGAGATGCATCCTTTTCAAAAAATCATGCTACTTACACTTGAGATCTTCTAAGTTAATGTTGGAAGAAGAAGCTAAAAACAAGGATGCTTTGTTGGGATAATGTTGTTGGTTCATGTCTAATTTGACGCTAATTGGCAGCCAAGAGGGAGACACATTCGTCACGAAATTAGGAGACTTTTGGCAGCCTGATCATGTGTTTATCAATGAAGAAGAATCTTAGATATCAGTCTATTAATGTGTGGGGGAAGAAAAAGGTTTAATGTGTTTAATCATCTTCAAGTTTACATAATTTTTATTTGGCCACCCAGGTTTCTTCAGTGGAAAATGATAAATTGGAGTTTTGTTACTATACCTTTCTTCACACAAAATGTAACATGTTTTTTCAGTTTTAAAACTGATGGCAGAATTCATGCTATTGTTTTTTAAAATAAATTCAAATTATTTATCACATAACAATGCTCCCATTGTCTTTCCTGGAACATTCTCCCATGTCTGTACAAACACAATTTCCAAATACAAATAAAATTACCATCCATTCTCATATATAGCAAAATGAACAAACTGTTATCATTACAAAATAAGGTCATTGTAGCAACCCACATTCATCACATACTAATTCAAAACCTTACAATCCTATTACATTTTCCATACAACAGTTGTGGTCAAAGAACAAGAAGATTAAGTCAAACTATTATCTAAAATAATCTAGCAGGGAGGGACAAAATAGGAGCTGCATTCTTTGTCTTGAACAATAAGTCTGCCGTTTCAAAATGTTTCATCCCATAGGTTCTGAAAAACCTTCATTCCATAGTTTCCTGAAAATTTTAAAAAAGTTAAATGAAAAATAAACCAAAGCTCTGTTAACATTAGGATGAATAAAGAATAAAACATGCTGAAGCAATTTAGGATCAAACCGACCTTTCTGATTGATTGCCAATACACTCCATCGACAGAGACTTTGTTAGACTTTCGGTTGTGATATACGCCTGGGATTTGTTTCCACTTCATAAACGAATTGTATTGGCTCCGGAAATTGATGACCTTTTGTTTTACCATTGGGATAGAAAACTTTTTCTAAACTTTTCTATCAGCAGCCCAGTGATAAGCCACAAACAAGTATCAAAGGTTGTAATGGAACTTACAGGAATATTAAGAGCAGCATGTTCAAGTTGTTCAACGAGGAAGTTCTCTTCGTTTTCATTCCAACCGTCAGTACTGAAGAGCTTTGCAATGTCATCATTTCGAGTATGTGGTTTCATTCCTGCGAATGTAGGCATACAAAAGTGAAGTTGAATCATGAGTTTCCCATCACAACAATTCCACAGTATGAGTCTTACTAATCCAAAGCCTTTTTGCACATGTTAAATGAAAAAGAGAAAGGTTTGCAACTTTTCCCACCAAGGTGCAATATTATAAACTTCACATCAATTGACAGAAGAGAGTGACAAACATCTCCAATAAAAAAATGCAAGAACGATTGAAAAAGCGCAAGTACAGAGAAGTAACAAAGCCCATTTCATCATATGCAAGATGTCATACAATCCAAGTAGAAATCATATATAGTGTTCACACAATTGGTTCATGATAACTTCATTCACATATTGATTTCACCAATTGTTTAGATTAGGATTCACTGACCCTAGGCGCTCATACCTCGAAAATTAGAATAAGTCTTGTATACACACATATAACATAATGAACTTTAATTGTGAATGTGCAGAACAGGCAAAGGAACTAGAAAATGGGTAAAGTCCCAATTAAGTGAACAAGATGAACAAATTAACTTATCGCAACCACAATTTATTTGGTAGAAATTAAATTCTACTCCGACAAGAAAGGTAAGTCGATTAACCCTAACCTTATGTNGAAGCCCGATGTTGAGATATCTGACTAGGGATCGTCTCCTTCGACTGTAATTGAAGGTTCCTCCGCCGAGAAGCCGATGGGCTATAAATCAAGCTTTATTGACGCAATTCTGCTCGTCTTCTTCCTCAGGTTCTCTTCTTCTAGTCGGCGTACATTTTTTGTCTCTTTGGTGTCAAAATGTGAAATAGAGAAATATTGAAAGAGATATCTGCTGAAAAGATGACCAACCAAACAACTTATTCACCTTTATTAGGCCTATATCTAAAGGGAAATTTATATATCTATGTGTGTTATAAGACTTATTTTTAAAAATACGATTCATAAAATCTTTTATCAGTTAAGGACTTTGTGAAAATATATTTTCATCTTTACGGATCTTATCATCCGTTCCAAAGTCGCCGTCAATAAGATATCCGAAACTGACGCAATTACACTCGCAATCAATTACCAAATATCATGTTCATGTGAATCATTCTTTTCTGTAATTTCTCCCAAATCTCTATGCAAGTTTCATCTTCTTGCGGCGGTTGCACGGCGGCGGGCCGAACTCCAGACTCTTGTTGATCCCCCGACCGTCGAACTTAACCAATGTCGAGATTTTTTCGTTGCACTCATTAAGGAAACCTTCTCCGAGAGGGCCCCTGTTTAACGAGGCGGTGATTATGGTCACGAGGTTAGTTTTTTTTTTAGTTTATGTTACCTTTATTTATGTTTTTAGGTCCACTGAAAATGTAAGATTGTTGTTTCTTGATTAGCTGATGCTAAAGTTTGATTCTTGGGCTTGAATAAGGTTTTTGTGTTGAGGTGTTATGAGCTTGGGTTATAAAAAGTTGAAGATGTGAGTTTATTGTGGGTTGTTGGTTCGATTTTGGTTGAATTAAGATGCGAAGTTCTTAATTCTTGATGTTACAGTAGATTTCGTTCGTCTTGTTGTTGAGGAAAAATTGTTTATTTTCAGGAATATGTGGCCTCGAGTGATATAGCAGCATTAAGACGTCTGGAAACGGCACAAGAAGATTCAGAAGATGATGGTTTTTACAGAGGGTCGAACATTCTGCAGATACTATGTTGAAAACAGCGAAATATACGGAAGATAAACTGGAAATAAACAACTTCAGAACAGTTGGAGTTGTGGTCGATGGATGCATTAATACTAATATTGTGGTAGGCGAAACGTTCAGAGATAAAAGTGTTCATGTGTCTTAATGCTTCAATTAAAGCGTGGACGCTGATTTGATGTTTGGTTTGAGAAAGCAAATCTTTGTCAGATAAAATCAATATATTCGTCAATGGCTTGTGTGTGATAATATTTTGTTTATCTACCGTTTTTCAGTATAACTTATTATGCTTATGTGTGATCTGACTTTTTTTTGTTTATTTAACGTTTATGTTCTGTATATAAAAATGACGGGGATAAGTAAACAAATACAAGTAATATACTTCAGTTTACAAAAGTATGTATCATGTTTCAAGATATACGTAATATACACGCAATATATATTGTTGTTTATACATTAGCAAACATATCCTTTAGGATATAATTTGTTAAACATTCGACTCAAGAACCTCATAGGCGAGTGGTTGCGTCCCTGGGCTTGGGCTAATGGAGGCTGGCGGAGGCCGGTGGTCGCACGACTTGGACTGATGGACGTTCGGCTATTCTGTTTATGTACTGTTTATATACCGTCTATATACCGTTTATGTATATACAGTTAGCTTCTTGTTAGCGTGATGCCCAAATTTACCGTCTCAGATTCATGGCTGATTACGGCGACACGACTGAAGAATCGTTGCATCCCTGGGCTTGGGCTAATGGAGGCTGGCGGAGGCCGGTGGTCGCGCGACCTGGACCGGTGGATGTTCGGCTATTCTATTTATGTACCGTTTATATACCGTTTATGTATATAAACTTAGCTTCTTCTGAGCGTGATGCCCAAATTTACTTGTGGATGTTCGGTTATTCTGTTTACGTACCTTTATATATAACTTTCTGTTACATTTTATATTGTAATGATATTGTTGAAGTTATATAACCTTTCCTTAATGGTTGTTTACTTATTGCTTACTTTTAGTAGAATGTTGCAGAATAAATAATATGTTTATATGTTGTTTATCTTGTGTGCATATAAATGTATATATGTACAATGAACGGTATGTGTGCTTATCTACCCGGATGTTTACTACACGGTGTAATATACATTAGTTAAACGCGTATGTCTCTATTTTGTGTTTACAACCCGGTATAATATACTTTAGGTAAACACATTACTTAAAGTATGTGTGTGTAAGTCTCTTAAAAACTTAAGATAAAATTACAATACAGGATGGAATAAATGGTCCGAAAAGTGTATTTTGATAGGTTAACCTCGTGCAAATCAAATATCCAAAAGCAATAGAACCAATATTCCTTCACTGAAGTTCACCAGAAAAAAGGGAGAAAAAAAAACAAAAAATGCAACAAAACATCATGCCAATGTACCAACAAAAATCCAACAAAAACTTCCCTGACAAATGACTTCATAGGCACAAAAACATTCCCAAAATCCAAACAAGATGAATTCCACAATTAACAAACAAGTATGAATTATAATTTGATTCACAAAATATTATTGCAACACATCTAATCACTATAATAGAGAGGAGGACCGTCAAGCTCGTCGGACGCTATCAGTCGGTATTCTGTGAACGGCTAATGAATTTTCAGCGAGAGGGTAGCAATAGTAGAACGACGGCGGGTTGGACGCCGCGAAATTTTGACGAGGCGGCGGTTGTGAAAGGTGGATGCAACAGCGGAGGCACGCTGTCATCACAGGGAGATCGGGCCGCGAGCGGAGATCGAAAAAGTCGGAGTGTACGTCGCCGACAGAGATTCTTCATCACCATGGAAAGACGGTCACCGCGGAAAGTGACCAGGCGGCGGCAGAAGATGAGTCGCTGCCGTCGACGATGAAGGAACTCGGCGGGACTTCTCAACCGACGGCCAAGAGTAATCCGGCGAAGACAAAACAATTGAGGCCGATTTCCTCGTCAATCTTCATGGGGCCTTCAGAATTTGATAGATTACGAGCGTTTGCCTGAGAGATTGAGAGAAAATTGAAGGAGAGAAAAGCCCTCAATTGAAAAGCTCCAACCTGGTTTGCCTGAGAGAGAAAAAAAAACTCACGGGAGAGTATCCTTTCTTTTTGGGGAGGTTAATTGTGTGTAGTTGGTTGTTCTAAAAACTGAAGATAATATTTGCCTTAATTAACTATAAGATAGTGATTCCCAATTAACGGATAATCAGGCCACAAAATAACTGCTCAGTTTATTTTAATTATTAAAAAAATCGTACTTCTGATGATAAGTTTGTGGGATCGTATATTTGATACTATTTGTCTAAGCAATGATAAAGGGAGTAAATTTCTCATATCTAAATGTCCAAAAACCCAACCAAACACCTTAAACGTGTGGATAATTTCACACAAAAACCACGGCCCTAAACTAAAGTATTATATCAAGCCCAATCAAAATACCCAACCAAACTGACCCTAAATGTTTTGGTTTGTCTTGTTTTGCAATCTTGATGTTGGCAAAGAAATGTTTAGGTTTGTTCATGTTTTGCACGTCCGACATCTTTATGTTCTATTGATAGGTTGATGTTGGCAGCGAATCTCAGTGAACGGACTTCTTAGAGGATATTGAGTATATAATTTCTTCTGGACCAATGGTCCATCTTTCTATTCTTGTAGGTGATTGACATGGTTGCACATTCTTCGGAATTCGAAATATTGTCCTCAGAGACGAAGAACAAAATGAGCTAGAAATGTTGGCTCGCAAATGTCCTCTGGAAATCAAGAGTGGTCCGTCAAATAAACATGGAAAAGTGTCGATACTTATCCAGGTCAATGGTTATTACTTCCTAGAAAGTTGGCTGTGTTAGTTTTAAGGTAAAGTCATCCTTGTCTTACGTTTATGTATTTAATTTGTCTTACAGATGTACGTATCCAGGGGCTCAATTGATACCTTTTCACTAATTTCTGATGCATCATATATTAGTTCAAGCTTGGCTCGTATTATGAGAGCCTTGTTTGAGATTTGTTTGCGGAGAGGGTGGAGTGAGATGTCATCTTTTATGCTATAGTACTGCAAGGCCATGGATCGTGAAATTTGGCCCCACCAACATCCACTCAGAGAGTTTGATAGAGAAATTTCAGCAGAAGTTCGGAATAAAACTTTTTTCCATTTTGGGGCATTTTAAGTCATATATTTCTAAAATAGCCATATGTTCTGAATTATTTTTCAGATACTGAGGAAGCTTGAAGAAAGAGGAGTGGACTTAGATCGTCTATATGAGATGGAGGCAAAAGAAATTGGATCGTTAATTCGCTATGCACCTGGAGGAAAGGTATCTCTTCTATTTCGCTGCTGTTATAGAACTTGGAAAAAAATTCCTTTCTCTGTGATATGCTACACACAATGTGGCCTGATTTCTTCTCAATTGAAGGTGGTCAAGCAATACATTGGATATTTTCCAATGGTACAGGTAGCTACAGTAAGCCCAATCACTAGAACTGTTTTAAAGGTACCGGCAATGTGGAAAACTCTCTCTCTCTCTCTCTCTCGATTTTTTTCCTTTTAGATGTTAAATATTTTGTAAGTCTAATTCTCGCTAAGAAACATCATGGATTTGTCTTAGGTTGATTTGACTATTACACCTGAGTTCGTCTGGAAGGAACGGTTTCATGGTACTGTGCAGTGCTGGTGGATTTTAGTAGAGGTGCTTCCTTGCCAGTTTGTTATTTATATTTTGCAAGATTGTGAAGTTGAAAGGTCCTTTTCTGTAATTTCTATGGATTGGCAGTATTCTGATGGCTACTAGGTTTTAGGCATTTTGAAAGCTATTTATTGTGAAGTGACAAGAAAATAAGGTCAGACTTCCTTGATGAATCCTCAAGTGCACTAAACCTGATAGTTGAGAGATGCTAGTTTTGGGAGGGAAGAAAATTGACGCTATTTAAAATATGAATCTTCTGGACCTTAAATAGTTAGTCTCCTTTGCTTTGAGTTTGCAAATACTTTGATGTTGATATTTTTAGTTTTGCAAAATATACCGATTGGCCTTTGCCAACAGAAAATTACAAATTATTCTAGTTAATCATAATTCCATGTTCTTATGTAGACATTGTAGAGGTTTGAATGGATGCCAAGAAACTAAAAGGATTAATGCCAAGATCATATTTCAAATTGTCACAAGACATTATTAGAATGATTTATTTGTTTGTACACCATGAGTTATATGCACATCAATATGTTATATGCACTGTGTTCACTAGGGATGTGGTGAGATACTGAATAGAAATATGAAGGCTGTGATTGCTGGGCCTCCATTTTCATTCATTTTTAATTGTACTATGGATGATGTGAAATTGTTCCTTACTTCCTTTGACAGTTGCAGTCTGAATATAGGATGTGTCGTGTCATTCTTTTATTGGGAGAGACATGAATTTGTAATTGTGATAATTGTAACTTACAATGTTTGCATTTGGTAAAGTGGTGATTGGATGAAAAAATTATGAATAAGCTTAAGAACATTACTTGGAAGTATATTTATTTGCTAAGTACGTCCATATTACTATGTTAACAATAAATATTTGTTTTTCTTCAAATACATAAATAGTGAAACTGTTTTTAACACACAAGTATATATACAAATAAGCTCGTATATATACGTCGTGTATTTATGCAAAAAACTATTATAATTTAATCTTGTTGGTTAATACGTGATTCTTTTTTAAAATTGAGTAGGTTCAGCATACACTATAATTGTGTCTAGAGATATATACTTGAACAATTTCAGGCACAAATCATTTTGGTATCTCTAGAATCCCTAGTATAATAGGTGAGTAATGAGAAATGTTATGTACACATTGATGCTTGTTACATAAGCTTATTACTCTACAAATGATGCAAAAAGTACTGTTCGACTGCTGGCCACTTATAAACACGGTGATGTTACAGCTTTTTCAGATACTCTGTGTGCTTTAATGGCTGATCATTTACTATATATTTAGGATTCTGAGAACAATCATATATACCACTCGGAGCTTTTTGTACTAACAAAGAAGATGGCTAGAGGGGAGCCTCAGAAGCTATCTTTCACTGTTCCTATATTCGAGCCACATCCTCCTCAGTATTTCATTCGTGCAATCTCAGATTCATGGTTGCATGCGGAGTCTTTCTACACTATATCTTTCCAGAACCTTGCGCTTCCAGAGGTGGTTTATTGATTGACTTCCTTTAGTAACTAGTGTATCCATAACATGTCATACACCGGATCAGCCAGAGACCTATCTGCTGGACCAGCCACTGTTGAGAAACGACTTGTTGTTTCTTACTTGTCCATGAGTTTAAATTACCTTCTACAAAGATACAACATCCTGATGACCTTCTATTTACAGCCTGCATAGTCATCGTCAGAATATGATTCAATCAACCCGGTAAAATACTGCTTTAATGACATATTGCACAAAGAACAATACTCTTCCAGGAGCCCCCTTTTAGTTAGCACAACATTTCCTCATTAGTAGGAGCGTACATAAAGTGAGTAGCAACAGATGGTGCATAAATGATGTCAGGAGATAACCCTTCTTTCCTACAAGTGTACGCTACCACCGGATCCTGGAATAGTGTCTGCTTCTTTTATAAATTGTTTATTAGGGGTCATGTGGGTAACGCAAGGATCTTTCTAAGTTTGATCAGAAATTATAAATACATGAGTTTTGATGTGTCTTTCTCATTGAAAATATTAGTCTGCATAAAACATAATCTTGAACATTTCTATTTGGAGGATGGAAAAAAATAAATAAGCAAACAGCCAGTCTTGGCAGTTCATAAATAAAGTTTTGTTGTCGTTTCCTGGCATTTGCACTATGAATGTATTAAAGTTTCCTTTTTCTCTCCTGTAGTTTAGTTGAGGAGCTTCATGATAATGCCTTTAGAGCTCAGATTGTCAGTTTTTTTTCCCTATATTTGAGCAGATATTATGATGCCACCATGTCCATATGAGAGTAGTTTATTTTTAAGAGAAATCCCATTCTTGAAGAGATTGAGAAGTTTTGGTTCCCAGCCTACTTTAAGTTCAATGACCAAATTAAAGTTGTATTTTGATATCAATGTTTCTAGTAGACGTCGGTTCTAAAAATTGCTGGACAACATTTATCCATTTTGGCTTGCTCAGTGTGAGCAACAATGCTCTTGGAAGACTATAATTATTTTATTACTGATGAACAAACCCACTTATGCTGCTATATGTACTCACTCTCCTACCAAACCAGTTCTTATATTTGTTTCATCACGTCGTCAGACCAGGCTTACTGCATTGGAACTCATTCAGGTCAGAATCAATCACAATATTTTTTTATTCTTTTTTTTTTTTAAATCTCATTGTAGCCTGGTTGCTTATATTTTGTTGTTATAACTAAAGTATGCAGCTTCAGATGAGCACCCTAGACAATTCCTTGCTATACCTGAAGATTCATTACAGATGATACTTTCCCAAGTAACTGATCAAAATTTCAGACACACGCTGCAGTTTGGCATCGGGTTGCACCATGCAGGATTGAACGATAAGGATCGATCTCTTGTTGAGGAACTTTTTGCAAACAACAAGATTCAGGCAATTAATTTATACAACTTTAGGATTGGAATATAATTTTTCCAAGAACTCCTTTCTAAATATATAGTTATATACCTGTTTATGATATCATATTCTTTTCATGCATCTTTTCAGACGTTGGTTTGCACCAGTACGTTAGCATGGGGTGTGAACCTTCCAGCTCACTTGGTTATTATAAAGGTCAGTGAAAGTATCTTCTCTGTATATATGACTGGCTGTAATCAGAGCATCTGTATATAGTATGCCTGAACTCATTATTCCTTATCCTTATTGATTTTTTTCCTTATATGGACTTTTGGAATACTTGGCCAGCACAAATTTCCTTAGATACTGAGTGATTGGGAAAACAATGATCAGAAACCCCATTTGACACAGATCCCGATCATTTGTGCATGTCAAATTGTTACATATGTCTTGGAAATTGCTGCAACTTGTCTCCTTTTCTCTTTTATTTTTGGGTTATCCGTAACGATATTCACATGGTCAATTGGTTACTTATGAGGTGCTATGAACTTGATATACGAATTCGTGGAGTTAATGTGATAGCGCCTGATAGGAAAGTTATATTTCTCACAAGTAAAATAAATATTGCAAGTTAAAGTAGCGATGGACCCCTCAGATTTTTCTTTTGATTTTAAGCCTAGATAAAAAATTCGGAAGAAAAAGTGCATGACAAGTACAAGCGAATTACTGCCCTTTTAGTAGTGGAAAGCAATCAAGCACAAAAATTTTTAAACTATCTTACCTTATCTCATTTTCCTGAGCTCTGACATAATTAATGAAAACAAAGGTTCAACAGCTAATGTATAAATTTGTGCACAAACAAGAGATTGCAGCCAGTTGAGGAATGGAGACTGGAGTTCAATTTAACTGTCAACAGAAGGAAGATTGATAAAATATTTGCTAGAAGAGTACTGTAAGTTATTAATTTTCATTGTCCTAACAAGGGAAGTTGGTAACCTGTTTTATGAATTTCACAAGCCTCAACCTTATAAAACTGTTGGTTTATTTTATTTTTATATTTTTGTTACCATGCTAATTACAGAAGTTTTAGTTTGTTATAAGCTATAGAGAGCACTTGATAGAGAAACAAAATAAAGCCTGAAGAATCTGTGTTCTCCAGGTCTTATTCTTTCAGGTTAAATAGCGAAAAGGAAATATTATATACTTAAAATGAGTGAGCGTGTTATGAATAGCAGTGATTTGCATATGTTTATACTATAATGCTTAGAAGCCTCCTGACTAATTTTCCGGCCACTGATTTCACTTGGAAACAGATAAAAGATATATTGCTTGTCGCACTTTGAGGTTAACGAGTCACCTAACATTTTATTTGCCGATCTATACTTGAAATTTGCATTAATTGCACGACACTTTGGTATGTTTTTCATTTTAATTTTTTTCTTCAAATTTATTTGTCATTGTATTCATAAATCATCTCTTATGAACTTTGTGATCAGGGAACAAAGTATTTTGATGCAAGAGCAAAAAGACATGTCGATTTTCCTATTACCGATATTTTACAAATGATGGATCGAGCAGGAAGGCCTCAGTACGATCAGCATGGGAAAGCTATCATTCTCGTTCATGAACCAAAAAAGAGTTTCTACAAAAAGGTCTGATATATTGATTTATTTTTGGTATAACATTACGTGATTTATTTCACATTAAGGGAAAAATCTTTTTACTTCTTTTGGAAGTTTCTCTATGAACCATTTCCAGTTGAAAGCAGTCTCAGAGAACAGTTGCATGATCACTTTAATGCTGAGATCGTTTCTGGAACAATTAGTCATAAAGAGGATGCAATACATTATCTCACCTGGACATATTTATTCCGAAGATTGGTATGTTATTTCATGTTTTGAAATTTGAACATGATATATTGTGTCCTGTCATGTGACTACGGCATACTGGACAAAGCATGTCACTATACCCTGCACAATAGCTGGCACGAATATAAAGTTCTGTAGCTAATGACTCACTGTTGTCAATGAAATAGATTCACTTCCTGTGTTGTATAGTTTTAGGAAAACACAGGCCTGGTAACATAGGTATATGCTTAATAGTATCATCTACTTTTTTTGGTACAAGTGGTAACTTTTGACAACTTGGTGGCCCTATAGAATGTCAAATTATGGGAAATGCTGAAACAGAAACGTACTCAATTTCTGTGTTACAAGTGTTACATTTTTCTCAGAATCTAAATTTTTATATATGTATAATATCTTTCTTCTGTTCATGTTGACTCACTCGTGCCAGGTTATGTCTATCTGTTAAAAGATTGACCTTTTGTAAATGTAACCGCCTTCATGCGGATGTCTTGAATCTTATATATGTTCAACTCAATTATGAACGTTTAAATGTATGAAAATAGTTGAAAATTAGAGATGTTATCTTTTGTTGCCCACAAGTTGTTCTTGTGCCAGGTGGTTAATCCAGCTTATTATGGCTTAGAAGACAGATTTCCTGGAACTCTGAGTTCTTACTTGTCAAGGTGAACTTTTTATTGAAGTGCTTATAATGGAATTCATTTTCCTCTGTTGAAAATGCTGTATCTAAGTAGTAGATCTTTTATCAGCTTAGCAGTAAGCAAATTTGAGGATCTTGAAGACAGTGGTTGCGTTAAAATTGATGAGGGCAGGGTGGAGCCAATGATGTTGGGTTCAGTAGCATCACAGTATTATCTAAATTACACTACTTTGTCGATGTTTGCTTCAAATATTGAAGCAAGCACATCACTTGAACTTAGTTGCCTCTCATGACACCAAATGTGAATTTGTTGCTTTTTATATTTAATATAAAGTCATTCTTGTACTATCTTTCTGTTTTAGGTTTTCCTCCACGTATTATCTGGTGCTTCTGAATATGATGAGCTTCCCGTGTGGCACAATGAAGTAAGTTGGTTGCATTCTTGATCCCATAAAAGATTTAAAAGTATTCAGTCGACTTATTGTACTACAAATTGCTCGGACAACTAGTCATCACCGTACGCTACATTGTGAAACCGTAGCCGACATTTTTCTGATTTACGTTCATTTGTGTCAACCGTCGTGCCTTTCATTTGTCTTTTTCTTGGTTTCATAGTCATTTGGTAATGCATCTTTACAACATTCCAAAGTAACAGTATGGCAGCTATATCAACCCAAGGAAACTGACTGCAAAGACGTATTTTTTGTTCCTTGAAAGAGTATATGATTTTCTTTATCCTTCAGAAATCACAAAAGATCATGAGTTGTCAAAGTTGGACATTCCATTTATACATGTTCCTTTACGTCTTCTTTTATTGATGTTGTCGTTATTATTCTTTTATTTTCTCTACCTCTGTAGTTTGTGTGTTATACATTTGTTATATTAGTGACGCTTCACATTTATTTGCACCGTAGGAAAACTACAATGCAGAATTATCCAGTAAGGTTCGCTACATGGTTGACAAGAACCTGCTTGATGATCCTCATGTGAAGGCAAATCTTCTTTTTCAGGTTACTGCTACCCTTGTTTTCACCTCATCAATGTCAAGTTCTCTTCAATGAACAATTTAAATATCTAGAACTTTCCAATATGCATATTTGGTTACTTTGACAAGTCACAAACAGTTCTGTCCTTTTACATGTATTTTAATCGGGCTACAGGCACACTTTTCTCGAGTTGAACAACCGATCACCGACTATGTCACTGATTTAAAGTCGGTGCTTGATCAAAGTATCCGTATTATCCAGGCAATGATAGATCTATGTGCTAACAGCGGATGGCTTTCTAGTACGTTTACTTGTATGCATCTTCTGCAAATGGTCGTGCAGGTATTCTCTACATTCCTATCACAATAGATATCTTTTCTTGATTAATTGGTTGTTTGGGACCACTTACGAAAATGAACAGTTTGAATATGGTCCTTTTAATTTGTTATTTCCTGAGAAGTCTCCAGTTTCAATTTCTTTGAAGTCAACTTTTTGGGGGAGTTACTTGTCCGATAACGCAGTCTAAATTTTTCCAGCAAATATTATGGACATGGATTCTTAGGGGACGATTGGAATTTGGTTTTTTTGGTTTTGACTTGACTGGATATATTTTTTACACCTTTTTAACTCAAAATCCAACTTAACTCTCCTACTTTTATAAATATAATCATCATCACACATCACATCAACTTTATTTCATTATTCATCCCCTCACATAATTTTAATTACTCATAATTTTAACTACTCGTCATTTCTAATCACATCTTCCTACTTTTACATCACATCAACTTTAATTATTACATTGTAAATATTATTTAAGTGCAAACTCAAAATTCCACTCAATCATCCAATCAATCAACTTATTCGAAATTAACCCACTTTATCCAATAAAACACAACAAAACCAAAATATTCCACTTCCAATCACCCCCTTACATCCAAATTTCCATTTGTACCTGCACAAGACCAAATACTGCTACCAGAAAACTTGGGGCATTGTTTTGCTGAACCTGCTAGTTTGCATTGTTGCTTTTCTGCATGCACGTACAAATATTCTTGGCTTCTTAAGTTCCTTCGTTTTCTTTTGTTTCTTTTGGCATCATAAAGTTGTAATGTATCTTTGCTGAAACCGTAACTCTCTTATTCCAGATATTCTTTTTGCCATTTACATTTTTCTATTTTGTGATATTGCATTTTTTATCGGGAGCAGAAGTTGAACTTAGGCATTTTAAAGAATTTTTCAATTGCTGATAGCCTGTTGTTGAAGAGCATAAAAGGATTAGGAAATTTGGACTGGGATTGTCCACCTCATTTTGGAAATCCTTCGGGTCACTGGCAGTGGAAAAATAATTCTCGAAGTTGGAGAAATCCTCGGAAGGGGACCTCCGAAGGGGAGACCTCCCGAGGGCCTCAAGACAATGAAAGACGGTAAAAGCTCTAGATTGCTTTTATATCTTGTATATTGAGTATGTATGAAAAGTGTTGTTTCAATTTGTTTTGATGGTTTAGCCGAACTAAATGTTTCTGTTCGGAGATTTCATGGTAGTAAGTTTTTGTTGCAACATAGTAATTGTCATAGGTTGTTCTTCCTTTATCACCGGAAATAGTAAACCTGTATTCTCATAGGGTTGTTCTTCCTCTATTACAGGACGGGTGAGGATCTTGATTCAGAATTACCATCTTCAGAAGAATTGTCGGACAATTGAGTGGATTCCAAGATGACGGATGTTTGTGACCATAAAGCAGGTGTTTCACCTCCCAATGGCGCCGTTGAGGACTTGAATGTGGATTCCGATGGTTGGAAGATTTTGGCTAAGAACAGTAAATTCAGGCCACTTATGCAGCGGCTTCTAGCTAGTTCGGGTGCTCCTGCTTTGGATATAAGTGGCAGTGTATGCGGGAATAAGCGGAAGTCCACTGAGGATCTCCTGACAGTGTGCCCTAGAATCTTGCTATCAGGTAATTTCGCTCCATGTCACTGCATTGTATAATGGTTTTTAATTTTTCTACTTTTCCTTCCTGACCTGTATCATGGATATTTCTTCTCATAAGGTTCAGAAATAATCGAGGAAACATTGGCCAAGGCGCTTTTTTGGTGCGGGACTCCTTCATGTCGATACTGTTTTATTACCCCGCGTAAGATTCCACTTTCTCTAAATTGGACATGTTCATATTGTTCATTCACCATTGTCCCTATTTATATATTTCAGTTCTACTAATATATGACTAAAAAATTCATTTAGGGACCGACGCCGAAAGAAAGCGGTTTAGCGGTGAAAATGGTGGAGCCTCAGCATCTTGACCAGCTTCTACATCCACAGGTACGCGTTTTATGCCAATTTTGAAAATAGTTGCTCTGAATTATTCTGATTCGANTGATTTTTTTTTTTTTTTTTCTAATAAAAGTATCTATTTTTGTTGTAGTTTGTGGATCCATCTGCTTATAAAGAGCAAGTAATAGCGAAAGGCTTGCCGGCATCCCCTGGTGCAGCAGTGGGGCAGGTCGTGTTCAACGCTGAAGATGCTGAGGCATGGCATACACAAGGAAAGACTGTAATCCTTGTAAGATAAGTCTCCATATTTTTGAAAAAGAAAAAAAAAAAAAAGCTGAAAATTTTTGGTGAAATTTTGTGATTTTTTGGAAGGTGAGAACTGAAACAAGTTCAGAAGATGTGGGGGGCGTGCATGCAGCTGTCGGGATCTTGACAGCTAGAGGCGGCATGACTTCCCATGCAGCCGTTGTTGCCCGTGGCTGGGGAAAATGCTGTGTTTCGGGTTGTTCCGAAATACGCGTGAACGACTCGGAGAAGGTCTTATAAATTTACGTATTTTCTTCAGTTTTGTTTGAAATTTACCTAAATGCTGACTAGAACCAGTCGGCAGCTGGTGAGTTGAGAAGTTTGTGTTGACGTATGAATTTTTCTGTTTATATTCAAGTATGTAACATGTCGTAATTACCAATTCTCCATAAATTTGCATAATTTCATTTGAAATTCCAAGAAAAACTAAATCTCCATGTCGGTTGTGATCCTAGCTATTGTGTGAGACCAAAAAAAATAATACTTTCTTGTTCGTTTGTTGTTGGAGGTGTAGATGGTCTTGATTGGGGACAAAGTGGTGAATGGAGGAGATTGGATTTCTCTAAATGGCTCGACTGGTGAAGTGATCGGAATATTGGAGCTGAAGGGATCGGTTTGTGTAGAACGGAGCACATGGTAAGTTTTACGAGCCTTAGCTGACCATCATAGTGTGTACTTCAATGCAAATTTCAATATACCAACACCTAGAAAGATTGATAATATACATTGCACTATTTCCAAAATAACAAGATAGTCCTCTAGATATATCAGAATCCGATCCTAATTCAATGGAATGTTATTGCTATAACTGAACTATTTTGCAAAGCAACCAGTGCTTTGATATTACCATAGAAAATGTCCAAGGCTTACCTCCATTTCTCTGAATGCTAGCTAGTATGAATTTTCGAGGTTTTTATCCAGTTCTTGTGACACCATGGAATCTTCATGTGTGTTAGTTTTTCGCTTCGGATGAGAGGATTAAGGCCGTGAAAAAGATGATAATGGCAGTTACGCCCGAACAGCGAAAGGAAGCTCTGGACTTGTGACTTGTTATTGCCTTATCAACGAGCGGAATTTGAAGGGATTTTCGGTGCAATGGATGGTACTCTTCTTGTCACTACCTTTTTTTTTTTTNTAAAGAACAAGAAATAATTGAAACTCATAGAACAATTACCGTATGTATAATAGTCAAAACAAAACACATAACTAGTCGTTTTCGCTTTTGGACCTTAAATTGCCTTGTAATTAGATAAAGAATTCGATTTCTGCTCCATAAAATGCACGACATGCAAAATAGTCGCGTAAGTACGAAAAACATCAATTTTTTCAGCCAAGTTTCTCCAGATTTCAACCAAAAATTTAAAGATTTTCCATGTACTTACTGAAATAGTTTGCAAACTTCATCTTGTAGATCTAAAATTTAGTTTATATTTTTACACGAATATTTTTTCTTCTTTCCCTCAAGTTATACGACTTAAATTGCGAATTCACCAGATTATGAATGAGACAAAGCCTGAGAGACATTTAATGAAAACCTTTGAGAAACATGAAAACAGGTCTGCCTGTAACAATCAGACTTTTGGACCCTCCACTTCACGAATTCCTTCCGGAAGGCGACATAGAGCAGATTGTTGGGGAACTAACGGTCGATACTGGCATGAGTCAAGAAGAAATTTACTCCCGGATTGAAAAATTGTCTGAGGTGAACCCCATGCTCGGTTTTCGGGGATGCAGGTGAACTTCATGTGTATATGACTTGCAAAAATATACATAGAAAAAAAAAAGAAAAAAAGAAATAGGAATTAACTATTATGTCAAATTTGGCAGGCTCGGGATATCGTACCCCGAGCTTTCGGAAATGCAGGTTCCCGCAATATTTCAAGCGGCCATCTCTTTGAGCAACCAGGGTGCCAAAGTCCACCCGGAGATTATGGTTCCTCTTATTGGAACACATCAGGCATGTTTAGAATCACATCATTTTGTTTCGTATATCCCGATTTTTACTTAAGATGTAAGTATGGCCAGTAATACTTTTAAGGTGGCTTGTTAGCAGGAACTGAGTCATCAGGTGAGTTTGATTCGTGGGGTTGCAGTAAAAGTGTTCTCCGTGATGGTCTCCTCTGTGAGCTACAAAGTGGGCACAATGATCGAGATCCCTAGAGCCGCTCTTGTGGCAGACGAGGTTCGAGAATTTTGTTGTTCTGAGCTAAAACCACATTATGTTTTCTGAATTTGAGTATAATAGTATTTACATTATATTCTAGCTGACTAGAGGTTACAAAGTAAAAAGTAAAAACATGCAGGGTTTACATTGTTAACTGCAAAATTACTACTAGAGTATAGCAATTTTTATAGTGCAATGTGGCAACAGTTTTACCAAATTCTTTTCAATGTTCGTTATAAGTTCCAATTCTGTAATTTTGGTTTCGATATTTCCTCAATTACGGTGTATCAAACCAAAATTAAACTAGGCTGCAGTTTTTTGTATCATTCTTTTTTTGACGCATTTGACACTTTCAAACGGGTTTTTTTTCTAAAGATTGCCAAGGAAGCAAAATTCTTTTCGTTTGGGACGAACGACCTCACGCAAATGACATTTGGATACCGTAGAGACGACGTGGGCAAATTTCTGCCGATTTACTTATCTAAGGGCATTCTCCAGCATGATCCATTTGAGGTAACCTTGGGCATCGATTGTTTTGGAAATTATCATATATCCTAAAAGCACTACTGTAATGATCCTTTTGTTATTTAAAAAATATATGTTCTTGACCAGAAAGGCGTGGGTCAGCTGATTAAGATGACAACCGAAAGAGGACGTGCAGCTAGACCGAGACTAAAGGTCAGTGGTGTTTTTTTTTCTTAATTTCTTTTTTTATTCTATGTGGTGATTTTACCATCAAGTTTAGAACTAATGTGAGTCTTGTTATAAACATGACAGGATAAACGAAATCACGATCGAACATTGGTAGCATTCGCTTGGTGTGTTACCACTATTCACTATTTATTCATTATCCGCCAGTTCTGTTTTAAATGAAATTAAGTAGTGGCTAGCTCATTCTGGTTGATGCATGAAGCTACAGTTTAACTATATACACTATTTAAATGTTTTGAGAGAACTGTGTTGCATTTCATTTTTGAAACTTCAACTTCATATTTTTTATAATAGTATAGAACTGCATTTATTCATTTTTGATGTTTTTTTCATATCAATTTCAGGTTCTGAAGAATAGCATTGATTGCCATCTGGAAACTTTATCCATGAAAGACCTATATTTGATTCATGAATGTAGGTTAATTTTGTTCAACTTAAAAATCCTTAGTCAGTTGTTTCGTGCGCTTCCAGGTTTTTCTAAATGCTTGTTCTATGGGTGATACGCGCTGAAAAAGTTGGCTGGGCTTTAAAGGATTTGGTGGTGCTACCTCTGCACAGGCCAAAATTGTTCACCACAGGGAAACTTACAAAGGTAATTAAATTATTGCGTTAGACAACGTTAGACAATTAGATGTTGAGAGCATGCTTGGATACAAATATATCCGCTCAAAACGAGTTTTTTTTTGTTAACCAGGGTTAATTTTGAAAAATGTGGTATGGTTTGTTGTTAGTAGGATTTTAAGGGCTTGCTTGTTTACGAATTAATTTACTTCCATTTATTTGATACTCAAGTCTAAGACTTAATTGAAACTGATGACAGGATCTTAGAATTTCAGTAGTGTAATTATCGGTTGTTAATGATAACACTGATACTGAACTTCACCAGGTATCCAAATGAACTAAAAACTAAATTATAATGCTTGGAAAAATCAAGAACTTAACGTTTAATCGTTTAATTGATCTATCTGTGCAGATCGACTAGCAAATCCAATATGAGGTAAGTGTGTGTATATGTGTATATGTTTCATATTCTTCATTTTTTGTCCTTATCTACTTATCATTTATCATTTATCATTTATCAGGTAAATAATAACACTTGTTATATGTTTTCATCTTGCAAGTGCATTGGTAATAGTCCGTGATTTTTTTTTTTTCTTTTTCTCTGACAGTTTTCTTTTTCCTTTTTTTCATTGCAAAACGAAAGAAGAGTACTCGGAAATAGTGTTTGACATAGGCAAAATGTTCTCATGAAAGCTGGAGGATAAGTATAAAAAACGAAACCTTTATTAACACCAAAAGTCTTATAATGTGACTCCTTGAGTTGCATCATAGGACCCGGTTGGGTTATGGGTCATGAAACAATGATAGTATTGAATGCAATGGTTTAACAGGTAATGCGGAAGTTTGATAACTGGTATCATTGTTTTATTACCCATAACCCAACCGACTCCTATGATGCAACTCAAGGAGTCATATGATAAGACTTTTGGTGCTAATAAAGGTTTCATTTTTGTTACTTATCCCTCAGCTTTCATGAGAACATTTTGCCTATGACAAACACTATTTCCGAGTACCCTTCTTTCATTTTGCAATGAAAAAAAAAAAAAGAAAACTGTCGGATAAAAAAAAACCCACGGACTATTACCACTGCACTGCAAGATGAAAACATATAACAAATGTTATTATTTAGCTGATAAATGATAAGTAGATAAGGACAAAAAATGAAGAATAGGAAACATATACACACACTTACCTCATATTGGATTTGCTAGTCGATTAGATCAATTAAACGTTAAGTTCTTGATTTTTTCAAGCCATATGATTTAGTCCATTTGGATACCTGGTGAAGTTCTTTTGCATAATTTTAAAAATATATCTCCATCTTGTTTTAACCGCAGTTAAGTCATTTTCAGTATTACCATCTTCAAATTATTTAGTATTAGGGTTATCATTAATAACCGATAATTAAACTACTGAAATTCTAAGATCCTGTCATCAGTTTCAATTAAGTCTTAGACTTGAGTATCAAATAAATGGAAGTAGATTAATTCGTAAACAAACAATTCTTTAAAATCCTACTAACAACAAACCATACCACATTTTTCAAAATTAACCATGGTTATATATAAAAAAAAAACATGTTTTGAGCGGATATATTTGTATCCCAGCATGCTCTAAACATCTAATTGTCTAACGCAATAATTTAATTACCTTTGTAAGTTGCCCTCTGGTGAACAATTTTGGCCTGTGCAGGTAGCACCACCAAATCCTTTAAAGCCTAGCCAACTTTTTCAGCACCTATCACCCACAGAACAAGCATTTAGAAAAACCTGGAAGCGCATGAAACAACTGACTAAGGATTTTTAAGTTGAACAAAATTAACCTACATTCATGAGTCAAATATAGGTGTTTAGTGGATAAAGTTTACATATGGCAATCAATGCCATTCTTCAGAACCTGAAATTGATATGAAAAAAACATAAAAAATGAATAAATGCAGTTCTATACTATTATCAAAAATGAATAAATGCAGTTCCATTTTTGACTGGGCAAAATCTGGGAATGCATCTTGGCTTTGGCAGTCTTGGGCTTCCTACCTTCCTTTGCTGAAACATCAGGTAAATCTTGTCATTAGAAATGGCCAAACCACTAAAATAAATGAGGTGAATTGGGTGCCAGGGGTTAGCTGCAGGAAACCTGAACTGAGAATTGAAGTTGAGGGGAACTTATTCTGGGTGAAAGACTTGCTAAGTGCAGGAGGAATGCAGTGGGATCATACATTAGTCAGAGCTTTGTTCACTGAAGTGGATGCTGATAAAATTCTAGATATCCAAACTCTGAATCCAAGTATGGCTGATAAATGGAACTGCTCTTTCCTCTGCAAAGGGAAGTTTTCTGTGAAGAAAGCCTATTCCAAGCTGCTGTCTGAGAAAATGTGTAGGAACAATGTGGCTGAGAGTAGTGCAATGGCAAGGGGCAACAAGAAAGCTAGAAGAAGATGCTGGGACTTAGCAGTTATGGGGAAGGTGAAGCACTTTATTTGGCAATGTATCTCTAATATCATCCCTGTTAACAGCAACTTGCAGGCTAGAGGACTTGAAGTGGAGGCCATCTGCAGGGTTTGTGGTGAAAAGGAGGAAACTCTGGAACATACTCTATTTCAGTGTAGGAAAGCTAGGGTTGTTTGGCAGCTTTCTCCTGTAACTTGGAACAGAGTTCCCCATGAGAGGATGACTTTTAAGCACTGGTGGTGGTGGGTTAGTACCATGGCTATGAATGACACTTCTGAGGATCGAATTCAGCTTTCCACATATATCTTATGGTGGTTGTGGCGAGCTCGAAACCTATGGGTTTTTGAAGGAGTTTGGCAGGATGAAGTTTGGATCATTAGGGCTGCTTTGAGGGATTGGAGGGACTTCAACCAACACAACAACAGGTGAATGCATAAGTACTTTGTAGATGAGTTAGGTCTTGTGTCAGTGGCTTATCTAGTTGGTACTGTTAGTTATGTCATGGCCTGTAAATCTTTTCAGTTTGTACTGCTTAGGTTGGTTGCAGTGTTCTGAGATTGCTGTATTGTTGTAGTATGTTGGCAGCCTTGTAGGGTTTTAGTTTGATGTATTGGTGATAGGTTGTTTTTGGTCTAGGAAGCTGTGGTGTTTCCTCTCAGTTTACCCAGGATGCGATTTTGTTCTGTATGTACATTAGCCTATTGGGCTTTATTTTGTTCTTTGAATGGAGATTTGATATCGTTGGAAAAAAAAAAAAAAAAAATACTATTATCAAAAATATGAAGTTGAAGTTTCAAAATGAAATGTAACACAGTTCTCTCAAAACATTTAAATAGTGTATATAGTTAAATTGTAGCTTCATGCATCAACCACAATGAGCTAGCCACTACTTAATTTCATTTAAAACAGAACTGGCAGATAATGAATAAATAGTGAATAGTGGTAACACACCAGACGAATGCTGCCAATGTTCGATCGTGATTTCGTTTCATCCTGTCATGTTTATAACAAGACTCGTATTAGTTCTAAACTTGATGGTAAAAGCACCACATAGAATATAAAAAAACAAACACCACTGACCTTTAGGCTCGGTCTAGTTGCACGTCCTCTTTCGGTTGTCATCATAATCAGCTGACCCACGCCTTTCTGGTCAAGAACATATATTTTTTAAATAAAAAAGGATCATTACAGTAGTGCTTTTAGGTTATATGATAATTTCCAAAACAATCGATGCCCAAGGTTACCACAAATGGATCATGCTGGAGGATGCCCTTAGATAAGTAAATCGGCAGAAATTTGCCAACGTCGTCTCTACGGTATCCAAACGTCATTTGCGTGAGGTCGTTCGTCCCGAACGAGTAGAATTCTGCTTCCTTGGCAATCTTTCGAAAAAAACCCGTTTGAAAGTGTCAAATGCGCCAAAAAAGAATGGAAAAAAAAAATGCAGCCTAGTTTACTTTTGGTTTGATACATCGTAATTGAGGAAATATCGAAACCAAAATTATAGAATTGCAACTTATAGAACGGACATTGCAAAGAATTTGGTAAAACTGTTGCCACATTGCACTATAAAAATTGCTATACTCTAGTAGTAATTTTGCAGTTAACAATGTAAACTCTGCATGTTTTTACTTTTTACTTTGTAACCTCTGGTCAGCTAGAATATAATGTAAATACTATTAGTATTCAAATTCAGAAAACATAATGCGGTTTTAGCTCAGAACAACAAAATTCGCGAACCTCGTCTGCCACAAGAGCGGCTCTAGGGATCTCGATCATTGTGCCCACTTTGTAGCTCACAGAGGAGCCCATCTCGGAGAACACTTTTTCTGCAACCCCACGAATCAAACTCACCTGATGACTCAGTTCCTGCTAACAAGCCACATTAAAAGTATTAGTGGCCATACTTACATCTTAAGTAAAAATCGGGATATACGAAACAAAATGATATGATTCTAAAAATGCCTGATTGGTTCCAACAAGAGGAACCATAATCTCCTGGTGGACTTTGGCACCTTGGTTGCTCAAAGAGATGGCCGCTTGAAATATTGCGCGAACCTGCATTTTCGAAAGCTTGGGGTACGATATCCCGAGCCTGCCAAATTTGACAAAATAGTTAATTCCTATTTCTCTTTTTTTTTTTTTTCTTTTTTCTTTTTTTTTTCTATGTATATTTTTGCAAGTCATATACACATGAAGTTCACCTGCATCCCCGAAAACCGAGCATGGGGTTCACCTCAGACAATTTTTCAATCCGGGAGTAAATTTCTTCTTGACTCATGCCAGTATCGACCGTTAGTTCCCCAACAATCTGCTCTATATCGCCTTCCGGAAGGAATTCGTGAAGTGGAGGGTCCAAAAGTCTGATTGTTACAGGCAGACCTGTTTTCATGTTTCTCAAAGGTTTTCATTAAATGTCTTTCAGGCTTTATCTCATTCATAATCTGGTGAATTCGCAATTTAAGTCGTATAACTTGAGGGAAAGAAGAAAAATTAGTCGTGTAAAAATATAAGCTAAATTTTAGATCTACAAGATGAAGTTTGCAAACTAGTTCAGTAAGTACTTTGAAAATCTTTAAATTTTTGGTTGAAATCTGGAGAAACTCTTCAGCTAAGGCTCGTAAAACTTACCATGTGCTCCGTTCTACACAAACCAATCCCTTCAGCTCCATTATTCCATGTAGTGAGAGCATCTTCTGGTGTATCAACATTTGCCATAACCTGTTATTGTCCCCAAACAGAGAATTAGTTTTCCTAACTCGATAAAGAGAGAAACAAGGACTTCACCTAAAATACCTTAAGTCGCCTAAGCTCATAAGCCCACAACATGAAAATCTCCACATCCCCGGTCAAAGCCGGAGGAGAAAGTGCTTGTTTTCTCAAGATCACTTCACTAGTCGAGCCATTTAGAGAAATCCAATCTCCTTCATTCACCACTTTGTCCCCAATCAAGACCATCTACACCTCCAACAACAAACGAACAAGAAAGTATTATTTTTTTTGGTTTCACACAATAGCAGGATCACAACCGACATGGAGATTTAGTTTTCTTGGAATTTCAAATGAAATTATGCAAATTTATGGAGAATTGGTAATTACGACATGTTACATACTTGAATATAAACAGAAAAATTCATGCGTCAACACAAACTTCTCAACTCACCAGCTGCAGACCGGTTCTAGTCAGCATTTAGGTAAATTTCAAACAAAACTGAAGAAAATACGTGAATTTATAAGACCTTCTCCGAGTCGTTCACGCGTATTTCGGAACAACCCGAAACACAGCATTTTCCCCAGCCACGGGCAACAATGGTTGTATGGGAAGTCATGTCGCCTCTAGCTGTCAAGATCCCGACAGCTGCATGCATGCCCGTCTCGCACTGAAACTTAGCGAAGCTTAAAATGAATAATACATATTACACACATACATATTACATACAAATTCATGAATTTTAAAACATAAGAGGTGTGTAAAAATGTCCACTGCTCATGACCACGCTTGCCAAATCTTAACTATAAACATAAACTTAAAAGCAACATAAAATAAATAAACTGTACTTGTTTTGTACATTTTTGTTGTAAATTTGTGTATTTTTGAGTATTTTGTTTATGTGGTTTTTAGTTTATTTTTGGTCATTTTCGGTCCATTTGGTCGTTTTTCTTCATTTTTGTGTTTTTAAGTTGTTTCGGTATTTTTGGTATTTTTTTGTTGTTTTTTTATTATTTTGTAGGAAAATCGAGACTCAGAGAGTTGACGAAAATTATTCCCAGAAGTGCCGAAAATGTGCATGGAATCCGAGGGTTTTGTTCCAGGAAAAATCGGGCGCCGGACGATCTCAAATCGAATAATTAGCACAAGATGAGCGCCCGCTAAAATCGAGCCATGGTCGGAAACCTCGAAAGGACACAATTTTGCGCGAAAATGATCCGGGAAAATTTTATTCGAAAGAGGAGCTCGTTAGCGTCACATAGATAAAAAAAAGGAACTCAATTCGGAGTCCGGACGAGTGCAAACGAACCCAGAATGCGAAGTCGCGAGAAGCACGTTTTTGGTGTGTATTTTGGAAGCTTTGGGAGGACAGAATTTCAGGAAAATATTTGCTGGGATAGCATATTTAAATAGAGGGGTTCGTTGGCGAAGCGTAGGAAAAAACGGAACTCAATTCCGAGTTCGGACGAGCTCAAACGAGACCAAATCGCAAAGTCGTGCAGTGCAGCCTTCCAATTCGCGAACCATGCGCGGGGTTTATCATCTTGGACCCATTTTCTCCACTTTCTCTTCCACTAATCCGAAAATCATGCAACTTTTGAATTAATTACTCATAATGGGTTGATGATGAAGCATTAGAGCTTGTTTCATGGAAGTGGTGTGTAAAGAATGAATTAAAAATCATGAATTAGGCCATGGTGTTGCATTTTCCCCTATAAATAGCTCATTCATCACCTCACATTGATCATTCACCATATTCCTCACATTCTTATTCCTTTCTTCCTCTTCTTAAACACTTAAACTTGTCGGTAGTGTTTAAGAGAAGGAATTTTGGAGAAGTTTGTATTAGATTATTGTATTCGAAGTGTTCTTATTTCGGTTCGGTTTGTATTTATTTTCGACTTGGTGTAATCATTTTGTTTTGGTGTGATTTATAAGACTTCAATTATTTACTTGGAGTACTTGTGGATTGTCGGAATAGTATCAAGATTTGAGTTTTCCGGTAAGTTTTTACGATATTGTATGTTTAGGTCAAAGTTTGTATTTTATCGTTTTCAATCTATCGTTACTTGCTATAGAAGGTTAGAGACCTATTTTTAGGACCTTTCACTTTGTAGTAGCACCGATTTATTAACTACGAAGTTCTTTCGAGTTACAATCGGAGTTTTCGATATATCGATAACGCTAAGCTTAAGTTTTAATTTTTTTTTTATTTTAAGATAATATGGAATTAATTGTGGAACGATCTAGTTTGAAAGATTAAGACTTGATTAAAACTTAATCATTTCGTGTTAGAAGTCCCGTTTTTAAATCCCGATTATCTCAGTTATTTATTTTATTTTGTTTTGTCGTTTATAGTGCGTTTTTGGAAACTTTCAATTACTTATTTCTCTAGATTAAACCTGTTATTTACTTTATTCAATTTGTAGTTTTATTAAACTCTCAAACCAATCTCGATAGAACGTTTAGGATTTTTATTTTATCCTTTTTGTGTTTCAACAACTAGATTTAACGAGGCAACCGAACAGTCTTCCTTTGAGAACGACTCGAGGTCGGGTAACTCGATTACCACTTACCCAATATATTGCAAACAAAATGGCGCCGTTGCCGGGGAAGGCGATTAGGACGCCAAGTTATTTCTAGTTGTTATCTTTTTACGTGTTTCTCTTGCTTTATGTGCTCGTTTCTTAATTTCCGTTTTTCTCTTTATTTCTCTTTTTTTTTTTCTAGCTTGTAGTTTTTCTCTTGAGTTACCATTGGTGCTTGTCACGGGTTGGATTTTTGTTTTTGTTTATGCGAGGTCGGCGAAAGCGAGCGGTCGAAAAGGAGGATTTCTCGATCGATCCCCACATCGAAGGTGACGCAAACGAGACTCAATTCGAAGCGGGTTCCATGGCTAATCAAGAAGACCACGAGCCGCCCCCTCCACCAAACATGAGGTATTTTGCACGACCTATCATTGGAGACAACACCTCATGTCTCGTTCTTGGGGAAGCGGCTCAAATTTACGACCTCAAGGCCATCCACTTAAATCAATTACCACACTTTTATGGCCTACCACAAGAAGACGTGCTCAACTTCATTCGGGAGTTTTATGCCACCGTCAACACCTTCCCTTTACAAGGTCTCAACGAAAACCAACTCCGAATGCGATGCTTTCCATACACTCTCAAGGATCGAGCGAAGACTTGGTTCATGACTCTCTTGCCTAACTCCCTTACTAATTGGGAGATATATATGAGAAATTCATGGGGAAATATTACTCACACCAAAAGACAACTGATCTTCGGGCTCAAATGGCTAGTTTTAGCCAAAATTCGGGAGAAACCTTCCACGAAGCATGGGAGCGATTCAAGGGCTATCATCTTCAATGCCCACACCACCACTTTTGCCTCGGGATTTTAAATCAATTCTTCTACGATGGCCTACACCAACAATTACAATACATGGTGGATCATGCGGCCGGAGGAAATATCGGGAGCCACACGAAGGAGGAGATTTACGAGCTGTACGAGATGTTAAGTGAGAACTCACAAAGGAAGAGTGTTCGAAAGAGAGTTCCCATAAACGAGGCTTCACCATCATCCGACACTTCTTCTGATGCCGTTCTTGCAAAGTTAGCCTCGATGTAAGAAGAGCTCAAATATCTTCGATTGAGAGATTCAAAACCTACCCAAGCAGCCATGGTGGAGACGTGCGGGGCTTGTGGAGACATAGGACATGGAGCTCGAGAATGTCCAATGTATGTCGAGCCGGTGTACGACCCTAATCTTGAAGGGGTCCCTTATGATATCAATGCCATACAAGGATATGCCCCCCGGGTGCAAAATGATCCGTACTCGAACACGTATAACGCTGGATGGAGAAACCACCCAAATTTCTCCTGGAGGGACCCGAAGGCAAATTATCCATCTCAAGCGGCTCCACAACAAGCTTATGCTCCACAACAAGCCTATACTCCACAACAAGCATTTGTGCCCAATCAAAATCGGGCATTCCAACCACGGTCCAACTTTCAGAATTATCAACCAAGGCCCGAATTCCAACAAGGGCGCGGAGGATTCATTCCAAGGCAAACCATGCCACCTCCACCAGAGCCCGAGAAGGACACCGAGATGGAATCTTTGGAGGTGAGAATCGACAACATGGAGAAATATCTCCAAAATCTTGCTTCAATCGTGTCCAACTTACATGATGCGATCAAGGGCGTACCATCCATCCAAGCTTCCCTCAAGTGCCTCGAGGCACAAATGGGGCAACTTGGGACGTCGATTGGGGAAATTCAAATAAATAACAAAAAAGATCGACTCCCAAGCCAACTCGAGCACGCCCAAGCTGTGACGGTCCTACGAAGTGGAAGAAGAGTGGACAATCAAGTGGAGACACCTCAAGAAGTGATGGTCGAGGATGTCCAAGACAAAGAAGAAGAGGTGGAAACGAACCCCGGGAAGAACAAGAAGGTGATGGTCGAGGAGGAACCAAAGAAAAAATCAAATGACGATGATAACAAAACGTTGCACAAGTCGGCAACACCATACCGCCCGCCGATTCCTTACCCAAGCCGACTCCATGGTACGAAGAAAACCGGCAATTCAAAGACCTCTACAATATGCTATCCAAGGTGAATGTCAATCTTCCACTCTTGGATGTAATTCGCAATGTGCCGGCGTATGTCCATTTCTTCAAGGACTTAGCTTCCAAAAAGAAGAGATTCGAGGATAACGAGAAGGTGATGATTTCGGAGGTGGCCTCTACCACTATTCCTCGAAAAGAGTGTGACCCCGGGGGTTTTGTGATAAAGATTACCCTGGGGAATGGCAAGGAGACAAATGGTATGCTCGACTTGGGAGCGGACATCAATCTCATGCCATATTCAATTTTCCAACAGTTAGAACTGGGAGACCTCAAGCCAACAAGAATGTGTTTGCAGTTGGCCGACCGAACCATACGATACCCGAAGGGCGTTATTGAAGACATCTTAATCCGTGTGGGGAATTTGATCGTCCCGGCGGACTTTGTCGTCCTTGATGTTGGAGAAGTCCCAAACACCGGGAAAGAGCATACCCTCTTGCTTGGCCGTCCATTCATGGCCACTACAAACACGCTCATCAATGTCAAAGATGGACGAGTCACTTTATCGGCTCTCGGTAAAACGGTTACATTCACCATGAGTGACGCAAAGACCACTTCCTCTAATCATGGAAGCTGCTCTTATATTGATGCCATTGAGGAAGATGTACATGATTTGTTCCATGCTGAAGTTTCTTGTGAATGTGATATGGGTATTGATGAAGAAAACGACTCCAACGAAGGAGTAATTGATCTATTTGAGATTGCCAAAGAAGAGGGGCCATGTGAGATCTCCAGCGAGCTTAAGCCACTACCGACACATCTCAAATATGTTTTCCTTGAAGCTGGAGAATCAAAACCATCCATCATCTACTCGGGGCTTTCAAAGGAGGAGGAAAAGCTCCTTGTTGAAGTACTCAAGGCGAACAAAGAAGCTCTTGGGTGGAGCTTGAGCGACATAATTCGAAATTAGCCCAGCGACTTGCATGCATCGGATCATTCTTAAAGATAACTCTAAACCGATCCGGGAGGGCCAAAGAAGATTGAATCCAACTCTTATGGAGGTAGAGAAAGGGAAAATCCTCAATCTCATCAAAGAAGGGATCATTTATGCCGTAGCGATTAGCGAATGGGTGAGCCCCGTACATGTGGTTCCCAAGAAGAGCGGAATCACGGTGGTTGAAATAACCAAGGAGAACTCGTTCCGATTTGCAGGCTACCACAGGATGGCGTATGTGCATTGACTTTAGAAAATTGAACGCCGCCACGAGGAAGGATCATTTCCCTCTTCCGTTCATTGTCCAACTCCTAGACAAGCTTGCCGGACACCCATTTTACTCTTCCTTGATGGATAATCTGGGTACTATCAAGTCCCAATTGCTCCAGAAGATCAAGCGAAAACCACCTTTACATGTCCATTTGGTACCTTTGCGATCCGTAGGATGCCGTTCGGGCTTTGCAACGCCCCCGCCACATTTCAAAGGTGCATGTTTTCTATCTTTTCTAACATGATTGGTGATTTCATTGAAATTTTCATGGATGATTTTTCGGTATTCGGTAATTCTTTTGATGATTGTCTTGCCAAACTTGATAAAGTTCTAGGTCGATGCATTGAAAATAACTTGACCCTTAGTTGGGAAAAGTCGCATTTCATGGTGCCTAGTGGAATTGTGTTAGGACATGTTATCTCGTCTAAGAGTATTGAGGTGGACAAGGCAAAAATAGATGTCATTGAAAGTCTTCCTTCCCCAACTTCTGTGAAGGGGATTCGAAGCTTTCTAGGGCATGCTGGTTTTTATCGGAGGTTTATAAAAGACTTTTAGAAAATTTCCCGTCCCCTTTGTGCCTTGCTTACTCTTGACGTGCCTTTTAATTTTGATGAACAATGTTTGCATGCGTTCAATGAATTGAAGCGACGATTGGTTACTGCTCCTATTTTTATGCCACCTGATTGGAATTTGCCATTTGAAATCATGTGTGATGCCTGAAATTATGCTGTAAGGGCCGTGCTGGGCCAAAAGGTTGATAAAAAACATCATGTAATCGCATATGCTAGCATGACCTTGAACAAAGCGCAAGTTAATTATACCACAACTGAAAAAGAATTCTTGGCTATTATTTTTGCATTGGAAAAATTTCGTGCTTATGTGGTTGGGTATAAGGTCATAATGTATAGTGATCACGCTACATTGCGACATTTGTTGGCGAAAACTCAGTCTAAACCGAGGTTAATTAGATGGGTGTTATTACTCTAAGAATTTGATGTAGAAATATTGGATAGTAAGGGGTGTGAGAATGTAGTTGCTGATCATCTTTCTCGCCTTATTTTGACATCTGATTCTTGTGATTTACATGAGATTGATGATACATTCCCATATGAAAATGTTTGTCTTGTTGATAATGTGCCTTGGTTTGCTGACATTGCCAATTACTTGGCAAGTGGGATTGTGAATGATGAACTATCCTTCCAGGAATGGAAGAGATTTCTTGCTAAATGTAGTTATTTTCTTTGGGAAGACCCACACCTCTTTTACCTCGGCAAGGATGAGGTGATCCGAAGATGCGTGGCCGAACATGAACAGAAAGATATTCTTGCCGGTTGCCATTCATCCAACTGCGACGGTTATTTCGGAGGACGGAAGACGACCCTCAAAGTACTTCAAAATGGATTTTATTGGCCAACACTCTTCAAGAATTCCCATGATTTCTCCACCACATGCGATCGGTGCCAACAAACGGGCAATACTGGGAGGAGAAATGAGATGCCCCTGAATATCTTTATGCCAGTCGAGATCTTTGATCTGTGGGGAATCGACTTCATGGGACCATTCCCAAATTCTGACGGCTTTGAGTATATTTTGGTAGGAGTCGAGTACATCTCAAAATGGGTGGAAGCTATCCCGAGCAGGACTTGTAATGCAAAGGTAGTGGTCAAATTTGTCCAAGAACACATCATCAACCGCTTCGGTTTCCCACGAGCGATCATAAGCGATGGTGGATCTCATTTTTGTAACAAAATTTTCAAGAAGCTAATGGAGAGAAACGGGATCGCTCACAAAGTTTCTACCCCCTATCACCCTCAAACTGCGGGGCAAGTGGAAACAAGCAATAAGCAGATTAAGGCCATTCTTGAAAAAACCGTTGGTGCTTCCCGAAAAGATTGGTCTAAGAAGCTCGGTGATGCATTGTGGTCTCACAGAACAGCGTACAAAGGAGTCATCGAAATGAGCCCTTTCCGGTTGGTATATGGGAAGGCATGCCACTTGCCGGTTGAGGTAGAGCACCGTGCATATTGGGCCACCCGAATGTTGAATTTTGAGTTAGGGGTGGCCGGGGAAGAAAGGTGTTTACAACTCAGCGAACTTGATGAATTGAGGAATGAAGCATACGAGTTCGAGGAGTTACAAGGAAAAAGTCAAGAGGCTGCATGATTCAAAGATACTAAGGAAGGCACTTCTCCCGGGAATGAAGGTACTACTTTTTAACTCACGACTTCGACTCTTTCCCGGGAAACTGAATTCAAGATGGAACGGACCATTTGTTATTGAAGAAGTATTCCCCTCCGGTGTAATCAAACTCCTCAATCCGATCGATAAGTCGACATTTCAAGTGAATGGACATCGGGTTAAGCCGTATTTTGAAAATGAAGCTAAGGAGATTGGAGCTCTTTACACTCGGCTCGAGGAGCCGGTATACTCTTGAACCTCTCGTTTTCGTCAAGCTCTTGACGTTAAACTAAGCGCTTCGTGGGAGGCAACCCACGTGTTTCATTTGATTTCTTAAAAAAAAAAAAAATTGATGGAATTGGCCCGAGCTGAACCGCTCGGCCATACCGACTTTTTAGTGCTGGGCCAACATTTTGTACTTTTTCAGCAAGGCGCGTGTGCACGCACGGCGGCGACCACGATAATTTCCGACCTCGGCAAACCTCCTACCACCCACCGCGACATGTCTCAGCTTGTGACGTCGCCCGAGGCACCTCCCTAACTAGCCCCGTGCAGCCTGACCTAACCCAGAACCATCTGATCCCTTATGCAACCAACCGAGCCATGAGCCATGCCAGACCACCGAGCCATGACACATGGACATACCATTCTCTCATTCCTTGGAGTCCGAGGCAGTTTTCGGCAACTCACTTTGACATTCAATATCTTTGGGACACACCGCGACATACTGAGTTTGAATTTTCTTACCCTATTTTAGTTTATTTGTTCATTGTGTGTTTTTCTCGTATTGGCTTGACCTCTTTGCATGATTATATTTGGTTCATTTTCTTTTCCTTTACTTATTGGGGGCGCAATGAGGACATTGCGTTATTTAAGTGTGGGGGAGAATTTTGAGTATCTTGCATGATCATGTGGTGTTTGGTCTAGTTTAAGTTTTATCTGTTTTTCTTGTGTTCTGGTAAATGGACCGTCTAGGTGTTAGTTTTTTTTTATGTGTGTTTGTGTCGATTCTCCCGTATAAAGTTTGATGTTTGGTCAATAATTTTAGTCTTTTATTGGATAAATATGCTTAGTTCATTTTGAATTATTTCATATCATGCCTTGCAATGAATTGACCTCCGGTGATTTGAAGTTAATTGAAGATTTGACGATGTGGGACGCACGATCTAGAGTCACGACCTTGTTTTGTCCCTTGTAAGTCCCGATTGGTCGTTACTTTGAACTTGCTTTCTTTTAGGATTTTTATGTATACACTCATGTTTATGTATTATTCTCATGATATTTCGATGTTTCGTTTGCCCTCTTAGAAAAAAAAAGGAATAAAAAGTGAACTCACGAGGAAGTACGAGTTAGGGTCCGCTTATTCCGATTTATTTTGGGATAATGAGTATTGGAAACCGGTTTAGGAGACTCGAGGGAACCCCTCGAGGTCACACCTAGATAATAATTGCCCGGAAACCTCGTTTGGAAAAAATGGTTCACGGAAAAAGAAATAAAAATAAAAAGGTATACGAATAAAAGAGGGAAACGATTTTGTATGCCACTAATTTTATTATTTATGATTCAAGATGTCTTATAGACCTTTGATTTTGATGATCATTTGTATTTGGGGACCGAGAGTATATTTGTACATGAGTAATTTTGTAAAAGTTGGCAAAGTGACGAGTCGACCATGTGCAGAGGAGCATTGGACGGTTATTGATTTATATGACTCGAAATCGTGGGGAACATATTACCAAATTGAATATTGGCCGAGAATTTGGGGTAAGACGAGCTCGGAATAATTTGAAATATGATACACGAACAGGTAAATTTATTCATTCAAAAGGTTAGTGTGATTGTTTGCTTGAGGACAAGCAAAAAGCTAAGTGTGGGGGAGTTGTTTTGTACATTTTTGTTGTAAATTTGTGTATTTTTGAGTATTTTATTTATGTGGTTTTTAGTTTATTTTTGGTCCATTTGGTCGTTTTTCTTCATTTTTGTGTTTTTAAGTTGTTTCGGTATTTTTGGTATTTTTCTGTTGTTTTTTTATTATTTTGTAGAAAAATCGAGACTCGGAGAGTTGACGAAAAATATTCCCAGAAGTGCCGAAAATGTGCATGGAATCCGAGGGTTTTGTTCCAGGAAAAATCGGGCGCCAGACGATCTCAAATCGAATAATTAGCACAAGACGAGCGCCCGCTAAAATCGAGCGGCCGCTCGATAATATGGAATTAATTGTGCAACGATCTAGTTTGAAAGATTAAGACTTGATTAAAACTTAATCATTTCGTGTTAGAAGCCCCGTTTTTAAATCCCGATTATCTCAGTTATTTATTTTATTTTGTTTTGTCATGTATAGTGCGTTTTTTGGAAACTCTCAATTACTTACTTATTTCTCTAGATTAAACCTATTGTTATTTACTTTATTCAATTTGTAGTTTTATTAAACTCTCAAACCAATCTCGATAGAATGTTTAGGATTTTTATTTTATCCTTTTTGTGTTTCAACAACTAGATTTAACGAGGCAACCGAACAGTCTTTCTTTGAGAACGACTTGAGGTCGGGTAACTCGATTACCACTTACCCAATATATTGCAAACAGTACTGTACTGTAAACTTTTCTTAAACTTTATCTTTGGTCAAAAGACCCTTACTCGGCCTTGGACGCTCGTGTGCACAACCCAATCTGCGGGTACCGGGGGGAAGATTAAGGGCCTCGGCCGCCAAACCCTGGGAGAAACTTAGTCCCTCGAACATACCTTAGTCATGGTAAAGTGATTATAGACGGTGTAGAACCCAGTACATGGCCCTTACTTTGGCCAGCACTGAATTAGACAACATCAATAATAATATATCATGAACTTCGATATATGAGATTTGAACTTAATCTTTCTTTTCTTTTCTTTTCTTTTCTTGTGGTCAAAGGCCCTCGACTCTTGGTCGCTTCTGTGCACAGGGACTGAAATTGTGGTCGAAGACCCTTCGGCCCTCGGCTGCTGTTGTCAGTATTTTTACCGGAGTAGAATCGAAAGATTCGTCCCCGGGTCGTATCACAAGGAAGGTTAGCCGGATATTCTTGTGCGTATATTCAATCACGAAAAAGAGAAAAAGAATTCCTAAACACTCTAATTCAATATTTTTTGGTTTTGATTATCAACTACTGATTTAATCTGAATAAAATGAAAGCAAAATAGCAAATGACTTTACTGAATGATTAAAGTGCTAGGGAATCGGGGATAATTGCTTTTGGTTCTAACACAATCACCGGCAATCGATTGCTCGGTTAAAGGTCTTGAATCGTTTCTCGTCCAGAGGTTCACTCTCTATAACTCTTCGTAACAAGAGAGTATGTAAACGATCAACTATCAATTCCAACAACACATAGATAATACGTTTCCGAACAAATCTATTCTAAACGAGCCTAATTCAACCAACGTCTCCCCTCTCGGTTCTACACGTTGATTATCTAGGTTACAGAGGTGATCAATCTACTAACCCTATGATTCACACAACTCGCATAGACATGAACAATCAAAAGCACTCAATTATATCGAACCTAATCAATCATCCCCTATTCCTAGCGAATGTATTTAGCTACTCATAACGAATTTAACATCAACATTCAAATTAACCCAAGCCATCATCATCAACAAAGCAATTGAGAAAAATAACTTACGATTAATATAAAGAATCCAACGTCAAATCCAAGTGCATAAATCCAAAGCGAAGAAAAGGAGTTTTTCAATCTCCAAGACAAATCAAAAGTGCAAAAGAAAGAAAAGGAATGAGTTACTCTTCTGCCAGAACGTAAAAAATAAAGTCTGAAAGGGAATAATCCACCCTAGGATAAAAAACTGGTCTAAAAATCCCGCTCCTCGAAAATCGCGCCGGACAAGTCGCGAGTCGCGAGACAGCGTTCTTCTCGGTCGCGACTCGCGACTTCCTCGCGAGTCGCGCGTCGTCTTTTTGTTTAAATTCTGGGGCTGGTTGCGACCCAAGTCGCGAGTCGTGACCTCGTCTCGCGAGTCGCGACATAGACTCGCGAGTCGCGACTCCGTCTCATGAACTGCACATTAGCCCCAGTTTTTCCCATGGGTCGCGACATGTTCGCGAGTCGCGACCCGAGTCGCGAGTGGCGAGACGACTCGCGAGTCGCGAGAAATCCTGGGAACAGATTCTGTCCGTTTTTGTGGCCTTCCTTTAGTCTTCTGGGCTCAGCAACGTGCAACACCCCGCTAACTAGGGCCAATTTTTTGCAATTTTTAACTCTTTCGAAAACGCTTATAAATTTTTTGAAATCATTTGCAAACTATCTCGGGATGCTGCTAAGGACTTTTCTGCTCAAAAACCCATTTCTTTAACCTAGGTCTAACGTCTGGTTTAGACTTAAGGAAATCAGGTTTATATTTTTACGAATCATGCATGTTAGTCTGGACCCGTTCGTACTGGCGAACCGGGTAAAATTATTTAAGTCTGATAATAAAGTCATGCATGTTCGAAATTAAAAGCAAGCATAGCGGAAGTCTAAAATTCGTGGTTATAATAGTTTACAAAACAGTTTAAACAAATGTCCCGGGAACAGCTTTCGTGCGGAACTCACGACCACCACCACCACAGCTCATCTCACGCCTGCCCGCCGACCCTGCCATCTGAAAATATAAAGTGGGGGTGAGTACGGTCCACTTGTACTCCATAAAAACCCATTCTAAAGTAAACAACAATATTAATAATGATATCACAGACTGGTATATATAAGTAAACTGTAACTCCCGGAACTCTCTGGCCGGTAACTCCCGGAACACTCTGGCCGGTAACCGTGTGCACACTCTGATGGTATAACTAGGGCAAACTGGGCCACCACCAGAACTTAGGGAAGGCAAACTTGGCCTTAACCCAAAGTGGATAAAACTCATATACATACCTGAACGTGATATCGACTATTAAACTCAATGTATAACCCAGACTGGGTCCCCACCTGATCGGTTTTGAAAATGAGTAAGTGCGGCTGTGCTGGTAGCTGACTCCTCAAGCTACATAAAAATATAAGCAAACAAATATACTAAGTACTATGCTCGTCATATGCTCAAAAATATGCTAGGATGCTCTACTCTATCAGATTACTCATCCGGATATAAAGGAACGCTCTAAGGGTTCACAGAAATAATTCTAAGTCCGGAAATAATACTGATATGCTTAACTGATCTGGTTTGGCTCGGAAAAATACTTAAATTTCGGAATAAGACTCGGACCGAAAATCACGAACCAAAACGGACTCGAACCGCCGGCTAAACCGGCCGGTTCGCTAACTGGCTGAACCGGGTCGGGCTGGACCGGACCCGGTTGGACCACCGGGTCACACTGGACCGGTTGGTCACGGGCTGCTCGGACTGGCCGGGCTCGATCCCGTGCCGGGCCTGCTGGGGCCATGGCACGGCGCTGGGCACTAGCTGGGTGCGACCGGGCACGGTACTAGGCGCTGCTGGGCGCGGGCTGTGCGGCTGGCACGGGCCCTGGCACGACTGGTGCCACTAGGTGCGGCTGGGCACGACCGAGAGTCACTGGGTGTGCTGGCGTGCTGCTGGGCACGGTCGAGCACGAGGGACGCGGGAACTGGCGCGTACCCGGGTTGACTGGGCACTGGGCGTGCGGCTGGCACGACCCGAGTGCGACTGGCGCGAGAACGGACGTGGCCAGACACTACTCGCGCGGCTCGGGCGCGGCTAGGGCTGTCAGGGTGCTACCGGGCGACCCTGGGCACGCGGGCATGCTGCTGGGCACGTCCCGGGCTAACTGACTACTCGGGCGTGCTGCTGGGCACGTCCCGAGGCCTCTGGACCTGACTCGGGGTCACTACAGCACGGCACTGGACACTCGGGTGCGCTGCTGGCACGACCCGAGGTCGACTCCGCGTGGTACGAGCGACTGGCTCGGGATCACGCGTGCATGACACTGGGACAGCGCTGCCGGGCGCTGTCGGAGGTGCTCTGGCGCGACTGGCGCTGAGACCTCGCGGGCTGGCACGGACAGGCGCGGCTGGGCGCTGTCACGTGCACTGGGGACTGCGGTGCCTCGCGAGCGCTAGGCGCGGGCACGGGCAGGGGCACTGCCTGGCCCCTGCGACGCGGCACGAGCACGGCACGCGCGACTGGCGCGACTGGTGACCCTAGCCGGTCCTTTGCCAAACTTCCAACAACTTTGCCGGGGACAACTGAACCAAATCAACCTAATATGACATAAAATGCTCAAAAATGCCAAAAGTCACTGAGGGACCTCGGTTGGATTTGGTGGTGGGCTTATAGGGCTGATTAGGCACGAGGCCACCCTAGGGCACAAAAATGAACATGCTCAACATGAAAATTGACCTAGGGCCGAATGATATACATCCAAAATCATGGCTAATGAGGCTAGAACATTGGTCAATACATGCATGCACATATACTTAGGTTCGGGGGTGAAAATGGCTCGATTTCACTTATCAAATTGACCGAACAAATGAACTCAAAGCATGAAACTGTTTTAACCATGTCATACTCATGATTTTGGAGGATTTTTAAGATACTAATCTCGGCCATATCATGCATGTACGTAAACTTATGAATTTAGGGCTTAAATGTTCAAAAATTCAGAACTCCCTCATATGAACATGCATGGCATCATTTTTACACATGATAATTCCTATTTTATCATGAGTAAGCTAGGAAAAATAAAAGTCACGAGCTAACCTTGCTCGAACTCGCGAATGGACGAAGGTGGCCTTCTAGGGCACACTCGCGGTGTAGGTGTCCTTGGGCTCGGTCGAGGCTTAAATGGCTGAAGGAGATACACTCTGGACACTTAGAAAAATCCAAAAGACCTTTGGAAAATGCTAAGCCTCGAGAGGTATGGCTGGAAACAAGAGAAACACAAGTTCACCTCTTCCCCGGGGCACACGCGCGCGGCTATGGACAAAGGAGATGCTCTCGGTTTTCTCTTGCTTTCCCACAAATATGGTATGTGTAAAATGTGTTCAAGAGGCATAAGAGTGCTGTGGAGTGTCCCTTTTGTGAGGAGAGGGGCGGAGAACACAAGGTGCCCAAGGGGACAAGCACAACATCACATGCGCATGGGGTTGGAGACTTGAATGGCATCTCCTTGAACTTCACGATCTGACTTAGCACAAAATTTTGGAGCATCATGCAGGGCATCCAAGATTAAAATATGCCTTGGTCAGGCAAGCACATGCTCCACTTTGGCTTAATCATAGGCTGACTTTCTTAACACTTTCTTAGGGACATCTTAACCCTAAATGACCCTCATTAAGTCCTTAATACACGCAGCATTGGGTCATGGAAGGAAGTGGGCCGGAATTTCAAGAATTGGGCTCCAAATGATGGGCTGTCGCTGCTGGCGCTGGGCTGGGCGCGCTGGGCACGATCTGGGCTGCACACGGCCCTGGGCTGGGCGCTGGGCTGCGCAAACGGGCCTGTGCACGCGGACTGGGCGCGGGACAAACCTTGGACCGAGAAAAATGACTTTCTAAGGCATAAATGACATGGCCCATGATCCTATCTTGATGCATAATACTTAGAAAAATTCCAAAGGTGTTTGGCCATGACTTGTGCCACCATACTTGACTCGCGCGAGGCTAGGGTGCGGGTACTAGGGCGCGAGTGATCTCGGGGCCACGCACGAACTAGGTGCGGTATACTAGACCGAGGGAATAGCATCCAAGGCTTGACAAATATGATCTCATACTTAGAAATATTCTAAGTAAGGCTATGAGCATGGCTAGGGCTCGAACAAGACTCGAGACAACTAGGGCTCGAGAATTGGCTAGGCGCGATACTCGCGACCAAACAACTCGGTTCCGGACACGGCTAAACTTGGACGATTTATCGAAACAAACTTGGTTTCGATTATTCGTCAACTGAAATAACTAATTCCGACTGAATAAAATCCATTACTAAAATAAATGGACCGGAATTTATAACTGAGATTGAATAGCTGATAACTGGGCTCGGAACTCAAGACGAGCAGTATTAATAAAAAGAAATAGTTCAACTGGGAACTAAAAACTGTCATTTTTATTAATACAGAGCTGGGCTATTACACAACGGGTATTCTCGATATCATGGTCTCGGCTCAAATAGTCTCAACCTCGACCGGCACAACCTACCTCCTGAAAACACAAAAACAAGGAAAAACACGAAGCAAAACACGACAAAAAGACACATGAACATAAACTAAAGGCAAAAACACAAAACAAACAAAATGGACCAAATAAACTACGAAAATCGTACAAATGGGGGAAAACAAAAAGAAAATAAACATGAAATAATGACACAAAAATGGGACAAACAACTCCCCCACACTAAGACCTTTGTTCGTCCCAAACAAAGAGAAAAGAAAAGAAGAGAGAAGAAAAGAAAAGAGAAGACGCAAAACAAAAAACGAATATGGACATTTGTCGATAACAAGATAGGTCTTAACACGTTCAACTTCAACAATGAGCATTCAAATGGCATATACAAACATAACACGACTACATGCTTGATTGCTAAACTTTAATATGACGTCCTCTCAAATATGGGAATGCATATGTGTGCCTCACTCATTTTCTTATACGAATAAAGATATGGATGCACTCAAATTGGTCAATAACAAGTTCAATCATAGGCTTGCCCATTGTCTAACTTCTACTCTAAACCAATCAAAATTGAAACAAGTGAATCAAAAGGTCTTTCAGGGTTGTAACGTAGGATCTTTGGACAAGTAGGAAAAATATAGGCTAAGTGGCTCGAATATAACTCAAACTCCTAACCCAAGAATGAACGCTCAACCGGTTACTCAAACAAACTGGACCTCCCCCACACTTCTTCTAAAAACAAACGTTTTCACCCAACT
>BKCP01012292.1:380024-396583 GCA_008636005.1 Striga asiatica | reverse complement strand
GCTACATTTTTTTTTCATAATACAAACAAACTCTACAATTATCCCCTCTCATTCTCAACCCAAAACTCAATAATGTCATCATCACGGGGTTATATAAAAAAGAACAAAACAATTAGGCTCAAAAGGGCAACTAGGGAATAATTGCAGAAAAAACAAGGATAGAAAGATACAAAAAAATGCCTTAATCATATTCACTGTTCACAACTCAAATTGATTCATTTTGATGCAGACTCTGGGCAAGTTCTAATCAAACAAGAGCACGACCAATGTATCTCAAAAAAGAAATAAGGCTCAAACCTCACTAGGCAAATATATGAATGTCAATCAAAGCCATTAACCAAGCATTTCATCACGCTATGCCATACAATGCCATCATCACAACTCATTGAATCCATTAAACACATCTTAACTCATCATGAATTTTCCAAGTACAGACCCAAAAACATAAATCCTACACTAGACTGGTCCACAAGCAAAAGAAAGAAATAAAACTAGACCTGGTCAATCATATAGCCACATAAACTCCCCCACACTGAAAATCAGACAATGTCCCCATTGTCGATCCGCAGTGAAAGGAGGTTGTACTGACACAATCAACCGACACAACAAAAGAAAAGAGAAAAGACAAAAAGAAACAAAATGAAGAGAAAAGAAAAAGAAAAGCTAACCAACACAGTGACAAGTCACTGTGGTCCATGAGGAGGAGAAGGAGGAGGTGGATAGGGATGGCCGGTGCCGGAGCTCCACTGAGTGTACCGCGCGCCCCACTGGCTCTGCCAAAGCTCAATAGCCTGAAAGCGGGCATTACTGTCCCGCATATCCCGATCATAGCGGTCCTCGTAAGCTGTCCACCACGGAGGAGGCTGGGACCACCAAGCGGGTGGTGCAGATGGCTCCGCTGGCCGCGGAGGCGAACATGTGGGCCGTGGCTCACTGGAATCAGCCTCCGGGGTCGGGTGCCAATCATCAGGAGGCGGAAGGCGATGGTCCTCGTCAATAAGAGCCTGATCGTGCTCCATCGCCTCCGTCTTGTGGGTATCCGCGGTCTCCTGCCGAGGACGAGACGAGCGGTCTTCAGCCGCGGAGGCGGCCGCGGCCACCTTCTTCATATAGGTGAGGTAAGCCGGGCGCTTCTCATAGATCTCAAAGGCACGGCGATTAAGGAGGAGGCCCACATGACTGAGCTCGTAATAGTCAATGAAACGCATACTCGAAGGAAGGCTGCCAGACGCCTCCGGGTCAACCCCGAAGTGCAAAGCCAAAGCGGTCACTATATGACCAAAGCAAGCAGCCGCTCTCTTGTTCCGGATGACGGCCCGGCACTCCTCCTTAAAAATATGCAACACATCGCGCTTCTTCCCCTCGAGCATAGCCCACAGCAGGGCAAGGTCAATCTGAGTGACCTTATTGGCCTCCTTTTTCCCGAACACACCATAGCACAGAAATTTGTGCATCACCGCGACAGCACCGTCCTTGATGAGGCTGTTGGGTAGGCCCTGCGAGTCCCACACCGTGTCTGGAGAAAGTCGGGGCCAGAAAACATCAGGCGACATCCCCTGATTGATCCTAGAGCCGCCACGGTGGAGCCCCCCATGACGTCTTTCATGATGTCGGCAGTGATGATCCTCTCTGTCCCAAGTAGACGGCACGTCATGTAGTCCTCGGTCGCCGGCATCTCGAGGGTACTGAAAAACTCGAGTGTGAGGTTGCGGTATGTCGGGTGGACCAAACGGGCATAAGCCTTCAATCGCAACGCGTCAAGGTAGGTCTCGACGGTCCCGAGAATTCCCAAATCGGAGAGCAAGGCGAAGTCGAACGTCTTCAAGTTCAAAACGTCCTTCTTCGCGAGCCGGGCATAAACCTCCCCCTCTCGTTCGGAGAGAATAGGAAAGGGAGCATCGTAGTCGGCCCGTAAATCAACCGGCTCGTCCCGAGAGGCAGAGGACTCCCCGACGGACTTCTTACGCCTATTACCGGTCCCTTTCTTCACCATTCTTAAGACAAACTTCACTTAGGCAATTAAGCAAACACTTGTGTGCAACAACTTCACTCAGAACGGCAAAGAAGAACTTCAACGAAAGGAACCCAAATTCAAGCCCTTGTCAAGTCAAATGCACAACAACCAACACCAACAAATCCAAAGTTTCGTAAAACAACAAAATATGGAATGACAAGTACCGGAACCACGGGTATGCGGTGAACGACAGGGAAGTGAAACCCGAAAAGGAACAAGCGGTGTGCGTGGTGCGTGGCGTTGAGTCGCTGCCGGTCAATAGACGTCCGACGCTGGAGGCTCGGCGGTCGCTGGTCGGAGAGCGGAGAACAGGGGCTAGGGTTCACGTCTTGAGGTGAAGCAGGTGAAGGTTTCGAGCTCGCTGTGGATGAAAGGGTTTGCCGAAAACGGAATGAGTCGGAGCCGCGGACGGAACGCCGAGACAAGACTGGTCGGAGGGCGCAATTGATGGGACTAGAGCTAGGGTTGCCGAAGTCGCGATTGACGGAAATTTGGGCGAAGACATCGTCGATGAAAGGATGGCCGGCGAGGAAGCGACGTCGGAGAGATGTCGCCGGTGGTCAAGAGGATGAATGGAGATGGTGTGATTTGAGGGAGAGGGTCGTCGGTCGTGAGAGTGTAATCGCGAGAGAGAGTGAGAGATAATCTGCAAAATAAAACGAGGATCCCGTCAATTTAATGAGCAACAGGTAAGTCGCGAGTCGCGAAAAAAGCTGCAAGCGACATAATTTCTTCGATGGGGATACTCGCGAGTCGCAAATTCTGTGTCGTGAGTCACGACTTATGTGTCGCGAATCGCGACAAAAACTGGACCGATGACATCCTTCGAGGGCTAACTCGCGACCCGCGACATAACTCGCGACTCGCGAAAAACTACTTTTATATATATATATATATATATATGCAATAAAAAATAGATATATATACACATAGTACAATAAATGCTCGGTTTTAAGCCGGGAGCTCGGCATTGATGCCTTAGATCAAGGATACGCTGGGTCGCCGAGACTGATGGTCTCGACATGGTACTTCCCGAACTCCCCATCAAAATATGGCTTCACTCGCTGTCCGTTAACCACAAATAACTTGTCAGTAGCTGGATTGCGAAGTTGAATGGCACCAAAAGACAGCACCTCATCAATAACATATGGGCCACTCCACCAGGACTTCAGTTTTCCCGAAAAAAGACGGAGTCGGGAATTATACAGAAGAACACGCATGCCCGGTACCAGATCCTTTCTAACAATATGGGCATCATGGAGTCTCTTCACCTTGTCTTTATAAATCTTGGCATTCTCATATGCCTCGTTCCTCCTTTCTTCTAACTCCGATAGTTGCAACAGTCTAGCTTTCCCAGCTGCGTCTAGATCAAAGTTAGTCTTCTTAAATCGCCCACAAAGCCTTATGTTCAATCTCCACCAGTAGATGGCAAGCCTTCCCATAGACTAGTCTGAATGGGCTCATGCCCAAGACGCCTTTGGATGCTGTTCGTTGAGCCCACAACGCATCATCAAGCCGGCTCGACCAATCCTTCCTCGATGAGTTGACTGTCTTCTCTAAGATGGTCTTTATCTGCTTGTTGCTTGTCTCCGCCTGGCCCGAGGTTTGTGGGTGATAGGGAGTAGCCACTTTATGTGATATACAATACTTCTTCATCAGCTTCTCGAAAAGCTTGTTGCAAAAGTGCTTCCCTCCATCACTCACAATTGCTCGTGGGAACCCAAACCTGCTCAATATATGACCTCGCACAAACTTGATCACAACATTAGTATCACATGTCTTTGTGGGGATGGCCTCGACCCACTTAGACACGTAATACACAGCAAGTAAAATGTACTCATAGCCACTAGACTTGGGAAATGTTCCCGTAAAATCAATGCCCCAGACGTCAAAAATTTCTACTTGAAGGTTATTAGTCAGAGGCATCTCATTTCTATGACCTATATTCCCAGGTCTTTGGCATCTATTACAAGAACGGCAAAATGTATGCGCATCTTTGAAAAGGGTAGGCCAAAACAAACCTGACTGTAGAACTTTGAAGGCAGTTTTCTGGCCGCCAAAGTGGCCTCCACAATGGAACTCATGGCAAAATGTGAGGACATCAATTTGCTCATCTTCTGGAATACATCTCCTAAGCACCTCGTCCTTCCCCATCTTGAAAAGGAATGGCTCGTCCCAGAAGTAATCCCTGCACACAGAAAGAAAACGCTTTCTCTCTTGGGAAGAGAGGTCAGGCCGCAGTTTTCCACAACATAGGTAATTCACAATGTCAGCATACCAAGCACTCTTAGACACTTCATGCGCATGCTCATAAGGAAAATTATCATTAATAGAATGATGCACAATCAATGAAGATGATGAGTCAGATGGGACTATGCGTGACAAGTGATCAGCAACTACATTCTCAGAACCTTTCCTATCTCTAATGTCAACATCGAACTCTTGCAGTAACAAGATCCACCGGATGAGCCTTGGTTTAGAATGAGTTTTGCTCAAAAGGTACTTCAACGCCGCATGGTCTGAGTGTATAATGACCTTAGACCCCAAAATATAAGATCTAAATTTTTCTAGCGAAAAGACCATGGCTAGAAGTTCCTTCTCGGTGGTAGTATAATTCTGTTGGGCCCCATTAAGAGTCAAACTAGCATAATAAATCACTCTAAGCAACTTATCAACTCGTTGACCCAAAACGGCGCCCACTGCAAGGTTAGATGCATCACACATAATTTCAAAAGGAAGCGACAAATCAGGGGCAATGACAATAGGGGCACTTACAAGCTTGTTCTTTAATTTATTAAAAGCACTCAAGCAAGCATCATCAAAAATAAATGGCATGTCCTGAGCAAGCAAGTGGCATAATGGTTGACTAATTTTCGAAAAGTCTTTAATAAAACGCCTATAAAACCCCGCATGCCCCAAGAAACTCCTAATTCCCTTAACATTCACAGGAGGGGGAAGTTTTTCGATAACATCTACCTTAGCCTTGTCTACCTCCATCCCCATACTAGAAACAACATGGCCTAAAACAACACCACTCCTAACCATGAAATGGCTTTTCTCCCAACTCAAAGTTAAATTAGACTCAATGCAACGTTCAAGGACACGAGATAAATTATGGAAACAATGAGAAAATGAATCACCAAAGATAGAGAAGTCATCCATAAATACCTGCAGGCAGTCCTCAAGCATATCCGAGAAGATGGAGAACATACACCTCTAAAATGTACCCGGTGCATTGCATAGGCCAAAGGGCATCCGTCTGAACGCGAAGGTGCCAAAGGGGCACGTGAAAGTCATCTTTGGCTGATCCTCAGGTGCAATGGCTACTTGGTAGTAGCCGGAGAGTCCATCCAAAAAGCAGTAGAACTGATGGCCCGAAAGACGGTCAAGAATCTGGTCAATAAACGACAACAGAAAATGGTCCTTCTTTGTCACAGCGTTCAGTCGCCTATAGTCAATGCACATGCGCCACCCAGTAGTGATGCGGGTGGGGACCAACTCTTCTTATCGTTCTCGATCACGGTTATGCCTTCCTTCTTCGGCACCACATGAATAGGGCTAACCCACTCACTACTCGCCACTAGATAGATCAATCCCTCAGAGAAAAGTTTCAGCATCTCCTTCTTCACTACCTCCATCATATTCCGATTTAGCCGTCGCTGGCTATCCCGAAACGGCTTAACTCCCTCCTCCAAAATAAGACGGTGCATGCATGTAGATGGACTGATCCCTTTCATGTCTCCCAGGCTCCACCCGATTGCTTTCTGGTTCTTTTGGAGCATAGCAATCAGCTCCTCTTCTTTCTCACGGTCAAGCTCAGCAAAGATGATCACCGGTTTCTGTTGGGCATCATCCAAGAAGACATATTTAAGGTGCTTGGCAGCTCCTTAAGCTCAAGTGTGGCCTCAGCTCGGGAATGGCCTTCTCCCACTTCAAAAAGTTCAATTATAGGCTCATCCTCATCCTCAAAAACTGGCATTGATACTTCCTCATACTCGTGAATCACCATCTCATCTACAAATGGGTCGGCTAGGTCAATGAAAGCACACTCTTCGACAAAATTCACCGAGGAGGCAGACATGGCTCCTCGAACGGAAATGGACACCGTTTCCCCCAAAACAGTCATATTCAGGGTTCCATTCTTCACGTCAATAAGGGTGTTCGTAGTCGCTATGAAAGGTCTTCCGAGAAGGATGGTGTGATCCTTCCCATTCTAGTGAACATCTCCTATGTCTAAAACAACGAAATCAACTGGAATAATAAGTTTGCCCACCTTCACGAGAACATCCTCGACTATCCTCTTCGGATACCGTATGGAACGGTCCGCCAACTGGAGACACATGCGGGTCGGCCTCAACTCTCCAAGGCCGAGCCTCTGAAAAATCAAAAAGGGCATGAGGTTTATTCCAGCTCCAAGGTCAAGCATCCCCGAAGCTACCTTCCCGTTTCCCAAGGCTATCTGAATAATGAACCCACTGGGGTCACGCTCCTTCTTGGGCAAGTCGTGCTGCATTGCACTTGCCGTCTCATACACAACCACTTATTCTCCATCCTCGAACTTCCTCTTCTTCGTCACCAAGTCCTTAAAGAATTTTCCATAGGATGGCATATTCTTAATAACATCAAGGAGAGGTAAGTTAACATTTACCTTAGAGAGCATGCTGAAAAGATCCCGGAACTGCTTCTCTTGCTTCTCGTTTCTGAGTCGGTCCGGAAAGGGAATGCTCGGCTTGAATGGATTCGGTGACTTGTGTAGTGCGGGCTCGTCTGTCACCTTCTCGGACTCTTCTTCCTTGATCTTCTCTGCATCTATCCCCTCACCGTCAGGTTCTTTGGTCCCCTCTTGGTCCTCGGGCCCAGGCATTTGCACCGTGTTGTCCACTACCTTCCCGCTTCTGAGAACCGTGATAGCTTTAGCTTGCTCGGGTTGGCTGGGCAACTTCCCTTTATCAGATTCGGTCTCCATGTGCCCGACCCTAGTGGCCAGTTGACCCACTTGCGTCTTAAGACACTTAATGGATGCATCTTGATTCGTGATAAACTGGAGGATTTTATCGAGCTTGTCGTCTTGGAGGGATGAACTTGGCCCGGCTTCTGGTCCTCATTGCTGCTGCTGCTGCTGGTAGTTCGGACGGGGAATGAAGTTGGGTCGAGGTTGTTGCTGCATGAAATTTGGACGGGGTGGCTGAAGGGTGTTCGAGTTGTTTGACCATGAGAAGGCAGGGTGATTCCGCCATCCCAGATTGTACGTGTTCGAATATGGGTCATTGCCAGGCCGGGCTTGGTATCCCTGTAAGGCGCTGGCATCTGCATATTGCTCACCGGACTCCTGGTCGAAAGCTGAAGGGCACACTTCAGACCTATGCCCCGGGGCTCCACAGGCCCCACACGTATCAACGGCCATGGTCTGAACCGGCTGAGCTCCTCGTGTGTTGAGTAAACGCATTTGCTCTGTGAGCTCAGCTAACTGCTGGGCCATCACATTTCTGCCCGACCCGACCTCGTTCACTGTCACTCTCTTCCCTCGGCTGCTCTTCTGCGATGAATTCGTGCTCATCGTCTCGAAAATTGCAAACATCTCCTTAGCTGTCTTTGCTCCAATATCTCCTCCTGCCGCATTGTCAACCATATACTGCAAGGTCTGATGGAGAGAGTCGTAGAAGCAGTTGATCAGTAGCCCCGGAGAGAGGTTGTGATGAGGGCACTGCCGCTGGAGATCCTTGAACCTCTCCCAAGCCTTGTGAAGAGGCTCATTCGGTAGTTGAGCAAATGAGACGATTTGCGACCGGAGCTCCTGGGTCTTCTGATGGGAGTAGTACCTCCCAATGAACTTCGTGTATACCTCAGTCCAGGTACTGAGAGAGTCCGGTGCGAGGGTCATGAACCAGGACTTGGCCCGGTCCTTCAGTTTCTCGGGAAAACACCTCATCTTCAGTTGCTCTTCTGTAAGCCCGTGGAGAGGGAAAGTTTGTAACACATTGTAGAATTCCCGAATGAAGTTAAGCGGGTCTTCATTCGGGAGCCCGTGGAAGGATGGCAGCTGGTTGTAATGGATCATCTTAAGCTCGTAGTTTCGAGCTTCTTGTGGCAACCGGATGCATGAAGTTATCGGCACAATCATCGGATGGGCTAGGTCTCGAAGGAGATCGCGGTGTTGTAGAGCCATGTCTGGATTTGTGGTTTCAGATTAATCGAGGTTGAGTTTGTTGAACAGCTCCCTTACGCTCTCGTGACTTGGTTCGTCGTTTGGTCCTATGGTACGCCCACTCCTGGTACGCATACACAAAGACAAAGAAACCGTCACGAGCACCAGATAAACAAAAGGAAATCCTAAGAAAAACAAACAATCAAAAATCAAGAATTATCAGACTAAACAAAAGAAACAAAGAGAAACACTAAAAAAAAAACGAATAGGCGCACAATTATAATCCTAAACCTTCCCCGGCAACGGCGCCAATTTTGTTGTCAGTATTTTTACCGGAGTAGAATCGAAAGATTCGTCCCCTGGTCGTATCGCAAGGAAGGTTAGCCGGATACTCTTGTGCGTATATTCAATCACGAAAAAGAGAAAAGAATTCCTAAACACTCTAATTCAATATTTTTGGGTTTTGATTATCAACTACTGATTTAAACTGAATAAAATGAAAGCAAAATAGCAAATGACTTTACTGAATGATTAAAGTGATAGGGAATCGGGGATAATTGCTTTCGGTTCTAACACAATCACCGGCAATCGATTGCTCGGTTAAAGGTCTTGAATCGTTTCTCGTCCAGAGGTTCACTCTCTATAACTCTTCGTAACAAGAGAGTGAATGTAAACAATCAACTATCAATTCCAACAACACATAGATAATACGTTTCCGAACAAATCTATTCTAAACGAGCCTAATTCGACCAACGTCTCCCCTCTCGATTCTACACGTTGATTATCTAGGTTAGAAAGGTGATCAATCTACTAACCCTATGATTCACACAACTCGCATAGACATGAACAATCAAAAGCACTCAATTATAACGAACCTAATCAATCATCCTCTATCCCTAGCGAATGGATTTAGCTACTCATAACGAATTTAACATCAACATTCAAATTAACCCAAGCCATCATCATCAACAAAGCAATTGAGAAAAATAACTTAAGATTAATATAAAGAATCCAACGTCAAATCCAAGTGCATCCAAATCCAAAGCGAAGAAAAGGAGTTTTTCAATCTCCAAGACAAATCAAAAGTGCAAAAGAAAGAAAAGGAATGAGTTTCTCTTCTGCCAGAACGTAAAAAATAAAGTCTGAAAGGGAATAATCCACCCTAGGATCAAAAATTGGTCTAAAAATCCCGCTCCTCGAAAATCGCACCGGACAAGTCGCGAGTCGCGACATAAGTCGCGAGTCGCGAGACAGCGTTCTTCTCGGTCGCGAGTCGCGACTTCCTCGCGAGTCGCGCGTCGTCTTTTTCTTTAAATTCTGGGGCTGGTCGCGACCTAAGTCGCGAGTCGTGACCTCGTCTCGCGAGTAGCGACTCCGTCTCATGAACTGCACATTAGCCCCAATTTTTCCCGCGGGTCGCGACATGTTCGCGAGTCGCGACCCGAGTCGCGAGTCGCGAGACGACTCGCGAGTCGCGAGAAATCCTGGGAACAGATTCTGTCCGTTTTTTTTGCCTTCCTTTAATCTTCTGGGCTCGGCAACGGGTATTCTCGATATCATGGTCTCGGCTCAAATAGTCTCAACCTCGACCGGCACAACCTACCTCCTGAAAACACAAAAACAAGGAAAAACACGAAGCAAAACACGACAAAAAGACACATGAACAAAAACTAAAGTCAAAAACACAAAACAAACAAAATAGACCAAATAAACTACGAAAATCCTACAAATGGGGGAAAACAAAACGAAAATAAACATGAAATAAAGACACAAAAATGGGACAAACAGCTGCTTATGTGTACAGGACTTAACTGTGGTCATAAGACCCTTACTCGGCCTTGGCCGCTCGTGTGCACAACCCGTGAACGGGTACCAGGGGGAAGATTAAGACCCTCTGTAATGCCCCGATCATTATTATAATATTAACACAATTTCACTGCTCAACTTTAAAGTGAAATTCGTAATTTTCAGGAATTCAAGATTTATTTATTTTATATGCTAAATGCTCAATTATGTTAGATTATTCTTTAGAATTTTCTAAGTCATGTTAAAATTAAGATCAATCCATTAATTTGAGTTGATAAGCATAAACTAGTCGACTCAAGAATTTTAGCCTCGGACCCTAGTCTCGATCCAAATAAATATCCAAGTCATTTCCGGGTATTTTTCGCATGTCATTGCCAAGTCATAGTAGTATAATATTTAGAATAATTCTAAGTATTCAAAATCTCCAAATTCAAGTCCTAGACCTCGTTCGAATAACCGAAAGTTCACCCGAGGCACTCGAGACGTGCCGCGCCCATCGGCCCCGAGACGAGGTCCAAGACCAAGCCTAAGTCCTAACCAACACTTGGTATATTTTTCTAAGTCATATGAACACAAGAAAAGCCTCAAAAATCGGTTCGAGCCTCATTCACGCGCCCAAACCGATGTCCCCGCACAGCAAGTCCTGTCCACGTTCCCAGCCACGCAGTCGCGTGCCCCGCACGCGCCCAGCAGGCTTGCCCCGCGCCAGCCGACAGCGACCAGCCCACCTTCCGAGCCCATTTCACAAAAATCCGGCCCACTTTCCCCGAGCCTAATTTTGTGTGAATAAAGCCAGCTTATTAAGGAGTTAATTGAGTCCAATTGACCCTGGTCAAAGTCAACCCAAGAGCCCCTTAGTCTTGGTCCTAAGTTAGTGTGAGACATGATATTAAAATATTTTCTTGAATGTTGGAATAGTCTCCCACCACCTAAGAGCTGAAGACCAACTCGGTTGCACCCTCAAGACACCCCAAAAATCATGCCTCACAAGTCACAACCCAAGAAAGGATGTTGGTTCCCTCCTCAAAGACCTAGGTGCCTAGGGTGTGTTTTTGTCCCCTTTATGTCGCCTAGGATGTCCCCTTGACCAAGGTCTTGGTCCTCCACCTCTAAAACGTTTATAATCCCTCCCCCTCAGATGAAATAAGCTCTTAGACTCTTGATATTTCGTCCAACACTTAGCAAAATAGAGGAAAACCGAAGGGAGCTCATCCACCCCTAGCCATGTGCGCGAGAGGTCCGAGTGAAGGAAGAACTGAGCTCCAGCCCTTCCAAGCGAGTTATCTTAGGACTTATCACTTCCCAAGCCTTCCTTGGATTTTTATAAGTCTTGTGTGCTCATCATCGCAGCCATTTTACCCAAGACGAGACCTATACTTCCCTAAGCCGCGAGCAACCCGAGCAATATCCCTAACACCAGTTTTTTTTACCTTTTCGGTGAAGGTAAGTTCGAGAAACCCTCTTCCATTAGTCATTTTATAATAAAATGAGATTTATCATGAAGATAAATGAAGTCATTCATGCCACTAAATATGAGTTTCGATTTTTAGGATTTAGATATCTTATTTTCGAATTTTTAGCCACAAGCATGTGAAAGCGGAATTTGATAGCTTAATGTCACTTAAAAATCATGAGAAATAATATGTGTAAGTTTGAGCTTAATGGGAGTACATTTGTTCGGTCAACTAGTCCATGAATTTATGCTATTTTTCGCTCCTGAGCCACCGTGATGTCCATGTATGTAAAGCCTACCATGTTAGTCTTGAAAATCATGTTTTCTCATGTAAATAACTCGTCCATACTCATTTATGCTAGACTAAGTAGTTGGTTCGGTGCCCCCGTGCTCGTACATGCCATATCGGCCCTACCGAGCCCTTAGTATTTTTACCCGAGGTCTCCTATGGCTCCTATGCATTTTTATGTTGATCTCATCATATTAAGTTAATAGATGTTTCATGTCCCTAGAAAAACCCACAAAAAGTCAAAAGGGGTCGGACACGGTCAATAGTCGCGCCTATCCCACGCCACCAAGAGCCTGAGTGCCCGTCCCTGCTTGTGCCAGCGTCCCATAGGCGCGACGCGCAGCAGTGATGCGGATGTGGTCATCGACCCGTCCGAGCCCGAGGAAGAGCTGCACTCGAGTCACGAGAAGTGGCGCGATAAGGGTCGAAACGACCCCCGGGACCGTACTAAGGGGACTCGCGAAGGCTGCGCGAGGGCGAAACACGCGAGGCGCAGACGCGCTGAACGCGGGAGTCACGCAACCCGGTGTGCTGGGACAGGGCACACGAGACGGGGTCATGACAATGGCACGACAGGAGGTTCACGACGGGTGACCCAGAAGCGACGCCGTGAGGTCGGTGCGAGGGTCAATCGCGGACAGGCGAAGGACGCGAAGCACGACCATGCGGGTGGCGTGTACGCGGCGGAGGAACCAGGCGGTGCACGAGGGGAGGATGTTGGGTGGCTAGCACGCACCGCGACCAGCCAAGGATGAGCAGTGGGGACCGATGTGCGGGCTACGCGCTCGAAGGTCGAAGGCGTGCGAGACGACGCGTGCGGGGGAGGCACCTGCGAGAAGACCGCGTCAGCGCGCAACGCGTGCGGGCACGCGGGCGGGTGCGGCAACGCGCGAAGGACAGCTGGCGGGTGCATGGGGCGCGACGCGCAAGGACTGGCGGGATAACCAGCGCGACTTGGGGCGCAAGGCAGAAAACGCGTGGGACGCGTGGGGCACGATAGAGTCCATGACCTCGAAGGACGAGGACTAGCCGTCGCGGTTAGGGTTTGGCAAAGGCGCAAGACGCGTGAAGCTTCTGGATGGCCAAAGGGCCGATTCTCTTAGCATAATTAGGAATATTAGAATGGTTAGGATTGGAATAAAAGGCATGTGCCTAATAGTATCTTAGTAGTTTGGTAAGTCTTTATTCATTAGATATTTAGTTTTCTTAGGACTTTATTTATTTCCAAGCATTACGAGTTCTTCTTAGACTAGGATTAGACTTAGTTTGGCATCTATAAATATGCCCACTGTCGTTCGAAATTATCATGCAGAAATTAATGAAAAAGTCGAACCTTGTGTTCAAATTCTTGTGTTAGATTTCTTTTGAGATTTAGTGCAAAACCCTTGTCACGAGAAGGGCGTTCCACCGCATAGCTCGAGCAAGACGAGTTTGGCAAGGACTCACGTCCGAGCTGTCTCACCTATCGCGAGAAGATAAGGAGATTAACCTCCGAGTCGTCCGCACCCTCGCCGAAGATCAAGTTCACGCAACGTCCGAGGCAAGGTCACGAGTCGAGAACACGCGATCCTTCATCATTGGTGCTTTCATTGAGAGAACCAATCGCGTGTTCTTTATCCCATCTCTTTCTTTAATTTTCTTGTCTTAAAAAAAAAATGGCCAAAGAAACGAAAGAGAAGCTCGTGGATTTGGAGGCGGAGATGACGAGCCTAGGTGAAGGATTGGAGGCCACCAACGCATCCATGGCCGACAATCTCACGAACCTTGAAAGGTCGATCCATAATTCACAACAAGCTATGATAGACGCCATGAACCAAAGGATCGATGAGGTGCTGCGCTTCGTGCGGCAACCGCCGCCACGGGGTCGACCAAGGGCGCGATCACGGGAGTACGAACGCGAGCGACCGGAGTACGAGGAGAGAGAGGACGACTTTGATCGTCGATCTCACGCCTCGACTAACGTAGGGCGACCTAGGGTCGAGAAGCCAAAGATTGTGCTGTCGACGTTCAACGGGACCGATCCTGACGCATGGTTGAACCGAGCCGTGCAATATTTTAGTCTCAATGAGATTGCCCGAGTTGAGTGGGTAAGATACGCAGCCTACTATCTTGACGGCGAGGCTAATGTTTGGTGGCAGTGGCTCTCAAGTATCTACCAAAACCGCCATGAGCAAATTCGGTGGGAAAATTTTGAGAAGGAGCTCATCACAAGGTTTGGCGCATCGGACTACCACAATTATGATGAGGCTCTCGCACACATCAAGCAAACGGGGAGCCTGCGAGAGTATCAAAGGGAGTTCGAGCGTATAGCATGTCGCGTACGCGGATGGCCCGAGGGAGCACTTGTCGGGGCATTCGTAGGGGGACTGAAGTTCGAGCTGGCCGCGGAAGTTCGATTAGTGAGGCCCGCGACGATGCGCGAAGCCATGGAGGTCGCGCATAGACGCGACGATCACTTGGTCGCGACGAGAAAGGTCGGGCGTAATGACAACCGCCCCACCGAGCCATAGCGGGCAATGCATAGCGAGACCAACATCAACCGAGACGCGAACCGTGGAGTGCCTAGCAATTTCAAGGCACGACCAACCGAGGTGAAGAATTTAACCTATGAGGAGATACAAAGAAGGCGAGAGAAAGGTCTCTGCTTCAAGTGCGAGGAGAGGTTTACTCCGGGCCATCGTTGCAAACAGGTCTACTTGATCCAAGTAATCGATTCCGAAGATGACGAGATCGCAATGGACGAGCCCGAACCCGAGGAAAAGCACGATGAAGGGAGGAACTTATATTTAAATCCCCGACTGGAGATGATGCATATGGTCAAGGAGAAGAAGGGACCTAAGATGCTAAGGTTTGAGGCCGAGATTTTGGGTCGAAAATTAATGTGTTGGTCGATAGTGGGTCACCACTTAATTTTATCAACCTGAACTTCACCGCAAAGCTTGAGGTGCCCATGACGGGAATTGTACCATTTGGGGTTAAGGTCGCAAATGGCGAGGAGCTTTGGAGTTCGGAGTTGTACAAAAAGGTGCCAATACGTGTACAAGGCGAAGAGCTAAGGGTAGACTTGTATGCGCTAGAGCTAGAAGGACCCGAGGTGGTGCTTGGGGCCCAATGGTTGGAGACGCTAGGGTCCATAACCACAAATTTCAAGAAAGGCACGATGGAGTTTGAACGCGACAAGAAGCGAATCAAGCTGTGCACAATCGACGAGGGGTCCGAGCCGGTCAAGATAAGGAGTCTTCAATTCATTATCCTTGAGGACAAGGAAAGACTCAAAGGGGGGAGGAATGATGCGGATGTGGTCATCGACCCATCCGAGCCCGAGGAAGAGCCGCACTCGAGTCACGAGAAGTGGCGCGATAAGGGTCGAAACGACCCCTGGGACCGTACTAAGGGGACTCGCGAAGGCTGCGTGAGGGCGAAACACGCGAGGCGCAGACGCGCTGAACGCGGGAGTCGCGCAACCCGGTGTGCTAGGACAGGGCACACGAGACGGGGTCATGACAATGGCACGACGGGAGGTTCACGACGGGTGACCCAGAAGCGACGCCGTGAGGTCGGTGCGAGGGTTAATCGCGGACAGGCGAAGGACGCGAAGCACGACCATGGGGGTGGCGTGTACGCGGCGGAGGAATCAAGCGGTGCGCGAGGGGAGGATGTTGGGTGGCTAGCACACACCGCGACCAGCCAAGGACGAGCAGTGGGGACCGATGTGCGGGCTACGCACTCGAAGGTCGAAGGCATGCAAGACGACGCGTGCGGGGGAGGCACCTGGGAGAAGACCGCGTCAGCGCGCAACGCGTGCGGGCACGCGGGCGGGTGCGGCAACGCGCGAAGGACAGCTGGCGGGTGCATGGCGCGACGCGCAAGGACTGGCGAGCATGAGTCCTCGAAGGACTAGGAGTACCGCGCCGCCTAGGGATGAACAGCGCGACTTGGGGCGCAAGGCAGAAAACCCGTGGGACGCGTGGGGCACGATAGAGTCCATGACCTCGAAGGACGAGGACTAGCCGTCGCGGCTAGGGTTTGGCAAAGGCGCAAGACGCGTGAAGCTTCTGGATGGCCAAAGGGCCGATTCTCTTAGCATAATTAGGAATATTAGAATGGTTAGGATTGGAATAAACGGCATGTGCCTAATAGTATCTTAGAAGTTTGGTAAGTCTTTATTCATTAGATATTTAGTTTCCTTAGGACTTTATTTATTTCCAAGCATTTAGGAGTTCTTCTTAGACTAGGATTAGACTTAGTTTTGCATCTATAAATATGCCCATTGTCATTCGAAATTATCATGCAAAAATTAATGAAAAAGTCGAACCTTGGGTTCAAATTCTTGTGTTAGATTTCTTTTGAGATTTAGTGCAAAACCCTTGTCACGAGAAGGGCGTTCCACCGCATAGCTCGAGCAAGACGAGTTTAGCAAGGACTCATGTCCGAGCTGTCTCACCTATTGCGAGAAGATAAGGAGATTAACCTCCGAGTCGTCCGCACCCTCGCCGAAGATCGAGTTCACGCAACGTCCGAGGCAAGGTCACGAGTCGAGAACACGCGATCCTTCATCAAGCAGACACCGCGCACGCGACCGCGCCCGGCAGTGCTTGTCTGCGCCCGCGCACGCGGTAACGGCCCCAGTAGGGTCTAAGCCGCAAGCATGACGCCCGACAGCGTCATGGCAGTCCCAGTGCACGAGGTCTCGCGCCTGGACCTAGTTTCGTGCCCCAGGACGTCCCAAAAAGGGTCTGTCGCGCCCAGCCTCACCCGCTAGCCTCAGACCCGCGGAGGCCGCGCCTGTACCGTGCCCAGTGCACGCCAGCGTGCCCCAGCGGCCCTCAGTTAGTGCCCAGGGACCCCAGCC
>BKCP01012292.1:357867-373293 GCA_008636005.1 Striga asiatica | reverse complement strand
ACAGTACAATATTAGCAGACAAAGAAGCAAATAAAGAATTCAACAAACGGATTAATAACACCTATACTTGAAATTTTCTTATTCATATATTGCAAATTCTTATGTATGCACGTCAAAATGCCAGGATCTTTGATAAAATCGGATAGGATCACTTCATCACATAAGGAATTTAACAAGAGGAGCAAAAAATCCGTAAAAGGTACTATATTGCAAGGTAAATATATAAAGATTTATGTTTGTTTCATTGCTTCACTGCCATTTTTTATTTTAATAGATCATATTATGCGGATTTAGTTTACTGTATCTTACTGCAGCTATATTTATTCATATCAGTTTGGATGACTTACCTGATTGCAGTTCAATTTGCCATAACACAGTTGTGTAATGTTTTCTGTGTTCATTGTTTCCTATGTTCATCCCTTTGTTTGATCATTCTCTGTATTTAGTACATGCATTTTGTACAGAAACATAAATATAAATAAATATTGAAACATAAAATTACTAATAGCTTTATGTATGTTTTATATTTATTTTATCAATGTAGATGAAAATTTATTGAAAATATTATGCATCAGATAAGAAGTTTACCTTTTTTTTTGGGTATAGAGTTGCAGTTTCATAGTTTGGTATGCTCGGCCAGTGAAGGAAAAATATATTTTCTTGCATGAATCTCCAATGTTTGCATTCTGTACATTAAATAATAGTGAACTGTATGTTAACACAATGTACAGTTTTTTTAATAAATAAACTTCAGTTCAAATATTTACGAACCTTAATCAGACTCCGATATATTTCTTTCAAATCAGTTTGTAAGTGGGTCGGACGGCCGATCAAACTACGGATTTTGTTTTTATCCCTCGCAATTCAACATCAGATTGTAAGATTAAATTGGAATTCGAACTTAATAAATAACTAACAGTATATTATGAAATCGGTTATTACATTGATTCTTAGATTTATTGTTGATTGTAACATCTAAATTCAAAATACAAAGTTTAGATCATGTAAAGAAAGGAAAACACACACTGACACATAAAAAAATAAAGGCTCCGTTCGAATTAGTGAAATTACAAGCTTACACAGATTACAAAATGAGATTTATGGTAGATTCGAAAGAAATGAACGCATGTCTCAGTCAAAATTAGAAAAAATATTAAGGTTACAGATATCTAAAGAAATGTACCCATGTCAAATATATACGAACCTTTAGTGGACGCCGATCGATTTTTTTATCCACAGCTGGGACTTGAACGGGATGGCCTCTCTAACTCCACATATTGTTTTTCACCTTTTGATTCAACAATAGATTGGTCTACCTCATATTGACAGTCTTTATCCTTCGGTTTCGCCGTCAAATTCCTCTTCTAATCGACTGATGTGCTCAAACAAAGAATAAAAATCAAAATATGATTAGAATATGCATGGCGAAGAAAACATACACTGAGAAATCACATAATATAAAGTCTGAATAAAGAAAATAGTAAAATTTTTATTATCTTAGACAGATCTGAAAAGGAAAATAGAATATATGATAGATCTATATACGAAAATTTGAATTAATAATCGATTAAACAAAAAATGAACAAAAAAAATATACAAACCTTCGCCGATCGTTTTCGTGATCCTCGATACAAAAATAGTAAGAAATAAGAAATGAGAAGATCGAAAAATTCCAATCGTTCGTCACACTTAGATCTTCTATAATTTCGTTATTTGAAAGTGAAATTATAAAAATTTGTGGGCTCTTTGATGAATTTTTTGTTCGAAATCGGACATAAATCCGAAATTTTTGAGAGAGAGGCGTCGAAGAAGTCTGCTTAATCGGTGTGGTAGAATGAAATGAAACCCTACAGTTCAACAGATTTCTTTTTATATCCTTATCTAATAAATGCATGCCGTCCGATCCTTATGGATAAAAGGTAACCGTTGGATATTTTAGCTAAGGGAAACTGGGCTAATGAAGTGGGCTGTGATTTTGGACTTTTGATACAAACTAAAAATAAATGTGATATAACAGTGCTTTTTTTTGGCAAAATTGGGCTGATTAATCGGGCTTATTGAAAGGCATTGATATTCAACCCAACCTTTTCATTATTTGTGTTGATTTATTTGTTTTATTAGGGTGGTATGTTACTACAATTTTGTGTTTTAACAAACAATCCCAATATTTTAACAACTTTGGATACTTTGTACAATTTATATATGTTGACTATTTTGTTGATCCAGAATATTTAAATATCCCATTATTAATTATGTATTTTTTAAAATATCGAGTATACAAATAAATTGAAAATAATATTGCAATGATGTTATTTTGACTAGGGTCTATAAATTCTGATATTTGCTCGGGGTCAACTGTTACTAAACGTCAGTTGACTATTGGATCGGGCAGTTCATCAAAGGCTTCAAATCATATGTCGTTCTCTGATATTTCAAATGGTATTACATTATATATATATATATATATATATACGTTAATATATTCTCACCTTCTACTCTGATATTTTACTGTTTACTCTTATGTTTTTATTTATATAATTAGGCCAGCAAACGTTTCGTGAAAAAAGGTCGAATAATTCCAATATTATTGGATCGGAAAGCATCGTCATAGTCTGTAATGACGATGACGTGTCGCCAAATCAGACCCAAAACGTTTACGAAGAACAAAGGTCCGCTTGTGGAGTGGAACGTTCTATTCCCTGTACAAAGAAGTGTTTACTAATTTATGAAATTTTTAATTTGTTTTTTTCTATTTTACATTTGTTACATATCTACAAAGTGCATTACATTTAATGTTAACTAGTACAGTACCCGTGCGATGCACGGGATGGTATATTTTCCTGAAATGTTTAACGTGTGAAATATTAAAAATAATATAATTTATATATATGTAATAAAAATAAATGGATTGCAAAGAAGGAAAAAAAATATAAATTATTGAATACTTTCTTTGTGAAGTAAAATTTGTGAAGGTTTGGTATATTTGATTATGAATAGAAAAGTATGAAATACTACCTGCGGACCGTTGAGATAGATGAGAAGATTTACTTAGAATATATAGAATAAATATTGAGATAATGATTTACCTTTTACCTAGTATAGATAAAATAAATATTGACATGATGTGGGAAAATTATGACGAATTATGACATAAATTCGTTTAGAAAATATTCAAAAATTAGATTTATTTTTTATTTTTTTAAATCTTTACAGTAATTCGTACGTTCCTTTTCATACGCTTAATTTATCAATTTTACACATACAAATCAAAATTAATGCAACTCGAAATATTATATAACAAATAAAATGAGATTTTTATCTAACATTTAGTATATTGCCGGAAAATTTTTTATAAATCTTATTCTCTTTTTATGCACATAGATATTAAAGAATGAGTAAAAAAATATCTAAATATGTTTAAAAGTATCTAATATTATATGTGTTAACAGTATTACAATCAAAAGACATTAAGAATACGCAGACTATTATATAACATATGTGAATGTATTAAAATATTTTATATTATTATTGAAAAATGTGAAATTACCTCAATTTTGTCTAGACTATTTTATAAGAAAAATATATATACTTAAAGTTAGCACACACATATATATATCCTTAAAATTTGCCCAACTAACATGTTTAAAAGTATATAAAATTTTATATATAAAATACGTTTAAAGTTTACATATTTTACAAAAATTAGACTGCTCTCAGTTTATATAAAGTTTGTTGCTCTCATATTCGGATAATGTATTATGCATTTAATGAAAGCACCTACGATACAAATTTATAAATATTAATTAAAATAATTTTCTAAATTATATAAAATTGAAATAACAAAGGTAAATATTACCTGTTCATCATGAAAATGCGTTACAACTCTCCTGTTCGTGATGGTTTCAATAATGCTTTGTTATAAATATTAATTAAAATAATTTTCTAAATTATATAAAATTGAAATAACAAAGGTAAATATTACCTGTTCATCATGAAAATGCGTTACAACTCTCCTGTTCGTGATGGTTTCAATGATGCGGACTGCTCTCTCCCGTTCGTGATGGGTTTCAATAATGCGGACTGCTCTCAGACGCAAAAAAGGTTTGTTATAAATATTAATTAAAATAATTTTCTAAATTATATAAAATTGAAATAAAAAAGGTAAATATTACCTGTTCATCGTGAAAATGCGTTATAGCTCTCCCGTTCGTGATGGGTTTCAATAATGCGGACTGCTCTCAGACGCAAAAAAAGGTTTGTTTCTTTTGTTAACGTACCCAGTCTAGAAGCATTATATATCAAGTTTACCCCAGCCTGGAAGCATTATATTGTATATGCCATGAAAAATTATTCTCTGTATTTTTTTTTTCTCTGAACTCGTGAATGATGAGTTGTAATGGTGGTAGTGAATATCCTTTTATACAATTTTTTATTAACAAAAGTGATAAGATAATTATGGATTGTATTTGGATAGATTTTAAATACCATGATTTTTGGGATGCAACAACAAAATATGCAATCACATGTATATATCTTATCACGTTAAAGGTATATCCATCCCTAAAAAGCAGGAAAAAAAAAACATATATTTTGAAAGGATTTTTAAATTAGTTTCTACAAATGGAAAGTCAATGGGGTTGTTGACCAATTTTTTAAAAGTTTCCACAAATGATTTATTGACCTCTCTTTTTCAATATATATAGATAATATAATTTATATATATGTAATAAAAATAAATGGATTGCAAAGAAGGAAAAAAAATATAAATTATTGAACACTTTCTTTGTGAAGTAAAATTTGTGAAGGTTTGGTATATTTGATTATGAATAGAAAAGTATGAAATACTACCTGCGGACCGTTGAGATAGATGAGAAGATTTACTTAGAATATATAGAATAAATATTGAGATAATGATTTACCTTTTACCTAGTATAGATAAAATAAATATTGACATGATGTGGGAAAATTATGACGAATTATGACATAAATTCGTTTAGAAAATATTCAAAAATTAGATTTATTTTTTATTTTTTAAATCTTTACAGTAATTCGTACGTTCCTTTTCATACGCTTAATTTATCAATTTTACACATACAAATCAAAATTAATGCAACTCGAAATATTATATAACAAATAAAATGAGATTTTTATCTAACATTTAGTATATTGCCGGAAAATTGTTTATAAATCTTATTCTCTTTTTATGCACATAGATATTAAAGAATGAGTAAAAAAAATATCTAAATATGTTTAAAAGTATCTAATATTATATGTGTTAACAGTGTTACAACCAAAAGACATTAAGAATACGCAGACTATTATATAACATATGTGAAAGTATTAAAATATTTTATATTATTATTGAAAAATGTGAAATTACCTCAATTTTGTCTAGACTATTTTATAAGAAAAATATATATACTTAAAGTTAGCACACACATATATATATATCCTTAAAATTTGCCCAACTAACATGTTTAAAAGTATATAAAATTTTATATATAAAATACGTTTAAAGTTTACATATTTTACAAAAATTAGACTGCTCTCAGTTTATATAAAGTTTGTTGCTCTCATATTCGGATAATGTATTATGCATTTAATGAAAGCACTTTTCTAAATTATATAAAATTGAAATAACAAAGGTAAATATTACCTGTTCATCGTGAAAATGCGTTACAGCTCTCCCGTTCGTGATGGGTTTCAATAATGCGGACTGCTCTCAGACACAAAAAAGGTTTGTTATAAATATTAATTAAAATAATTTTCTAAATTATATGAAATTGAAATAACAAAGGTAAATATTACCTGTTCATCATGAAAATGCGTTACAGCTCTCCCGTTCGTGATGGGTTTCAATAATGCGGACTGCTCTCAGACGCAAAAAAGGTTTGTTATAAATATTAATTAAAATAATTTTCTAAATTATATAAAATTGAAATAACAAAGGTAAATATTACCTGTTCATCATGAAAATGCATTACAGCTCTCCTGATCGTGATGGGTTTCAATAATGCCGACTGCTCTCCCGTTCGTGATGGGTTTCAATAATGCGGACTGCTATCAGACGCAAAAAATGTTTGTTATAAATATTAATTAAAATAATTTTCTAAATTATATAAAATTGAAATAACAAAGGTAAATATTACCTGTTCAAAAGGTTTATTATAAATATTAATTAAAATAATTTTCTAAATTATATAAAATTGAAATAACAAAGGTAAATATTACCTGTTCATCATGTAAATGCGTTATAGCTCTCCCGTGGGTTTCAATAATGCGGACTGCTCTCAGACGAAAAAAAAGTTTGTTTCTTTTGTTAACGTACCCCAGTCTGGAAGCATTATATATCAAGTGTACCCCAGCCTGCTCGTGATGAGTTTCAATAATGCGGACTGCTCTCAGACGCAAAAAAGGTTTGTTATAAATATTAATTAAAATAATTTTCTAAATTATATAAAATTGAAATAACAAAGGTAAATATTACCTGTTCATCATGAAAATGCGTTACAACTCTCCTGTTCGTGATGGTTTCAATAATGCTTTGTTATAAATATTAATTAAAATAATTTTCTAAATTATATAAAATTGTAATAACAAAGGTAAATATTACCTGTTCATCATAAAAATGCGTTACAACTCTCCTGTTCGTGATGGTTTCAATAATGCGGACTGCTCTCAGACGCAAAAAAGGTTTGTTATAAATATTAATTAAAATAATTTTCTAAATTATATAAAATTGAAATAAAAAAGGTAAATATTACCTGTTCATCATGAAAATGCGTTATAGCTCTCCCGTTCGTGATGGGTTTCAATAATGCGGACTGCTCTCAGACGCAAAAAAAAAAGGTTTGTTTCTTTTGTTAACGTACCCAGTCTGGAAGCATTATATATCAAGTTTACCCCAGCCTGGAAGCATTATATTGTATATGCGATGAAAAATTATTCTCTCTATTTTTTTTTCTCTGAACTCGTGAATGATGAGTTGTAATTGTGGTAGTGAATATCCTTTTATACAATTTTTTATTAACAAAAGTGATAAGATAATTATGGATTGTATTTGGATAGATTTTAAATACCATGATTTTTGGGATGCAACAACAAAATATGCAATCACATGTATATATCTTATCACGTTAAATGTATATCCATCCCTAAAAAACAGGAAAAAAAAAAACCATATATTTTGAAAGGATTTTTAAATTAGTTTCTACAAATGGAAAGTCAATGGGGATGTTGACCAATTTTGTAAAAATTTCCACAAAATGATTTATTGACCTCTCTTTTTAAATATATATAGATATTTAAAAAGTTTCAATAAAATATACCAGTCCGTGCATCGCACGGGTCAGTACTAGTTGGTAGTTAAGTGACGGTTCCACAATTTGAATTGGAATAAAACTGTTCATATACCCGGCTGTTCAATTCAGAAAATTAGTAAATTGTGAAATAAACATAAAAAAGGGACAAAAAAATTGAAGAATTTGGGCTACTTGGAGGATACGACCACAATGCATATTGTTATGAACAGAAGAACAGCAAGGTCATTCAACCAAGAAATTTGATTCGAAAGGAGTTGGTACTCTGTTTTTTTTTAGTGATTTATTTGTTTTTTGTTTCCCTTTAGTGAGGAACACAGAAACAAGTTTAGCATAAGGTAGAAATTTGAGCATTAAGTTTATGTAGGAATCCATAAACTGATTTATTTGATTAACATTTTATGAAAGATTTTTTTCAGTAGTTGTTGTTACTCAACTAATTCGTTGCATTAGTAGTATATTTAGTGTCATGTTTTGGATAATAATTAAAATCTTTTTTTTTGTGCTAATTTGTTAGGTTTGAAAGTGCTAAAAAATAGTAACCTGTGTTGGAGAATATGGCATTACAACATGGGGTGAGCAAACATAAACATTCAGTGATTAGTTAAAAGTTTGATTTTTTTGATCAAGTTATTAGTTTGAACACAATTAATTGTATATTGATATGGCAATAATTTGTATGTTTGTACCTTAGAAGCCAGGTATTACTAAATCATATAATGTATGTTGATCTTAAAAATTAAATATTCAACAACAACAACAACAACAACATAGCCTTTTAGTCTCAAGCAAGTTGGGATAGGCTAGAGATAAAACCCAAGAGAACCAATGGTAAGAGAAACACAAAAAGGGCTCAAAACACAAGAGATTAGAGCAAAAGAGAGAGGAACAAAAGTCACGGTTCTGACACGTTGATTGCTAGCCCCCAAGCGCTCCTATCCACAAAAAAAATTAAATATCCAGTTGGACATAAATACTTGAAGGTAATGCTTGTAGAACAAATTATAACATAGTTGTGGGGGTAATGTACATATGCATAATGCTTACTTGTTATTGTTGTAAGAGTGAATAATATAGTAATGTTTCGGGTTAACTATTTGTTCAGTACTGAATTTCTTTGTTTGAAGAGATTTGTATTTCAAAGTTTTCTATTAACATGGTTAATATGTTATTAATGAAAATGTAATGAAGGTAACAGTATGTGTACAGGTTTTTTAACAAGTCTTAGTGTAAAAGGAAAAAAAAGCATTGAAATTGTAAGCATGAGGAAAATGTTGAGAAACAATTAGGAAACAGATGAAAGTAGCAGAAATTCTATGTCAAACGACAAGAATGTGAATGGATTAAATGCAATGGTTAGGTGTGTTGAACAAACTTCAAAAGTTGATCAGAAGTTGAATTATGAGAATCAGAGAGGGGCTGAAAATGTCCGAAGTCATGTCCCCAGCAGAGAGTTTATGATGAAGAACAGAGCGATGGAAAAGAATGAAAAAAATGAGACTTTAGATGATTCTTCAGATAGTGATGGTATAGAAAGTGACTGTAGAAATAGTGATGGGGAAGAAGAAATATATCCAAATTTAAAAATCAGAACCTGTCCGTAGATACTGTTTAACACTATACAGAAAATGAATGTAGCTCAGATAAGGGGAATGAGTGAAATTGGTTTTGGCAATATGTTGTTGCTTAACATTATTGAGTTGCCAATGAAGCTTGGATACTGGGTACATGACAGTTTCGACCCGAAGAGCTGTGAAATCAGGTAACATAGTAAGTACGTCCACATTGGACCTGAAGATGTGTTATTGACCCTTGGTTTTCCAAACGGGCGACAAACAATTCAAAAGAAAAAGAAAAATGAAAAGTGTCAATTATTAGAAGAGTGGCGATCCTTTTTTTGTAAGCCAAATACCAAAATTCTACCAAGTGATGTCGCAGAAGGTGTACTTAATGAAAATGATGGTGGTGTTTGGTTTAAACGACATTTCTTGGTTCTTTTGACAGCATGTTTGATAGAAACTACCTGGAATGGATATGTTTCACCCCAAATAATGTCCTACTTCAATGATGTTGATAGAATACAAGGGTTGGATTGGGGTGATTATGTGATGAGGTGTCTAATTGACTACAAAATGAGGTGGAAAAAAAAAAAGTTACTTCTTCAAAGGGCCAATACTGTTCTTAATGGTGAGTTGCTTCTGTTTGAAACTCTTCAATGATGTTGATAGAATACAAGGGTTGGATCGGGGTGATTATGTGATGAGGTGTCTAATTGACCACAGAATGAGGTGGGAAAAAAAAAACAAAAGTTACTTCTTCAAAGGGCCAATACTGTTCTTAAGGTGAGTTGCTTCTGTTTGAAACTTTCGAATGCATGATGTATTAAACATGTACATAATTGATAGTTTTTAACAAAGCAAATATTGTACTATTTTTTTACTAATGTTCTGTCTGATAAATGATGTATCCACAGTTTTTTTATGTTGATAGAGTTGTTCTTTATCAAAGGACACAACCTAGATGTATACCATCTATAAGAGGGTGGACATACTCATTGCTAAGGAAAAGGCAGAAAGAAGAAATCCAAGCTGGTGGTTTTGGTGCTGGTTATCCATATCAATCTCCAAGTGGTTATTCAACTATAGATTTAGACTTTGCTGAAACAATGGTTGAACTTATGCCAATTATACAAGGGGTAGCAGAAAAAATTGTACAACATTTACAGTTGCAGAAAATGGCTAAAATTAGGAGAACCTTGGAGTGTGGAAGACCACGTTGGAAACCTTGAATGAACCACCTGAAGGGGCTCAAATTGTAGAACCCACGTTGCAAGCCTCATATTAACCACCTAAAGCGAATGAAGTTGTAAGCATGCAAACAGATGATGATTTTTGGGCTGATCCAATAAACATATCTGAAATAGAAGAAATTGAAAATGCTTCGTTGAGGAAAAATAAGTTCCCCATATGTGAAGATGATTGTCCTAGCTTTAGCTTAGGAATTGGATTAACACAAGATGAATTGCCCGATTTAAGCTTAGTATCTTATACCTCCACACTGAATGACTCATTGAAGATGCTAGATGAGCAACCGCAGAGCAAACACAAGGAGCAACAAGTAAGCATTTTATTAGCTATATATTTATACAATAATGAGTAATTTGTCAGTACAACATTAATTATTTAATAATAACTTAAACAGGTGGCTGGAAAAAGAGTGTTGGAGGGACTGATAAGTAGGCAAAATGAGGTACCCATTGCATCAGTTAGAGTAAATAGTAAAGAGAGCCTTAATTATATTGAGCATGCTCATGCAAATGTCTTAAAGTTGAAGTTCCGATTCTGAACCTTATGTTGCTAACGTTATTTTAATTATCTTATTTTAAATTTTGTAATTAAAGCTTAGTTTTTTTTAACCATGAGGTTTGAAATAGGTAACTTCTTAATTTAGGCAAGTCGAAATGATGCCAATCAGCAATGCTACAGAATTTCTAATTATGGTACCAAGCATAAAGCCACAACTGTCATCAACATACGAGAGAGAGGTTGGCACAAAAAAATGAAAATTTCACATATTATCGGATTAATTATTCTTATAGCTACAAGTAATATTGAACATAAAAATATAGAATACATAAGCTGTTAAAAGACAACAACATTAGAATATAATTTCTTAAGTAACTAATATAAATGTATTTACGTCATTATCACTGTACATAGTTTTAGAGAGCAATAAGAGCTAATAGTTTCTTTAATTATTTATTTTTTTCAATGCTTTAAGGTGATTATCAATGGCAAAGGTAAGGTGCCCACAAAAACAAACGAGGCAGATGCTCCAATGGTGAAGGTACATTTATGACACTGTTGGATTTAATACGTTTCGTTACACCAAAGGTTCATAGCTATGCATAAAAATAATATATTTTCACAGTGATTTCATTATTTTTGTAAATAATGAATATTTCAATGAGTAGATTAAGAGCTTTATATTAGATAAAATAAGAACTCGTATAATAAATGTTTTTCTTAAAAACATAAAATTAATTCATAGTTGTATAACCATACATGATACATAGAGTAAAGGGATTATAAAGCAAGCACATCCAATATTGCAGCACACCGGATTGAGAGGACAAGCTATAAAGGTAATGAAGTGAAAAATTTACATTTTCTTTTTGTGCAACACCTAATTATACGGATTGTAAATTCTTATCAGAGGGTCAGGTTTGGTAGCTCAACATATAGGGATAAGGATAGTCAAGTACAGCAACAATACTGAAGGAGTTAAAAGAGTTCACGTATAAAGGAGTACAGAAAAAGGTATAGCATATTAACAATATTTGTATGATACAAAATATAACTAATATAAAGGTTTACATATTTCTTTTATTTTTTTAAATTAGCAGGAAACTCTTGTTCCACCAACACATTTTGAGAAGAGAAGATATCCTGCAAATAGTAACATGTTGGAAAAATTGTCCCCCCCTTATGGCACAAGAGTGATTGCATTAACAGAAAGTTTAAACAAGTTCGAGAGAGATCTATGTCACTGGATAATGTACAATTCTCAAGTAAATATGTATGTCCTTATTTTTAAGTGCATTCTCTTAAAGTTAAATGTTGATCTTCTTTTTTTTTTGAAAAAAAACTAATATAATAAAACTAAAAATTATTGGAACTTATTTTTAGGGATGACGTGGTGTTTTCTAATGGCCAAATAGAAGTCCAGAAGGGTGAATTGATAACATTGCGGCCGTCGAAGTATATATGCAGCTCAATAATAGACGTTTGGAGCATAGTGTTGAACCATATAGAATCAGAATGCTCACCAAACTCACCACTCAGATTCTTTGCTTCGACAAAAACATGTGTAAGTGATACAATTAAAGGTAACAATCACTTACACAGATGAAAAAATAACCATCATTCTAATGTAACATGAAGTTTTCATTGTTAGCCCCCAAGTCAGTTGGTCACCTCGAAGAAGGTGCGGACAATTTCTTGAATGTTTAGAAGAGCAAATTTCAAAAGCAAGAATACATTTGTCAAGCATCAAAATGGTGAATAGTGAATAGTAAATAAAAAAAGTGACGTTACTTATAAAAATATTATCACAGTTTAACATAATTTTAAAATGTGTTTGTCACAGTTCTTTTTCCCCATTCATCACGCCGAACAATACTCCGTTGTGTGTTTTGACATTAAAAAAGCATCAGTAAGCCTATTTGACAGCTCCACTACAGCATTGGACAATTCACTTGATGTCAAATACAATGGCATTCCAATGGCACTTGTAAGAATAATTAATATAAATGACCAATTTTTGATACATACTTAAAATTAACTCACAGAATATGCCTTTATTTTAAAATGCAGGGCAGAATGTTATCTCAATATTTGGAACATTGTGGCTTAGTAGAGGAAGCGGCAGTGAAAAGAAACATTAAAGTTGAAAGGATTAAGATGTCATGGGAGAAGAAACGCACAAGAAAGACATCGGGATATGTATGATGCGACTCATGGAAACACATACAAGCCGTGTGGTAGACAATTGTAAGCTTTCTTCAAAAAAGAACTGTCAAACACAGCTGAAGTTTTTGAGAGGAAAATATTGTGCTGCCATCCTAGCAGCTGAAAATAATATGCTCAAGAATTTGAAGATGTTTGCTGCAAACATGCACTACCAATTGTCATTTGAGGATAGTTCAGTCGATGTAGTCCCACCGTGGATGAATGAAATCAGTGTAGAAGATGAATAATAGTTGTTTACTGTTGTTGGTTTTAAACAATGGATGATAGTTATGGTTGTGATAATATAATATATGTTTTCATATTGTGTGACATTTTAAACTTTATTGAAAGAGTTGTATATTCTGTGCACCATGTGAAATTATTATCTTTATCATATCATATTTGTTTTCATGCTCTCACATATTATTTTACTATTGTATGAGATGTAAACTAGGAATATTTTTTTTTAATATGCCCTGAAGATGTTGAATACAAAAGTTACAAACAGATTACTATTGCACACATATTTATAAAATATAGATAATTGATTTTTAAACATTCTCAATAAAAGCATTTGAGTTTAATAGTAGGAACAAAATTTCGGAAAATAAATATTAAAAAATGCATGGAAAAGTGTACGGAAATCCTTAATTCTCCAAGAAAATAAAGCAACATTTTACTAAAAGCAATAAATTATAGCCACCATGTAGATAAACATGGTTATATTAAGATGCTAAAAACTGAGACACAAAATTAATGTCATAAGAAACAGAAAAAAATAATACAACATAGTATTCCTCAGTAATTAAGAAGAATGGAGGCTAAAATCTATGATTTCACACAATTTCTTGCATCATGATTCGTTTTTTGATGACACTTACTACATTTTCTCAAAGGCTTATTGCTTTTTTCAATCGCCTTTTCTTTCCTTGATTTCAATCGACTACCACTCCCTTTGGTTTTAACAGGAAGCGGTGGTAATGCCTGTACTTTTTGTGGAACAGACCCTCCATAGCAATCCTCAAACAACTTTTTCTTGGACATAATTGATGAAGACTGGTCCACACCAGAGGTAAATATATGTCTCTGATTCTTAAGAGAATGTAGCAAACTTGTCATGAAATCATTATTCCCTTCAGTTAACCCAATACAAGAATAGAACTCCGAGAACAATTGATTCATAATTGACTTCCGCTCTTCAATCATAGCACACTGATCAATAATCTGACCATGAACCTCAAATATAGGCTTCAACAATGCATATTTTGTCCACCTAGAAACCAAATATTTTTCCGGGATTGATTGGAGGTTCAAATCTTTAAACACGTAGAAAACATGGCAGCATAGTAATCCAACCCTCACAAATTTCTTGCAACTACAAGTTGTTGTGTTTTGTGATTTGTCATAAACAACTTTACAGGCACCATAAGCAACGTCTTCGATTTCATAGAACGATGATCAGGATCATATACAAGAGTCAATATTCGGCATTCAAAGCATGCTGCTACAATATCATTCTATATCTCCTCAAAAATCTTCAAAGTATACATGTTGTAGCACAAATTGTTATATTTTACCGAGTACCGAATCAAGGATTCGTTTCTCGGGTCGATCTCTCGAGGAAGGCGGTTCGGAATTTAACTTCGGTATTGATTTCACACAAAAAGAAAATAAAAACCTAAACACTCTAATCAGAAATGAGGAATATATTATCAACTAAGAAATCAACAGCAAACAAAAACGAACCTAAAGTACGAACTAGAAAGCAATAAAGAAGCTAGGGAATCGGGGATAAGTTATTCAAGTTCTAAGCAAAACCGGGCAATCAATTGTTCGGTTCGAGATTGATACTCTTGCTTAGACATCTAGCGGTTCGCTCCCAATAACTCTTCGTAACAAGGGATTGAACATAGACGAGCTAGCTCGAGCATACAACACATGTCAATTATCCCAGTCTCAATAACTTTTTGTAACAAGAGACGGGTCATCAGCAAGTACGTATTTCAATCCAAAACCTATAGACTATTCAGTCACGAAATCATCTATATCATGCGAGCCTAGGTCTACGACTTCTCCCCTTTCGGTTCTAAAAGTCGCTAATTCAATTAGTAGGTGTTCAATCAACTAATCATATAGAATCAACAAACCCTAACTCGACAAATTAACATTCAATTGATACCAATTGCAAGATCGAAGTGTCACCCTTCGATTATATCAAGTTATCAAGCAAGAATTAATTAACCCTAATTAAAGCAACTCGCACAAGCATGAACAGATTAAAGCCCAATAATAATGAAATTAATCAAGAACAATCATCCCCTATCCCTAGCAGAAAGAAATTAGCTACGTAAAATAAATTCAACACAATAATTCATTTCTCCCAATTCAACCATTCTTCATGAATTAAACAAGAGAGAAAAGAAACTTACAGATAATCTCAAATCCCAGTGTTGAATCTAAATTACAAGCTTAATCCCTTGATAAAGAAGAAGAAAAATGGAAGAAAATGATGGAAAGAAGAAGAAAATGATGAAGAAGAAAGGAAAAGAAAAGGAAAATGAGTGTTCTGTGGTTTTTCCCGACCCTAGGGTTTTCAC
>BKCP01012292.1:337859-357785 GCA_008636005.1 Striga asiatica | reverse complement strand
GGACGTGGCCTGTGGCGCGGCGCGAGGCTGGGACGCTGGCACGGCGCGGGGCGCTCCACGGCGCGGCACTGGGAGAGGCACCGTCTGAAGGCCCGTGACGGGTGTCACGGCGCGGGGGCTCGGCGCGGCGCTAGTACTGGTGCTCGGACCACTTGCGTGACTTCACCTTTCGGAGTCGTTCGGACTCGTTTGACATCGGAATTCGATTCCGCTTTTTCCTGTGCGTCGCCAACGAAATGCTCTATTAAATGATGTTCACCTAGCCTACTTATCATGGAAAATAGATTCTCCCGAAGCTTTCGACCTGCACACCAGAAACAAAGAAAAACCGGAAAAACAAACGGAAAACACAAGAAAAACCAAAATAAAGCAAAACACACAATAAACTATAAAACAACCTAAAAACCAAGGAATAGACCTAGTATGGGGGAAAAAGAAAGGAAAAATCAACACAAAAATTGCAACAAAAATGGGACAAACAACTCCCCCACACTTAAACCTTTGTTCGTCCCGAACAAAAAGGAAAGAAAACAAGACATGAGCATGGATATCGATTCAAATAAGAAGAGTTTCAAAATGTCCAAGTCAACCAGGTCGAATTCCAACGACCGTGAAACCATATGCCTCAAATATAAACTTGGCCTCGAAATGACAAACTCTCAAACGCATAGATTATAATATAGACCTCACTCATTTTCTTACATGAATATATGATAGGTTCTCTCAGATTGGTCAATATTCAAGTTTCAACATATGCTTGCCAATCGTTTAAATTACTCAGAAACAATCAAAGCTCAAAACTTGCGAATCAAGAGGACTTCACGGGTTGTAATGTAGGCTATTTGGTTTAAGGTAAGGATATATAAAGGAAAAGAAGTTCAAATAAACAATCACAATTCTCGAGCAAATAGATTACTCGAGTTCTCCGCCACTCATCCAGAATAATCATGACGACACACTTACTACCCAACCAACATTCCACAAACAACACATAGATGCTCAGAACAGGTTGCAACATCATCACTTAACCTTATTTTTTCTTTTTCTCTTTTTTTTTTTATTTGGAGAGTAACTTTTTCCCAACAAGATTGAATCAAAAGGACAACATTCTGTAGGTGTGAACATTGGAGGTCATCCAAGTTTCCTACAGTAGTTTCCCAATGCTCATTACCTGTCAAAATGAATCGACTAGTAAGAGGAGCATAATCCATTCGATTCGCCTTGTGAACTCTCAAAGTTTTTTTTTTTTTTTTTTTTTACTGGTCAAGCAAATAACAATGCAACTCAATATCCACCATAATTAGAAATGCCACCAATCCCCCAATCATCACACAAATCAGTCAACAGGTTGACAAGAAAAGGTTTTAAGCTCAAAAAGGGCTATTAGTGGAATGAATTTAGGATCAAAGTATAAGGCAGAAGTGTGCTAATCAATCAAAACGCCTCAATCATATTCACAATTTTAAACTCTAATCGATTCCTTTCAAACAAACTCAAGGCAAGTTCTAACCATTCAAGAATATGACCAATATCTCACAAGAAACAAGAGTAAGGATCAAAATCTCACAAGGTAAATAATATATGTCACTTAAAGCAATCAAGCAAATACCGAGGCAATGATCAACACAACCATCATCACAACTTCCCAATTTCATCAAACATTCATCAACAAATCCTATAATTCACCAATGCCATGTTCAACAACACAAAAACCTAAAACTAGACCAGTCCACCACATAAGCATGCAAAATCCAAATAGACTCCCCCACACTTAAAATGAGGCAATGACCTCATTGCTTCAACTCAAAACAGGAAGTCAAATAAAGGACCTAGCACTTTCATATAGCAAACCAATACTAGCAACTACCACAAGAACACAAGACTCAAAAGAGAGGACAGGAGGAGAACAACTCAAAAAGGATAAAAGGGAAAGGGTGTGCAAACCGAAAATGCCTCGAGGAGAATAAGCATCCACATACGAGCTACTCGCCCATGCACCACTCTGGACCTCGAAATTCGTCCTGCTCAAGCTCGCAAACTCGTACCTGCCAAGAAAAACACAGAAACTCCAAACTCCAATTATTAAAAGATGAAATAAAAAGCAAAAAGAAAATAACTAAGAAAGCAGTAAATCACTTGGGTTGCCTCCCAAGAAGCGCTTGTTTAACGTCATTAGCTTGACGACACCTGTGAGGAACTCAGCCAGGGTCCAAGAAGAAGTGACGATCGTGCGACGCTTTTGTATTCTCGAGCAGTGGCAGTGCTGGCTCTAAGGCCAGAAGGCGAGCACTGTGGGCACGAGTGGCTACGTTCTTGATGTAGTGAGTCTGTTCACGAGAAATCCCCAATGTCTGGAACAGAGCCTTCCCCAACCGAGCTCCCTCGTCAACCTCGGCAATCAGAGGCATATCAATGGAGCAAGTCGAAGAAAATACCATCACCTCCGGAAAGCAGTGCAGTGGCCTCGGAGGCGGATACTCCAACTCGAAGGTGGGAGGAGGGTCTTGTGAATCGACCTCCTCCTCTAATGCATCGTACCCGGCTCGTGGGAGAATGTCATCCTCTTCGGCCTCACACATTTGTTGCAGAATTCGAGCCTGAGGGTCAATATTGAGGTATGGGTTGTCGACTTGTGCCTCTATCGAATCGAGACGTACAGTGAGGCTCTCTATTTGGGTGCTCAGCCGAGCACATTCGAGCTCAATCTCCTTTTCCTGGTTTTCTCGGGCCATCATCCAATCGAGGATGAGGTCGAGCTTGGCATTGTACTCGGAGGAGTCGTCCTGGAGCTCATTTGGATGCTCGGGCATGGGATGTGGGTCCACAACCTCGAGCTTGTGGGCCTGGGACTCGATCGAGTCGATGCGCCTTGCTAGACTTTCCACGTGCTAGCTCAATCGGGCACATCTGAGCTCAATCTCCTCCTCTTGTTTCCTCGGGCCATCAATCGATCTAAGATGAGATCGAGTTTGGCATTGTATGCGGCCTCTTCTTCTCGAGCTGAATTGGACTCTATGAAATGGAGAATCTGGTCGAGCTTCTCGTTAAACTCGTGGGACTCATAAGTTTCCTCAACCGAAAAATCGTTCCAGCACTGCTCAGAAGAATTCGGGTAAGGTTGGGTGTGGTACCCGGGGAATAGACCGGCTCGTCGTTCCAAGATGTGTAATGCAGGGAGGAGTACCCATGATTGAAATTCATTGTACCTGCACACCAGAACCAAACAACCACGCGTAGCCAAGAAAAAAGGATAGAAAAGAAGACAAAAACTAAAACAAGAACAAAAGAGAAAAACACATATGCACAAAAGAAACAAAAACACTAAAATACTAAAATAAAGAGAAACACAGAAAATAAGATCAAACACCAAAACTAAATATCCTACTTGCCTTCCCCGGCAACGGCGCCAAATTTGTTGTAGCACAAATTGTTATATTTTACCGAGTACCGAATCAAGGATTCGTTTCCCGGGTCGATCTCTCGAGGAAGGCGGTTCGGAATTTAACTTCGGTATTGATTTCACACAAAAAGAAAATAAAAACCTAAACACTCTAATCAGAAATGAGGAATATATTATCAACTAAGAAATCAACAGCAAACAAAAACGAACCTAAAGTACGAACTAGAAAGCAATAAAGAAGCTAGGGAATCGGGGATAAGTTATTCAAGTTCTAAGCAAAACTGGGCAATCAATTGTTCGGTTCGAGATTGATACTCTTGCTTAGACATCTAGCGGTTCGCTCCCAATAACTCTTCGTAACAAGGGATTGAACATAGACGAGCTAGCTCGAGCATACAACACATGTCAATTATCCCAGTCTCAATAACTTTTTGTAACAAGAGACGGGTCATCAGCAAGTACGTATTTCAATCCAAAACCTATAGACTATTCAGTCACGAAATCATCTATATCATGCGAGCCTAGGTCTACGACTTCTCCCCTTTCGGTTCTAAAAGTCGCTAATTCAATTAGTAGGTGTTCAATCAACTAATCATATAGAATCAACAAACCCTAACTCGACAAATTAACATTCAATTGATACCAATTGCAAGATCGAAGTGTCACCCTTCGATTATATCAAGTTATCAAGCAAGAATTAATTAACCCTAATTAAAGCAACTCGCACAAGCATGAACAGATTAAAGCCCAATAATAATGAAATTAATCAAGAACAATCATCCCCTATCCCTAGCAGAAAGAAATTAGCTACGTAAAATAAATTCAACACAATAATTCATTTCTCCCAATTCAACCATTCTTCATGAATTAAACAAGAGAGAAAAGAAACTTACAGATAATCTCAAATCCCAGTGTTGAATCTAAATTACAAGCTTAATCCCTTGATAAAGAAGAAGAAAAATGGAAGAAAATGATGGAAAGAAGAAGAAAATGATGAAGAAGAAAGGAAAAGAAAAGGAAAATGAGTGTTCTGTGGTTTTTCCCGACCCTAGGGTTTTCACCCAGGAGGGTAAGATAATCCTTTTGTCAGGACGTGGCCTGTGGCGCGGCGCGAGGCTGGGACGCTGGCACGGCGCGGGACGCTCCACGGCACGGCATGGGAGAGGCACCGTCTGAAGGCCCGTGACGGGTGTCACGGCGCGGCGCTAGTACTGGTGCTCGGACCACTTGCGTGACTTCACCTTTCGGAGTCGTTCGGACTCGTTTGACATCGGAATTCGATTCCGCTTTTTCCTGTGCGTCGCCAACGAAATGCTCTATTAAATGATGTTCACCTAGCCCACTTATCATGGAAAATAGATTCTCCCGAAGCTTTCGACCTGCACACCAGAAACAAAGAAAAACCGAAAAAACAAACGGAAAACACAAGAAAAACCAAAATAAAGCCAAACACAAAATAAACTATAAAACCACCTAAAAACCAAGGAATAAACCTAGTATGGGGGAAAAAGAAAGGAAAAATCAACACGAAAATTGCAACAAAAATGGGACAAACAATACACATTAGAAGCATGCCTCTCAAACAACAAGGGCGTCCTAAGCTGGGGAACACACATTTCATCAACACTGTTCAACTTTTCTTGTGCGTGCCTCTGCGCATCTAATGCACTCTCAACATGCATGAAAATTCAGAACGAGGACTGGTGTATCTTCCAAAAAAACTATTCTCACTCTCAGACATAGATGTCGTCTTGAATAAGCCACTCATCATAAATTCCCTAAAAAAATGAGGAATCCAAAACTGGCGAATTGCAAACAAAGACGTAAACCATGTATTTTCTCTCAAGTCATACTCATCAATAAGATCATCCCATTGAGCTTCAAACTCAGATGGCCTAATAGATTCCGACCAAACTATATTATTCAACTTTTTCCTAAAGCCATCATGTTTTTTCAAATGACTTGGGACCTTATCAGGTACTTTAAGCATAATATGCCACATGCAAAGGCGGTGTCTAGTACTTGGAAGTGCACGTTCAACGACAATCTTAATTGCAGGGTCCTGATCTGTGACTATCATGCTAGGACTACGGCTCATTGCTTCTTTAAATTTTTCAAACACCCAAATATATGACTCAACATCCTCCCCGGATAGCAAGGCAGCAGCATAGGTTACACATTTACTGTGGTTATCTTTGCCAGTGAATGGAGCAAATATCATGTTATACCTGCTCATATAAAATATTTGTCAAAAGTTAGCAACATAATTAAAGTGAAAACAAAAAAGTTGATGTGATGATATATGATGATAAGCATTATGTTATATATACAATATAAATAACTGCATGTTTGTAGAGTATGTTGCGTTAAAAAGATAATACATCACCGAAAGAAGCATAGTTTTTCCTCAAAATAGGATCAGCCCAAAACAACCGCGTCAACTGATCATTCTCGTACACAGCATAATCAATAAAGTAAGCCGAGCACAATTCCTTTTTACGGTACAATTTCTCTATCACCATTTGAGCATCAACACCAATAACGAATGCCTTTAAATCCCTCGAAAAGTTTTGGAAGTCAACACTGGTGCAACCCACATTTGAGTACCCCCTCACAGTATCTTTAAACAATCTATAGCACTTTGTTGGGCCTATATTCGCTCGGGAACAATTAAGCAAAAACTTTTGATGTCATATGTCCAGATTCACATTAAGAAAGTGCTTGTACATTTCAGAACATAAAGAATGGGTATGTTGCTCTATGAACTTATCAACAATATATTTATCAGAGCTAACAAACTTAAAAATCACCCGAGCTTTGCAACTGACACGTTTAGACACCCTACGCCTTTTTTCCTGCACTGCCCAAGTCATCCGCATCTTCAATTAATGAATAAATCTTCACACCCTCTCTACTACACACAACATATCTCCTAATGCAAGCACCATCATTTGACTTGGACAATGTTGAACGTCGAATGTCAAATCCGCATTGAACTGCATATTTCTTATAGAATTGAAGACCATCATCCAACGTCTTAAATTCTTGTCCAACAAAGGGCTTCAAATCAGGATCACATAAAGGGGTGTAATATTGAGTTGACCCAGGTGATATATCAACTCGAATATCTCGACTGATTTTGGTTATTCTTGAAAAATAGCAAATAAAATGAAAATGTGCACAAACATTTATTATTATTTTTAAATAGCACTTAAACAACAATGGAAATACTGAAAACCAACAAATAGGAAATATCCACTAGAATATAACATTCAAAATCATGTAGAACACGCATATAATAAAACAAAATTGTAGTCAGAAAACATAAACTAAAATGACAGAAGAAACTGAAACTAAAGAAGATGTTTTTTTCAATAGTTTTAATCAATGTAATTCTCAATATTTTTATATGAGAACACAGGAATGAAAATTTTAAACCTGAATCAAGTACTTCTAATGTTGGCGAGTCTTTAGTTTAGTTGAAAGCTATTCTATATATATCCATAATAAAAAGTTGGCATCAACTTCTTGAAAATATATATATTTAAATAAATAAATAAAAGAGAAAGGACTTACTTGGTGATTCCATGTTTGAAAAACACTAAAGAATAATAGGAAAAGTCGCTGCTGAAATTTTTGTAAATCAATCTTAATGTAAAATGAGATAATCTGTGCACTCTATTGTTGTACTCTGTAAACATAACCAACAGAGTCTAAGAGATGCTTCGAACAAAAAAAAAAGAGTCTAAAAGATGAGAGATTATTTATTTTTTTAATTTATTTAATTAGTCCACTAAGCACTTCTTTAACTGACAAAACTTGTAGTTTTTTTACACGCTTTCTCGGCAGTTTTTTTACTTATCACACATGATAGGAGTTTTTTATATGAACCATCCATTTGACAATAATGAATGATCAGGATCTCTTCTCATTTCTCACATTAGGATGTTCTTCTCATGGGAACCTTTATATATATATATATATATAATTATATATTACAAAACGAACATATCATAAAAAAAATAAATTTAATGAAGAAGAGAAAATAAATGGAGAGTTGTAATGAACGAGGAGAGATAATACCTCAGACAATGCATTAACAACTCATAAACTGACACCATGAAGACCACCTTTGCCTAGTTAGAATGGTATGGCTAGAAATCCATGTTGTATCTAGTCTAACAGGCTGATATTAGTACTGCGCTTGGGAATTTTGAACTCGTCTCTGATTGTTTATTATTCGTGCATAATTTTTTGTTCGAAATCGTTCGTTTAATTATTCGTCAATATTTGTGTTCTTTCGTGTTCGAATAATTTGGTAAACAAACTTATTGAAACTGTTTGATTAACTTGAGATCAGCTCGTTCGAGCATGAAAGTAAAAAGAAAAAGAAAAGAAATAATAAAAAAGTTCATACTTTAGATATTTTTTAAAATACAGTATATATAAATATAACTATTAAAAAATGTATTATTTTATTGTTCGAGAACAAAAAAATATAGTATATATAAATAACTATTAAAAAATGTATTATATTATTGTATGAGAACATTATTGAACGTATATGAACAGGCTTGTGTTCGCTCGATTGACAAACGAGTCTAATATTTTGTTAAGGCTCGGCTTGAGTAAACGAACCGTTGGAATATCACTTGTGAGTTGTTCCACATTGATTCTATAGGGAAAATGAGCCTAGTGTATAAGCCTAGTGGGCTACTCCTCCCATCACCATTTGGTTTTGGGATGTAACCTAGGCCCACCTCTTATGGTGTGCTTCATCTGGTGGGACCGCACCCTCTTCCCTCGGTTCTAGTACGAACAAACTTTTATCAACAAGAACGAGCTTTTTGTTTGCGAACTTTCAGTTTGTTGACAACTCTAGCTGATATGATCATGTATACTAAGCACTTAAAAACCTTAATAATATTGGGAAAAGCATCATTAACATCCTAGTAGGTGTTCGAAATAATGGGTGGATTAATGCTCCTAATGCTCTTTTAGAACAAGAACAATTGTAGCATCCTCGGGGCATTGGCGTCAATTTCAGTCACAGCAAAGTCCATCTTTAAGGTCAGCAAGCCTTTTTTTCTAGTTTAAATTTGTTGGAATTACTTATTTTATGTAATCTTTCAAGCCTTTGGATTTTTATTATTTACTGATATAAGGTTTATTTGTTCCATCATCATCGATAAAAACATTAGCCGCAATTATTGCTAATTATTGCAAAGAAAGCGGTGCATATGTATGTAGAAGGGAAATATGGAAGGCAACGATAAAAGTCTTTATCAGAAAGGAGGGCTAAAAAATGAAAAAATAAAGGAAGAGGAAAAATAATAATTGAAAGTGATAAGGGCAAAGCCGACAATACACAATTATATCTAATTAGTTATCTAGAGAAACAAATATTGTGGTGAGTGCAACACTATCTTATCCGAATTAAGAATCACTCGTAACAAATGTGAGTTTACTTTTACATACACAGTACAATCTACCCTTCCCATATTAATTTAATCTAATCTCATCATGCGAAACAAATGAGCTCTAAGTGTTAAGAATTTTCCCAAGTCTTTTTATCTTGTGCTTCAAATATGGCTATATCCTAAGAGAAAATTACCTGCCGCATGAACGACTTAAAGTTTATTGCCCCAAAGACGAGATCAATTTTCTTATTCCAATTATCAGATCTTGATTCCATATTTAAAACCTAATTAATTATGAATGATAAAACACCAAATACCGAATACTTTTAATTCATGAAAAGGGGGAAAATCGCGATGGCCATCCACGCCCTGCACACGCCACCGCTGTCGATCTCGTTCCCCGGATTCTCTCTGGTGTCATTGCAGCCGTCCTCCTCCTCTCTGCCACCGCCGCAGCTCCAGATTTCTGCAACAGCCTTCGTCTTGTAGAAATATGAAGCCTTCGTGAAAAGATTTCTCCAACAACATCGATCACCAGATTTCTCCAGATCTCAGCCGAATTGATGTTGTTTTGATCGAATACTTTCATCATCGGATTTGTTATGATGCCACTGAAGATAACGTTGGAGATGTTGTTTTACTTCATTAGATTCGTGTCCGTTTCGTCGAAAATTGGCCGCGCAATTTTCTAGTGGCCTTCTCATGCCAGTAACCTTGCCCCAGGTAAGTAGGTAACATGACAAAATATTTAAAATAGAACAGAAATTGCTCTTTGATTTTCTCGATATCACACATGCCAAATGTTTGATGAAATGCGTGTGTATATTTTTTCAGTTTTGTTTTCCTTTTGCATATGAAACAACAGTTTTCCTATCCAATTCATTTATATTTGAAGTTTTTTTGTTTGTTTTTTGCCATGTTGATTATTGTTGTATGCGTACCCGTTCATGTATGTTTGAAGTTTATTTAGTATAAAAAAGATATGTCTTTTGTTAATATGCATATTGTATTAGGTAATTTGTTTGTTTATTTTTCTTACAAATATGGTATAAAATAAACTTGTTATATGTGTCAGTGTAGTGTACCAATTGGCTCGGACTGCAAGTTAAATTTTGTATGTGATATGGGATATTATAAAACTAAGGAGCAGACCACTCCACCGCACCGGTTGGGCAAGCAAGAGGTGGAGAAAACCACATTGGTTGAAGGATGATTGACCAAAAGGGAAGAGATCGAGCAGAATGGCAGAGTTGGTCGAGGATCGACCTAACAAGGGGGAGCTCGAGCAGATCGAGCACGTAGCAGGTAATGAGCAGTCGGGAGCGTGGCCTGGACGCGAGTAGGCGCGTAGGTGACGTTAGGAGATCCCAACGGCCTGCGCAGAGGAATAATTTCCCTCAGTTCAGAGGGACACGTGGCAATAATACATTGGTGCAGAGCGATAGTGGCAACAGCCACCTCTGACATCTCTGACAATACGCACACTATGTGTGTACGGACGGGCAGTGCGGGCAGGACAGCTCACCAAAATCCGGGCAACTTCTAGGGCAGGTATCTCACTCCTATATATATAGAAGTGGGTCTTTTCTTGTGATTTACGATTTATCCATTCTTTACTTTGGAAAATTGAACAAACACATACTGACTTAAGCATCGGAGGCTCTTCACCGGAAAACCCCTCCGGTGTGAGAGTTCTGTGCAGGAACGCGGCGTTCTACCAGCGAGGAAGAAGGAGGCAAGCTGATTTCAAGCCGGTCGGAGTGTTTTGCGTTACCATTTGGCGCCGTTTGTGGGACTTTCGTTCGAAAAGTGGTGTGCTGAGATTTCCAAAGCTCGGTGGCTATGGCGGACGGAATTCCTAGGAGAGATTTGCAAGAATCGTTCGATGATGCGTGGACGATAATGAGGCCGTTTGGAGAAGGCCCTCCTCCGGGCTTCTCCGGACCCTTGCGTACACCGGTGACTCCGATGCCCGTTCCGCAAGGTGTAGGAGTCACGCCGGTGCAACCAGAGGCTGACGTGGGCTCAAGCCGGGCCCAGGAGATTCGTACAGCTCAAGGAGCGGCGACCCCAATGCCACTGCAACCAGATCTGGCCGTGACGCTGCAGCAAGGAGCGGCGGTGCAGGGAGCAGTACCACCGCCAGTGGAGGAGCCGCGCCCCGGCCAGCAGGTGGTGATGACCAGGCAGGAGATGCAGCAAATGGTGGCGAACGCGGTGGCACAAGCGGTTCAGCAGGTCACTCAAAGCCTTTCACGAGTGGCTGCTGGACCAACGATGGTGGATGAGAACGTGTCTAGCTATGGAGGAGATGGAGCCCCGCTAGATCGTGAGACAGATGCAGGCTAAGATGGATGGTCGACCTGAAAGGCGTGCTCGAGGACATCCGTTCTCGAGGGATATATTGGTTGTACCACTACCTGCGAATTTTAGAGACATGAGTTTGATGTTCGACGGGACCACTGACCCTTCGAGGCATGTAAGGGCGTTTGAGAATTTTGCTGTGTTACATGGTTATTCTGATTCTGTTAGCTGCAGGGCATTCTTGTCGACCTTGAGGGGAGGTGCGCTCGATTGGTTTCAGCAGCTCCCTCATGGATCGATCAAGGACTTTGACGATTTCGCGGAAAAGCTAATGACCCAGTATGCGAGTGCGGTGGCGCAGGAGAAAACGTATTTGATGTTGATGGCCATGAGGCAAGGGGAGAAAGAATCGTTGCGCAAGTATGTTGCGCGATACAATCAAACTTATTTGGAGAACCCCACGGCCTCGGACGAGGTGAAGGCTGGGGGGTTAATACGGAGTTTGCGAGCAGGGCCCTGTTGAACATCTTTAGCCAAAACCCCTGCTCGTGCGTATGATGATGTGCTGAAAAGGTGTAAGAAATATATTAATCTGGAAGATACGGAGGCGGAGTTCGTTAAGTTGGAGGAGTTGGCTAGGCCGGAGCCGAAGAAAGGAAGGACGAGCTCACCTCGAAAGGCGTCACCAGGAAGGAGATCGCCTAGGAGAGAGGGGCGTGGCAGGGTTGATCGAGGGCGAGAGGACCGGTGGAAAGATCGACCAGTGTTTGGAGGGAAGCGGTTCCATAACTTTACGCCCCTTAATGCAAAGATGGGGGAGGTGCTGGTGGCTATTGAGAAGAAGATCAAGAATAAGGACGTGACGTGGCCGAAGTCGAGGCGTGAGGGCCCAACGCAACCTAGGTCGGGGAAGTATTGTCGTTTTCATAAAGATTATGGGCATACAACGGAGAAGTGCAGGCACCTCAAGAATGAGATCGAGCGCCTTATTAGGGCAGGATATCTTAAGGAGTTTGTATATGAAGACAAGGCGAAGGGGAAGGGCAAAGGAAAGTGTCTGGAGGATTCGGTGGAGCGGAGTGATCGAGATGATGATGAGGAGGACGATCCTCGAGGAGGGAGAGATGATCGAGGAGGCAAAAGGAGGCGAGGAAGTCGAGATCGAGGGCAGGAGGATCATGGCCCAGTGAAGAGGGGGACGATCTATATGATCTCGGGGGGCCTGACTGACGGAGACTCGAACAATGCAAGGAATGGCCATGTTTGAGCGATGAAAAGAAAGAGAGAGGAGGTGAGGATCACTGCTCGGATGCCGGAGATAAGTTTTCGAGCAGAGGATGCAGAGGGAGTGGTGTTGCCCCACAATGACGCGTTGGTGATAACAGCGGAGGTCGCAGGCTTTGATGTAAAGAGGGTGTTCATTGATACGGGGAGCTCGGTGGATGTAGTGCTTTATGATTGTTTTATGCAGATAAACAAAGAACTCAACCTCGAGCTGAAACCGGTGACCACAGCCTTGTATGGATTTAATGGAAGCGAGGTGATGCCGATGGGAGAGGTGAGCCTATCTGTCGCCTTGGGGCATGGGATAACGAGGAAGGTGAGAATGGTGAGGTTTGTGGTCGTTGGAGCAGAGTCATCATGCAACATCATAATGGGAAGGACCAGTTTGAATGCATTCCAGGCGATCGTGTCGACGTACCATATGACGATCAAATATCCAGTGGGCGAAAACGTTGGTGAGGTCGCAGGAGATCAGCTTACCTCGAGGAGTTGTTATCAAACCACGGTGAGCAACAATAGACAGCTCTCGAGAAAGCGGATGAAGCTCAAAGAGGGGATGTCAAATCGACCAGGAGGTTCGAGGTCGAAGGAGAAAAGGGAGAAGGTAGATAAAGGAAAGGAGAGAGTAGAGATGCAGCCCGGAGAGGAGATTGAGGAGATCCAGATGGTGGAAGGATGTGAGGAGAGGAAGTTTCGGATAGGAAAAGAGATCGAGGAGCCCATAAGGTCGAAATTGATCGGATTGATCAAGGAGTTCGCGGATGTTTTCGCGTATACGGTTGAGGAGTTGACAGGGATAAAGGCGGAGGTGATCGAACATCGTTTGAATATTGACCTAACGGTGAGGCCGGTGAAACAAAAGAGGAGACACCATGGCGCGGAAATGGACAAGGTGATTGGGCAGGAGGTTGAAAAGTTGTTGAAGGCGGGCCATGTTAAGGAGATCCAGTTTCCCGAATGGTTGTCGAACACGGTGATGGTGTCTAAGTCTGGAGGGAAGTGGAGGATGTGTATTGATTTTCATGACTTAAACAAGGCGTGTCCGAAAGATTTGTATCCAATGCCCAGGATCGACCAGTTGGTCGATTCCACAGCAGGTTGTGAACTGCTCAGCCTTATGGATGCATCCCAGGGGTATCACCAAATCCCTTTGGCCTGGGAGGATAGGAAGAGGGTGAGCTTTGTTACGAGCAGAGGCACTTATTGTTATGTGGTGATGCCTTTTGGTTTGAAGAACACGGGTGCAACGTATCAGCGGTTGGTCGATAAAATCTTCAAGGAACAGCTGGGGAGGAATATAGAAGTGTATGTCGATGATATGCTAGTGAAGAGTAAGGGGAAGGCCGATCATGTGAATGACTTGAAGGAAACGTTCTTGACTTTGAGAAGATATGGCATGAAACTGAACCCTGCTAAGTGTTCTTTTGGGGTGAAGTCGGAAAAGTTCCTGGGGTACATGGTGACGAAGAGGGGGATCGAGGTCAACCCAGAGAAAGTGAGAGCGGTGATCGAGATGAAACCACCCACAAAAGTGAAGGAGGTGCAGATCTTGACGGGCAGGATTGCGGGCTTGAGCCGTTTCATATCTACGGTAGCGGAGAAGAGTGGTCCTTTGTTTCGAATGCTGAGAAAAAGTTCAAGGTTCCAGTGGACGGAGGAGGCCCAGAGAGCATTCGAGGTGTTACAAAAGGTGTTAGCCAATTTGCCTCTATTGGCTAAGCCGATTCCAGGGGAGGACTTGGTGTTATACATATCCATCGGAGAAATTGAGGTGAGCTCGGTTTTGTTGAGGGAGGAAGGTACAGTATAATTTCCAATCTATTACGTAAGCAAGGTAATGCAAGGGGCGGAAAGGAGATATTCGGAGATCGAGAAGTGTGCTTTAGCAGTGGTGGTGACGGTGAGGAAGTTGCGGCCGTACTTTCTGGGCCATTAGGTGAAGGTGAGAACGAACATGCCGTTTGGAGAAACTTTAGGTCGACCTTCTGTATCGGGTCGACTAGTCAAATGGGCTGTTGAGTTGAGCGAATACACGATAGCATATGAGCCAAGGAGAGCGATAAAGGCGCAAGCGTTGGCTGATTTCATACAGGAGGGTACGAAGGTAGAGGAGGAGATAGAAGATGTTTGGCAAATGTTTGTTGATTGATCGGTTTCGAGAGCTGGAGGAGGTTTAGTCATTGTTTTGATTTCGCCCAAAGAAGATAATTTGGAGTTCGCAGTCAAAGTCGAATACAAGGTGTCGAACAATGAGGTCGAGTACGAGGCGGTTATTAAGGGGATGCAGTTGGCTATGGCAGGAGGAGCTTGGAGAGTGCAAGTATACTCTGATTCCCAATTGGTGGTGGGCCAGTTTCAGGAGGATTTTGAGGTAAAGGAGGAGAGAATTCAAAGGTACGTTGAAGAGATGAAGAGATTGCGCGCAGAGTTTAGCTCATTTGAACTAGTGCAAATACCTCGTGGGGAGAACGGTCGAGCAGACCTGCTATCCAAAATCGCGCAGAATCTGGTCGACTGTAAGAGCAGAAGTGTCACTTTGCTACACATGGAGAGGAGTGCGGTCGAGTATGAGGTGGCGGAGATAGAAGAGGTCGACGATTGGAGAACCTTGATACTGAAGGAGTTGAGAGAAGGAGGGGTGAAGGTGTTAAGGAGGTTTTTCGAGCACAATCGGGTGTTGTATAAGAGGTCGTATGTCGGACCTCACCTGAGATGTGTGACGCGAGAAGAGGGTCGATACTTTTTTAGGGAGACCCATGAAGGATGTTGCAGTGATCACAGTAAGGCAGGGTCTTTGGTGGCGAAGATATTACGAGCAGGATATTTCTGGCCGACCATGAAGGAGGATGTGAAGATGATGGTGAGGAAATGCTTGCAATGCCAGAAGCTTGGCCCACTCATTCATCAGCCGGCGGAGACGATGACAACGATGAGTGCCCCTATCCCATTTGCGCAGTGGGGTGTCGATCTGGTGGGGCCGATGCCGCAGGGAACTGGGCAAAGGAAATTTTTGATCGTGGCAGTGGACTATTTCACGAAGTGGGTGGAGGCCGAGCCGCTGGAGAAAATCACGGAGGAAAAAGTCATACAATTTTTATATAACAATATTTGCTGCAGGTTTGGCGTCCCAAAGGTGTTGGTGTCCGACAATGGGACGCAATTCAATGGCAAGCGGATCCGAGCATGGTGTGAAGACATGAAGATCGAGCAACATTTCGCGTCAGTTGCTCATACGCAAGCTAACGGACAAGTCGAGGTGACCAATAGGATCATATTGAATGGCCTGAAAACAAGGTTAGAGAAGGCGTCGGGCGCATGGGTTGACGAACTCACTTCAATACTTTGGGCGTATCGAACAACTGGGAAGCACCATACTTGGTCGAGAAGGTTCATGCAGGAGGAGCATATTCACTCAAGGATGCTGAAGGAATATCATTACCCAGGTCATGGAATGTGGCTAACTTGAAGAAATACTATGTCTAAAATTTTGCATTTCCCTTCCTGTCTCGCTTATTGGAAACTTTCCACAACAATGATGTATTGAAATCCTTAATTTGAGTTAATGAAATTTCTGTTTCGACTTTCAACACTTTGTCTAATAGATTGCTTTAATTTTATTGTGCATATGTGGTGGCCTATGTTAAATGATTAATCGAAGAAAAAATTCATCATGATTAAGGCCGAAAGGCTGGATGGTCGCATGTAACGACCACCACTTTGAGGGTGGACATATGCTCGAAGATAAAAAATCCATCATGACTAAGGCAGAGAGGCTGGATGGTCGCATGTAACGACCACCCCTTTGAGGGTGGACATGTGCTCGAAGACAAAAAATCCATCATGACTAAGGCCGAGAGGCTGGATGGTCGCATGTAACGACCACCCCTTTGAGGGTGGACATGTGCTCGAAGACAAAAAATCCATCATGACTAAGGCCGAGAGGTTGGATGGTCGCATGTAACGACCACCCATTTGAGGGTGGACATGTGCTCGAAGACAAAAAATCCATCATGACTAAGGCTGAGAGGCTGGATGGTCGCATGTAACGACCACCCCTTGGAGGGTGGACATGTGCTTGAAGACAAAAAATCCATCATGACTAAGGCCGAGAGGCTGGATGGTCGCATGTAACGACCACCCCTTTGAGGGTGGACATGTGCTCGAAGATAAAAAAAACCCATCACGACTATGGCCGAGAGGCTGGATGGTCGCATGTTAGGAGGCGTTTATGGCCGCTAGGATTCATTAATAAATCAAGCTTAGTGAAGTGGATGGATGGCGTGGCTTACAAAATCGATGAAAACAACATCAACACATGGCGACAATGCAGGCTTTGTAATAAAAACATCAAACACAGTAATGCATCGACAGGCTAATAGAGAGAAATAGCGAAAATACAACGATATTCATTTAACAAACACAGAGTACAACATTCAACGAAAATTAAATTACAAGCTTATGAGGCAGCATTCGGATCAGCATTGGCATCAGGGTCAGTCAAGACCTGCTCTGGCGGCGGCTCGAGCTGTTGCCCCGCAGGCTCAGTTGGCTGGCTTGAGCCAGAGGTCGAACCAGCTCCATCAGTGGATTGAGTTTGACGAGCAAGGGGAGGAATGTAGCCGTCGGGGAGCTTGAAGGTACGCTTCTGTAGGTCGTCCTGATCCACGACGAGCTCGAGCAGGCCGGACCACCAGTCGTGGTCGTTGGGCAGATCGAGAGTGCTTTGATAGCTGATGGAAGCCTTGGGCATAGCATCCCATATGGCCTCCATGTTAAACTCCTCGAACCCGTCCTCGGCGACTTGGACCCCAGCTTGTTGCATTATGGCCCCAAAGCAATGGGTGCCATAGTCTTGCACATCCTTTAAATACTGTGGCGACTGCTTGAAAGCAGCCACCACTTGTTCGCGGTAGGCTTGCAGGAGGCGTCGACCAGCGGTTGTGTGGAGGACCATTCGACGAGCCCGAAGGGCAGCCTCGTCGATCAAAGGCTTAGCCCTTTGCTCGAAAGCGACGTTTTCGCGTGCACTAGCCGACTTCTCTTCCTCGAATGCAGCCTCGAGAGCCTTTTTGGAGGTCAGGAGGGCCTCCTTTCTCTGCTCGCTCGGCCACGAGGGCCTCCTCGAAGGACTTCAGGGCCCCCTCGAGCGTCTCCTTCTCATCAGAGAGGGCCTTATTACGGGCGTCCGACTCCTTCAATCTCTCGTGAAGGGCGTTGGCCTTGGTGACAGTTTCTTCCAGCTGAGTGCCGAGACGGAGATTGCTCCGCTCGACGGCCGAGATAGATCGACTAGGGCTCGCCATCTTCTGCTCGATCAACGGCTCGAGTTCGACCATTCCCTACAAAGGCGCGTAATAGAAAGTGTTAGAACATTAACAGGGGAAGGACAAGGAACGAAAATAGATATGTGTCGAGAGACAGTAAGCTACCTGAGCCAGCCAGTGGGCAAGCCGTTGACCTCGATCACGAAGGGTGTGACCATCGTTATAACGGTCGGTGGGACGGTCGACGGGGGGAAGAACATCCCTAAGGTAATGCGAAAACCCCAGACCGTCGAGCGTAGTAATCGAGAGGGCAGTCTCCTCCACGCGGCGGCGCTTGCCGACATTTTCGTCCCCCTCAGCAGAGGGGTGCTTAAGTGGATTCTCCACGAGCCGAGTTTTCTCCGGAAAAGCGGGAATGTGTATAACCGTGGTGGTCTGGTCGTGCGAAGGAGAGCGCGGCGGAGGAGACGATGGCGGTGGAGAGGACAGCTTCTCGAGCTATTCTGACTGCTTGATGGGCTGGTCAGTTGGAGGGCTGAGCGAAGAGGGTTGCTCGACAGTTATGTCCGGAGGAGGGGAGGTCGAGCGTACGGATTGGTAGGTGGTCGAGTCAGCGGGCTTGGAGCCTGACCCCTCAGCGACCTGTTTCTTTCTCAAAGGAGCCTTCCTCCTAGGCACAGAGATAGCGGGCATCTCTGCAAAAAAATTACGCATAAGTTAAAGCCATAATAGATAAATAATATGTGAAACAAACATAATGATGTGAAACAAACACGATAATGCTCGAGCTTGTCCGATGACAACACATACCTGGGTCACCCTCTATCCGGATTAGATCGAGGGTTTTCTGGCTGGGGAGAGGACAGGATTTATGGGTAAGTAGTCCACAGAAATGCAAGAGGTCCTCATCCTCGAGCAAAGTCTTCGACGCGACGGGTTTGCTGTTCCATACTGCAATTCGCTGGTCGAAGAGGGCGTTGGTTGAAGGTATGGAATAATCGCGCGGTAGTTCTTTAAGCCAAGGAGATGACGCCCAGGGGAAAGCAGGTTTAGGCTCGACAAAAGCGAACTTGTCTTTCCACCTGGGGATGTTTGAGAGAGTGTCTGAAATGAAATGGACATCGTTGCGGCTCTTGAGGTAGATCCCTTGAGCATGTTTTAAAGGAGTATAGCAGTAATGGAAAAAATCTAGATCGAGCCGACCTAGACGGATGTGGCAGAGGATGATGAAAACAGTGATAAAACGGATGGCGTTAGGCGGGAGTTGGTTTAAGGGCAGCTCGAACCACTTACAAAGATCGACCAAATCTTGGCTTAAGGGAAAACGGATGCCAAGTTTAAATTGAATCTCAAAGAAAGTGTAGCAGTTTTGGGGAGGGTTGTCATAGGTGTCTCGAGGGCCTGGAGATACGAAAGCCCAGCTAGTAGGATACCAATTTCTTCGGCATCCAACCAGCCAGCTATGAGAGAACGAGAGGAAGAAGAAGCCTTCATTATTTCCGGCGAAATCCATCATCCCCTTCGCGTGTCTACCACGTTTGTGAGCAGCCCGAGCCGCGGACGTTGCCAACGTCTTCCCTGAAACCAACCAGTGCTAATCGAAATTCCGTTCGTGAGATACCGGCGATCCGTCTGCCATACTTTCCGGCGGGACCTTTTTCTCCGGTCAGCCCGTTCATCACCGAGTCTCAGCCTGTTCGTCATCGCCCCTCGACGCAGCTTTTCTGTTCAAGAGAGAAGAGTAGCAGGCCGTGTTTTGTCTCTGTTCGTCGAGCCGTTTTCGAGCTTTCGAGTTTTTCGTTCGCCTCGTCCGATTTCCAACAGAACTCGTAAATTCCCGAAGAGAGGTAATCGGCGAACTCCTTGTTTTATTTTCATGTCGTATATCATCGTTGGTTCAATCGAGCTCATGGAATCGTTTTTCATTAATTATTGTTTCATTTTGTTCGTTGTTGCGAATCATGAAATTTCGTGGAATATCGGAACTCTCGTTTTGGTGAAAATCGATTTATGATGTTGTTGTGATTATTCGAATAAGAGTCAGAGACTCATTGTAATGTTTCGGGTCGTCTCGTTCGTAAATGCTTCGTTCGAGCCTTTTATGTTGTTTCGTTTATTCGGCCCGAAATCCCGGGTTTTATAAAATATTTTCGAAGTCTATAATCGTTGTTATTATTGACAAATATTGGTGCCCGAATATGTAAGTTTTCGCCGTCGAAATCCGCGGCCGGATGAAATATTTTTGCAGTCTGAG
>BKCP01012292.1:302513-337422 GCA_008636005.1 Striga asiatica | reverse complement strand
ATAATAATAATAATATAAGAAATAATAATAATAATTTGTAATGATAATTATAATTAAATATAATAATAATTATAAATTAGTATTAATTATAATAATTTAAATAAAAAATTATAATAACTATTATAAATCTCAACAATTATAATTATAATAATAATTAATAAAATTTATATATGAAAATAAAAATGAATTATAATCTATTTTAATAGTTATTAGAATAGTCATTACATATGGAAAAATTTAATAATTATATTTTTGATTAAGGGTGTTGGCCGACCTGGACAATCTAATGCCAGGGACGACGACGAGGCGTTCGATGACTATTATGATGGTTCTGGCACCCGACACACAAGAAGTTGGGGTGTCAATGCGTCCGTTCGTCGGGAGAGGGACATAGAAAGGCAGGCGATGATCGATGAGGCTCGGAGGGTACAGCTTCGTTAGGCTAGCCAGAGTTCCCGCCCCCCCGCACCAGTGCGAGATGGTCCGCAGGGATATCATTTTGAGGGCCAGCCAGATAGTTCTCTACCCCACGGAGTCCTCCCGTACGGCGAGCATGGATTTTATTATCCTGGCCAGGCGGGCAGTTCGATGCCCCCGGCACCAGGACCGTACGATCAGCCGGGATGTGCTTTTCCCCGCTACGCAGGGAAGTCGATACCCCCCCGCGCACGCGTACCATTACCTTATGGTCAGCAGGGGTATGCTGATGAGTCGTACGGCGAGAGGGAGCAGGGTCCAGAGGAGTATGACTCGGACGACTCCTCAGATGATCAGGACCACGCACGGCCTACGGGTCCTAGCCACCCTCGTCCTCCTGTACAGCTTGTTCGTCCGGTACAGCCAGTTCTACAGCATGTTCGTCTGGTACAGGCTGTTCGTCCTACACAGGCTGCTCCTCAACGACAGGATGGGGGGCGTTTTGGCCCATCTGCATCCTCATCAGGTAAATAATTTACGTATTTATTGTTGTTTAACATAAATTATTTTCACTTAATCATAACAAATTATCGGTATTGTTAGAAAAGTATTATCGGCCTGCTCCTCAACTACGGTATAATTATTTTGTAATTTAGAGGAACATACAATAAATTAGTTAGAAAATTATTATAATTATTTTTATTATTGTTATAATCAATTAGTAGTAATGTTACATAATAAATTAGTTTAAAATTTTCATTATATTTTATTAATGTAAAATGTAACGTTTGTACATTAATTGAAAAAAAAAAGAACGGGAAACTTATGAAATATGTTTTATTAAATATATTTATTTAATGCATCTGCCAGCAAGTCTATATATACAGATATGTTGTATTTTAATGCAGGTACTAGCAAACGAGCTAGGACCGATGATGATGCACCCTGGATCGTTAAAGGCCCAGTGGCCGGTGGGCCCCTTGATGGGAGTGTCATCCCTAGCTTTCTAGGACACGTCGCCTCCCGCATGTGGAGTGGAGGTTTGAGGGGGCCGCTGAAATGCCACAACAGACTGAGAGCGGTCGAGAATCTAAAGGCTTGGCGTGAAGAGATGTCTTCCGATGTGAGAGCTCTTCTCGACCAGACCGAGCTGTCACATTTGGCCGACTCCATGCACACCCACTTGGACACCCACTCCTTTCTGCGTTTGTGAAGTGATGGCAGCAGGATACTAACTCGTTTCACCTGCCTTTTGGTGAAATGAGCATCATGCTGCACGACGTCCGGGCCATTTTGGGCGTTCCAGTGGAGGGAGTCGTGGTCGCTGAGGACCCGGATTCGGACGCCTGCCATGGGCTCTGCATGTCGATACTTTCAGTCACCAAGGGCGAACTCATGAGTTCATTCTGGCAGCGTGGTTCGGTGTCCGAAGCCACCATTTCGGGGGCATTCAGGGGGGAAACGCCGGCCGGCTAGGGATGAGGCGGGTGCCTGGATGTGGGTGATGCTGGCTACCACATTGTTCGTCGACAAGAGTGGTAGTAGAGTGACCCCCAAGCTCCTGCACGAGGTGCTCGACGGCTTGGATTTGATTGGGGGTTACTCATGGGGATCGGCTACGCTGGCATACATGTTCAGACAGCTAGGTATTGCCAGTCGAGGGAACTCTGCCCAGATGTCGGGCTGCTTGACTCTTCTGCAGTCTTGGATATATGAGTATTTCTCCGATTTTCGACCCCGGGGGCGTCTACCCATCAGTCCTGACTGTCTCGCACGATCACGCTACTTGGCTCTAATATCTGTAGCGTTCTCCAGAACTGGGGAATCATTCCGAGATCAATCGGAATGTCGAAATCAACTGCGTTACGGAGCAGACAGGCACAAGAAAGTCCATGAGTGAACTGCAATACACAGCCGCAACTAGTGTAAACATTGGCGTCCAAGTCGATCATCCTCGTAAGCTCAGCGTCCAATAAACTCAGACAGTAATGCGAGACCCTCAGTATCACGCTCGCGAAAAGGATTCCCTTATACTGTGTATTCTTCTTAGATCTCGAGGCCTCAAGCGCCGTCCTGATAATACGGTACATAACGTTAGATTATAATTAGTTAATGCAGTAATATAATAACGCATTTAAAAATTGCAGTACGTACTTGATTTCAGTCACTTGATTATCGATGGGCTTATTAATCTTCTGCCAAATTGTATGGAGCGCGCCGGTGGACGTCTGAAGCCACTCCTTCAACACAGAGTGGACACTCTCCACCCTACAGGAAGTTGTGTTTCCAAAATGTGTACTCAGTTGGTCCAAGCCTTCATAAACTTCTCGCGGTGCCCTAACCATGTGCCCTCCACATACCGTATCACCTTTGGAGACTTCGAATATTTTGCGTGTAGCTCGGCAACGGCATCGGTGTAGGCATTGAACGTACTGGCCACTGCAATCGCCTTCCACGTACTGTGCGTGAAAATCTCCGAGAATTTTTTATTCTTCCCAAATAGTTTGTAGGCTCTGGCTTCTACATCCTTGTTGATGTGCCACGTGCAGAGTAAGTGGGTTGATTCAAGAAAATGCCTCTGAATAGGAGTGAGTAAACCCAACTCTCTGTCACTGACAAAAACATAAGGATATACGTCTTGGCCTATCAGTAGTCTCAACTTCTCTAGAACCCAGTCGTAACTGGCCTCTTTCTCGTCCCTGATGAGCGCATACGCAATTAGGAAGTTCTGGTTGCACGGTGCCATCCCAATCATCTCGACCAACGGCATCTTGTACCTATGCAAATGAGACCAAGAAGACAAAAAATATAATCAAATAAAAGTTTACTTAATCAAACACACTATTTAAGATTCATACTAATAAAGTATTTATAAAGTAACATACATGTTGGTTTTATACGTGGAATCTATGCCGACATACCAGTGATATGTCCGGAATAGATTGATCGACGCAGGATGAGCCATGAATATATGCGTCAACGCTTTCGTGTTCGGATCGGATTCTGCATAAACTGTATACTCGCTGCTCACGGCCAAATGCATAAGCTGGGAAGGAACGTCTCTACCGTCGGAACTCTCTCTCCGCAGCTTATCTCTAAAGTTATATACCTGTCACCGATTAGCGTTAATTATAATGATTATTATAATTTAAAACAAAAAAATTATTATATTAATAAATAAAAAAGTATATTAATGCGATTAATTTGATAAAAAAACTATTAACTATCACAATAATAATACATTAGTAAATATAATAAAATTTATTAATTATTACAATAACTTTTACATATAAAAAATTACTAATTATCATAATTAACTTCAAAAAGTTAATTAAAACATATATTAGAAGATATAAATATATATACCTGTCACACATGAACGTTGTCTCCCGGATTCTTTTCCTTCAGCGCGGCCATAATTTTTGCCGGGGCCACTTGAGCGTCCGTCATATCACGAACAATTTTCTTAGATGAAGCGCTGAGGCCGCTCAACTGGCGATGACCCTCAGGATACACAGCAAATGTATGGTTATGGTAGCCCTTCTCTTCATTGCTACATCTACAGATCCTCCAGTATGGAGCACCGGACACCTTTTTTACTTTGATCTCAAAATTGCAGCCGCACTTATTCGTTTTTGTCTTTCTAGAATTTCCACCTGTGCCTCTGTACCGTTCGCCTCTATGGCACTTCAAAAGCCTGACCGTGTTCTTTTTGTGGCTCGAAATTATTAATATGAAACCATTCAGCATTGCCTGGTGTTTTGCAGCTTCAATAGTGTCCTGAGCACTATTAAATAATGTACAGGTATCGAAACGCAGACTGTAATCAACACCATCATCCTCCAAAATCTTCCCATGACTCCTGCTATATAGTACAATATTTATATTTTTAGAACGTGTTAAATTAAGATAATTAATTCTAGCATGTAACATAATAATTTGTAACTCATAACATGATATTATCTAACGTCCAATTTATAGCATAATGAAGTCTAACATGTAACACAATAATTTGTAACTCCTAACACGATCACGATAATATCTAACGTCCAATTTATAATATAATCAACTATAACATATAACATAATAATTTGTAACTCCTAACACGATACTATCTAACGTCAATTTATAACATAACCAAGACTAACATGTAATATAATAATTTCTAACTAACACAATAATATCTAACATCCAATTTATATTATAATCAACATGTAACATAATAATTTGTAACTCCTAACACGATACTATCTAACGTCAATTTATAACATAACCAAGACTAACATGTAATATAATAATTTCTAACTCGTAACACGATAATATCTAACGTCATTATAATCAACATGTAACATAATAATTTATAACTCCTAACATGATAAACGTCCAATTTATAAAAAAGTTTTTCTCTCTCTACTCCCAAAATCCCCAAATCCTTCGCCGTAACCCTCGTCTTCATCGTTGGCATCTCACGCCTCTCTCGGCGTCCATCCGGCTTGCCGGTGGACTGCCCACCGTCGAGCTTCCACACCACTACTTCGGCACTTCCCCGTTTCTCTCTCTGGTAACGGGGTGAGGATGGCGATCTTCGGCGGATTTCGTCGATCTGAGATTGAAGACCGTCGGAGCCTGAGGGTGGAGAGGCTAGGAGGAGTGCGACCAGTGGCTGGAAGCGGCTCATTGCCTGCGTCACTCCTATTCAGGTTTCCCCCTTTCCAATCTTTGTCGATGGGTTCAGCTCTGGTGTCTGTGGATCTGCTCTGTTCACTGGCGTTTCGGTGTGGAGCGGGAGAGCTGTGGTCCGTCCCCGGGGGCTGGGTGGGGAGGTCGGGTTCGAGCTGTGGTCAGAGCGACTCTTATCACCGGGCTGGAAGGTCTTCCCGATTGCGGGTCTTCGGTTTTGACCGAAGTCTGGTCTCTGGTACCTCGGCTTTGCTAGGGTGTTGGGTCGGGTTTCACCCTTGCGGACTGGTGGATAGGTGGTCGTTTCGGACTGGGTTTGGTCTTTCGGGCAGGATTGGCGTGGCTGAGCTCTGAGGTCATTCGTTCCCTTCCTTCTCTCTCTCAGTTTATGAGTTTGTGGGAGGCCGTCTGTTTCCGGAGTTGGCTAGTGGTGTTAGGCAAATTCGGGATGGTTTCAGATTGGCTAGTGGTGTTAGCCGGTTGGGGGGCGATTGTGATTTCTTGCGGTCGGTGTGCGGGTCAGTTTTTTGGTTTGTTCTGAGGTTTGGGTCTTCGTCTTGCTAGGCCTTCTGCAGTGGAGGACGTAGTATCAGAGCTTCGGAGCTCTCCTCGAAACTGGCTTTGTCTGCTGTCTTTTCCGGATGTTCCTGCTGAGGGAGGCTGCGTGTTTATGTTTTTTTAGTTTGTGGTAGCTGTTTTGTGTTGTTAGTTCTTTTGATGGTGTTTTGTGTTTTTGGTTTGGGCCGTTGGCCTCTGTGTGCCCGGGTGTCAACTTGATTTCCCTGTTGGGGCCATACACTTGGGGTATTACCCTGTTGGGGTCTTTGTGTGATTTTTTTAGTGTTTTGTAGTGTTCTTGAGTTTTACCCCGTTGGGGTCGGTTCTAGGCGGGCTTTTGACCTGACCTTCTACTCTTTCAGCTATTGGCTGCGTGTATTCAGCTGTTAGCTGTCTGTATTCAGTTGGTGGCTGCTCTCTGTTTTTTGTTCATTTTATATAATATCTCTATCGTTTTGGCAAAAAACAAAAAAACGTCCAATTTATAGCATAATTAAGTCTAAAATATAACATAATAATTTATAACATAATAATATAGTCCAATTTATAACATAATTATTTTGAATATATAACATAATAATTTAAAAAAAAAAAAATTGTCCAGCCGTCATTTTCGAACGGCTTTTAAGCCGTCCGGCCGGCCGGTTTGGTCAAAGCTCGTCCGACCGGCCGAACTTTTCGGACGGCTTTTAACCCGTCCGAAAAGTTCGGCCGGACGGCTTATGATCCATCCGGTTCCAGCGGCCGGACACAAAAAAAATCGTACCTCCAAATTTGACGACATTTCACCGTACACTTTCCTCTGAAATATTTAGAAAAAATGAAAAGGACAAAATCGTCCAAGGAGGCGGTGAGTAGTAAAATGGGGCGGTAAATAGTACCGCTCTTTTTTTTTTAGTTCGCTGCCAGGGAGATTTGTTTTCTTTTTTTTCTCTGTTCTTTCCAACAGCAAATCGCCCCGACCTTTCAAATTTCTTTTAGTATTCCCAGCCCATTTGTTTTATCCGCCCAGGAACCCAAAAACCCCAGACCCTTCAGCCCATTTGCGCAGCCCGCTGGAGAAAAAGGAAGGAGAAACACGCGGGCCACTCTGGCCCGAAGTAGGCCAGCGCGCGGCCCGTCTTCCCTCTGCAATTCCTGGCCCGCGAGCCCGCATCCCAGCCCTCTCGCGGCCCGCGAATCTGCAGCACTTGAGCAGGCCCATTTCTTGTTCAGATTTCGGCCCAATTTGATTCGTTTAGCCCTTTTTCTGTACCGGAAGTTCATTTTTAATATCGATTCCAATTTTAAAAATATTTTCAAAATGAAAAAAAATTGAAAAAAATTATTTTAAGTCCCGAGACTCTAATTTTAGTCCTCCGAGTCCTATTTTTAAAAAATGCTAGAGTTCCAAGTCCACGAAAAATTCCGATAAAATCTCTTAATCATTATTTTGATTAAGTGTGAGTCTTTAAATATTATAAATATCAAGATAATATATTATGAGATTATCTTGATTAAATGTAGGTGTTTGAGGAGTCGAGCCTCGACCTACGTCCCGCTACTTGTTGTGTTTTACCATTCCGAAATACCAGGTGGGTTTTATGTGAAATTTGCTATGCAATAAATAGTTGTCTTACGTGTAGTATGATCAATGTGTGCATGTGAACCATGTAGTCTTCGATGTGAGCTGTGTCGGCCGCCGAACGAATATCCCCGTAGCTATAGAACGTACCCGTTGGGTGATCTCCATTTACTCCTACTGGCTAGGGGATCGATAGAAGCCCGAGGGGCATTCGATATTTTACCAGCAGTAGTCTATGCGTAGGTGTGCACATGAGTCTTGATTTTATGACGATATTATGACGATCTTATGATGATATTATGATGAGAGATTCGGATAATTAATTGTTTCATGTACATGCTGCGATCATACTATTTTATATTATGATTATCGTTTATTGCATAGTGGTGAGCACTACGTTTTCCATATGTGCTCACTCCCACCTGAAATTAACATTTCAGGTTGAGCAGGGCAGGCATGACAACGGAAAGGAGCGAGTGGTGGTCGGTCTTTATGACCCGATTATTTAGTAATTGCTTCCGCTATTTATGACCTGATTTTATGAAATTATGAACTCTGGGATTTTATGACGTCTGAAATAATGTTGGGGAGATGCCCCGTGAACACTGTGATTTTGGGAACCCTTTTTGGGTAAAATGATGATTTATGATTTTATGAATCCCGATTTGGGAGTTGATGTCCAGATTGATGTTATGAGATGATGATTGACGTTGAAATTAAGTGAGTAACGCCACAAGTGTTTGAAATGAATTTCGAAAATTAACTGATTTTTCTGAAAAGCCATGGATTTTTCGTTAAATCAAAGTGGGGCATTACAATATTAAATATTTTTGTTTATTGAAACAATCATTATTTATTCCATTCCATAATTTTTTCTTCCACAATTACCTTAATCTTTTCTATTTTTTTGTTTTATTTTATTCTGTTACATATCTTCAATAAAATCAATCATATTAATTTATTTTTCAATCTTTCTTTCCAATATTCATATTTTACTCATTTCGAAGATGAAATAATATGATATTATTCTTTTAAGAATGATATTTATTTCAAAGCTAATTGGTATGTTGTCAATCTAATAAAAATAAATAGTTATTTACCTATATTCTAAAATTACATATAAATTTAGAAATTGTGAAGTACAACGGATACTGACACTTGATGTATTAGGTATTTAATTAAGTAAAAAATTATTTTTTTTGCTTAATATTAAACAAACATGTTCTACACTTATGCATATACATATCACCATATTATTTCTATTTATTTAAGATATATATTTTTGTACTTATGTAATAGTAAATAATATTGATATTTATATGTGGTATAAGTAATAAAACTCAAAATGAGTTGACATTTTCATTTAATATACGGGTGTTTAATTATCATGATAAAAAATATAGTTTGTCAATTTAATTAAAATCTAAGGTAATGTTGTGTATAAAATTAAATTATTTTAGTTTATAAAAAAATTGTAAATAAAAAATTTAATATTGTTTACATATGCTTCCTAATTCCACACCCCTGTAATAGACGAGTATTGTACTAGTCAACTTTAATTCATTATTCATCAACTCACATGACTTTAAATAAATATCATCATCTATCTTCTACTTTTACATCAAATCAGCTTTAAATGTTTATTTTAAATATTTTTGAATATAAATTCAAAATATCACTAACAATTAACATATAATTTTTGTTTTTTTTCTGAATTAGCGCACCAAACCTAAAAAATTCAAACAAAATCAAAATACTAATATAACCTCTCTCTCTCTCTCTCTCTCTCTCTCTCGTGGAAAACCCCATTTCGAAAAAAAACCCTTGGTGCTTCCGCCTCTCTTCCGCCGGGCTCCTTCGACTGTCGAGGACGATGCGGCTCTCCTTGGGGGTGCCAGCGTGACTCCCGTTGTAGCGCCCCGTTTATTTATGAATAATTTTGGGATTAATTATTATTTATTTTTATTATTTATTGTTATTATTATTATTAATATTATTATTATTATTTATTAAATGCTAAATTGTCAATTAAATGCCTAATTGTGTATTATTAGTAATTATTTAATGTGTGTATTAAATGTTTATATATATATCCGATTTTATTTTAATTGGCGTCCATTCNAGACAAAAAAAAAAAAAAATGCTCACCTCCCGCAGCCTTTTTTCTCTCGTCAACAACACGCCGCAAGATAAGAAAATCTCTCGCTCGAGAATCCGATCGCCCCTCATCTCTCGTTTCTTTCTCCCACTCAGAAGAAATTGTCTCCTTTCCCTCTCACGCAAATCCATCGCAGCCCCTCATCACCTTCATCTCTCGATCATCATCGACCTGCTCTCCTCCCGTGCCGCGATCAGAAATTCTGTCGTGCCGCGACGCCAGCAGTGACGCCTCCATCACCACCGGCGAGCCTCCTCTCACAACTCGCGATCAGCAGCAACCGGCGACTACCACCGAGCTCCGCTGCACCTCCGACGTTCGCGACCAACAGCCAGCCGACGACACCCCTCTCGCCGCGAGCCGTTCCGACGAGAACGAGTCGCCAACTCCTCAGCCGTAAATCGCCGCAGCGACCAGCAAGCTCCGTCGAGTTCATCCCTCGTCCATCGCAGCAACCAAACAGCCGAGAACAGCCGCCGCTGCACCTCCTTTCCCAGCGAGACGCGTAAATCCGTCGAGCTCGTCGTCCCGTCAACCCGTTCGATCCATTCTCGCACGCTTCCCGAGAACGGTATCGAGTCTTGATCCTTCTTGCGTTATTCTTCGTGTATATTTGATGTGTTAATCGTACCCTACGTGTTACTACATGCTTATGATTTTATGTGCTCGGTTTGACTCTTTATGATTATTGACGTGTTATGTGTGATCGTTGTCGATTCGTGAGAATCGAACGAGAACACGTTAAGAGTTCCTTGGTCTTAAGTGAAGGCCTCAGACAAATTCGAGTCTTGTTGAGTCGTGTTTGAGTTATTGATGTCGTAAATTGTTGTTTTGGTGTTTAATTCGTTAAAAACTGTATGCTGCTTGGATTTCCTTGAAATTTTAGGTGTTATGTCCTTTGATGAATATAAGGCTGGTGTAAAAATTTCATAATTTTATTCGGCCTGTATCTAATTTAATTAATTAAATTGCTTTCTGAGCAGAATCTTGTTTAATTCATAATAAATTGATATCTGCTCCAACTTGGCTGAAGTTTGAGTATGTTGTGTCTCTCGCAAGTTTACCTGTTGTGTAAAATTTTCAGAATTTTTGGACTCAGTTTGCTTAGAGAAATAATTTATTTAGTGATTCTGCCAAAAATTATTTTTATGATAAATTGATCTGATGCTGAAAAATTCTGTTTTTGGTTGAAGTGCTTATTTTGTGATGTGTTTAATACTGTAAAAATATCGGAATTTTCGGAGTTTAGATTGGTTAAGTTTTGCTGAAACATTGAAATATGCTGAATGTTGTTACAATTTTATTAATTCGCATGTTAAGTGTTTAAAGCTGAGATATTCACATGCTGCCATTCACATGCTGAGGTTCCTTGGATAAAAATTTCAAAGATTGAATCGTTTATCTTGTCAGGTTTTTAATTTGTGCTCGTTTTTGCTGAAAACTTGCTCGAATTTTATAAAATCATGTGCTTTTAATTAGGGGCTGAAACTTGGTGGTTTTTCTAAGTACTAGGAGGTAAATTTTGTGTTAAAATTTTAGAGTCTAATTCATAGGGCAACCTGACCAACTTGTTTATGTGATTATTGGTTAGTATTTTCAAAAATATGATTTTTGTGTTAAAAACTGTAAATCGACTCGCCTTCTGTTTTCTTGTTTGTTTGATTTGGTCAATCCTTAGTTGGATTTATGTGAACTCCCATATGTGGTTTGGTTGAGTATAGTGCCGAGTCTAAGTGTTCCAACGTCCACAGGACTTTACGAACAACTTAGTTGAATCAAGTTCGATTAAGTTAGTTTTGTGTTTTCTGTTTAAGTCAAGATAGATGTTGATTGTAGTATCTTGACTTAATGTAGGTAATTGAGGAGTCCAACCTCGACCTACTTCCATCGCTTGTTGAGTTTCTATTCAATCCGAAAATCCAGGTGGGTTAGTTATTCTAAAAAGTCTATGCATATGTGTGTTTAAATGTGTTTGAAAATTTGGTATGATCTATGTATGCATGTGAGCATGTAGCCTATCGATATGAGCTTGATGGCCATCGGTACGGTTGTCCCCGTCGATGTAATACGGTTGCCCTTGCGAGGCAAGTCTCTTTAAGACCTAATAAAAGGTCGTGTCCTTGCGTGGCACGCACTCTCGCCGTTAGGGTAATGAATCCTCTTTCCGCGATTAATGAAAGATGTGTACACAGGAGTGAGCCATTGATGTGGCAAGAGTCATTGATGTGACTAGAGATGAGACATGATGTTATTATTGTTTATGTTCAAGCTGCGACCATACCATTATTATGTTGTTCATATGCATAGTGTGAGTACAATATTTTCCAACTATACTCACTCCCACCTGCTCTTCACGGATGTAGGTTAAGCAGTTGGCGGGTGACGAGGCAAGACGAGTGGTGGTCTCGTTTAGTGATTTATGATTATCAGTATTATTGCTTCCGCTTTTATGAATTCATTATGACTTGGATTGTCCTTTCCCGCATGTTTTGAGATATTGATTATGTCATTTGAATCTTGAATAATGTTTGGTTTCATGGTTTTGGAATTTATTAAATGCTAGTAAGATTTTATAACTATCCATCATGCAAGTTCCGATTTTAATTGATGAGTTTGGGATTTACGATTAATAGTTCTTAGTAGTTAAGTAGCGCCCACCGAGTTTTAAATTAAATTTGAGATTTAAGAAAAATCAACTCGGATTTTTATTAATTAAATTCGATAAATCTTTCAAAATAAAGTGGGGCGTTACACCCGTTCAGTCGCCTACCCCTATTTTTCCTGCGCGGCGCCTCTCCTCTACAGGAAAGCCACGACGGAGTTCTCTGTAGGGTTTTAGTGTCTAAGCTGCGAGTTGGTCAACACCGGATCTGGCCACTGCCGTGGTAGAGGTGAGGTCTGAGTACGTCACCTTCTCTCTCCCATGGTTTCTTCTCGCCTTAATGGTGTTAGGGTAGATGGTCCGACGGAGGGGTAGTCGGTTGCCATTGGTGATTGACTACTTTCGTCCGATTTGGTGTTGGGGGTTTGTTTGGTGTGGTGCTCCCGGGAGAATATTCCATTTTGGTGTTTCGATTATTTGCATGCGAGTCGCCCGAGGTTTCTCGACGGAGCGTCCTTGGGCCTCGTGACTTGATTTTCGGAGATTTGCCAACCAGAGGTAGGGCTTTTACTGGAGATGACAGTGCCCAATTCCTGATTTAGGTCACGCCAGTTCTCAGGTTACTAGATTGGTGAGGAGGGCGACCGTTTCACCGGTAATTTCGCAATTTTGGGCAAGCCTCTGCGCTTCTTCAGGGTGAGCCGCGACTTCGCTCCTTCTTTTGGGGGATTCGAGGTGGAGGGTTTCGCTGCTGGCCTCCATGTCCCTCGCATTTCTGGTTTTGGCCGGAGGTGATGACCGACAAGTTTTGACCGTGGCTGGTTTCTTAGGTCAGGGTTGGTTTGTCGATTTTTTTGGTGGTTTGTGGTGTGGGTCTCCGGGTGCTGGCCTCTGGTATCCGTCTGGGCGTGGTTTGGGTTCGATGGTGCCCGTCCCAGTTAGGCGTTTATCTGTCAGTTTCTGGTTTGGGTTCCTGGGCCTTAGCTATGTCTATATGGTCGGTTGTCCGTTGGCGTCTCCGTTGGTTGGCTTGGTGTGTGTCGGCTGCAGAAAGGTGGTGTATTTAGTAGTTTTTAGTTTAGGTGTTAGGAGTCGTGTTTATGTGTAGGCTGCGTTCTTATTCATTCTCTCTCGTTAGGAGTGCGTTATGTGTATTCTCCTGTTGGGAGCTTTAGTTTTGTTATTCTCCTGTTGGGAGCGTTTAGTATGTGCATTGTGGTAGGTAGGTTCTAGGCTACCTTTGGGTGGTCCTCCTTTTTAAATTCAGCAGTGTAGCTGCTGCATGATCCTCAAAACCGGACGGGACCGGGCGATGTTTATCATTCACTTATTAGCATGATTCTCAAAACTGGACCTGACTGGCCGGTTCAACCGGGAGCCGGCAATCACACCATTCCGGATTGAGGTGTTAAGCCGTCTGGGCTCCAAACCGTTTAAGAACCGTCCAAACCGGTTGAAAACCGGCAAAACCGAAACCGGTTCGGATGGCCCAGCGGTTTCCAAATTGGGGCCCGACCTTATGATGCTGATCGACGTTTGAGGCCCAAAGGTTTCAAATAGTCCTTCGAATCACCTTCACGAGTCTTGGTGACAGCTCAATCGGACGATCTGATGAACAGATCGAATAACAATTTGTTGTCGTCGATTTCTTCTTAACCGAAGGTGAATGCATAATTGTGAACTCCCGACATCAGCACTGACGCCGATGTTTTTCCAAACCCTGAGAAATCCAAGAGCCGATATCCATTACAGAGAGAGACAAAAAAAGAGGTTTTTGATTTTACAGATAAAGAGATTCGAGCTTTTGGTGAGAGAGAGAATAAAAGAGGGGAAAGTTGAACAGATCAGAGAGATGGCTGTGTTGGAAAAAAAGTTTCTTTTCTTAAGTATTATTTTTGGATGCTTTTGTTTTTTCTAAGTAAAGGTTATCTTTTGGATGCTTTTGCTTTTTTATATTAAGGTTATTTTTTGGATGCTTTTTTTAAGTACATTCCAAATTATTTATAAATATTTTTATTTTTATATGTGCAATTATTCAGTAATAGAATATTGATTATTGAACTACACTAGAAAATTAATGATAATACATAAAATCAAATATTATACATATAAAATAAATAAAAAATTATATATTAATTAAACTGATTGGACCGATTCGATTACTAGTCCAACCATTGAACCGGCAGATTCACAGGATCAATGACCCGGTTTTCAAAACCTTGCTTATTAGTATTACTTATTAGAAACCAAAAACCCCGACTCCCTGAGTCTTACCGTGCAACAATGGCGCCCGAGTCTGCTGAGAAGAAGAAAGCCAAACGAAACTCTCGGAAGCGAGCCCGAGTAGAGTTGGACCACCAAATTGAACGCCTGAACTCTCTTCCCTGGAGCTCGTCTCTCCCCGAAGGTAATGATGGCAGAGGGGACGATGGTTTCTCTCTCTTCATCGGCTCTAACGACCTTGAAGGAGGTACTCCCTAGTGCAGTTATGTTGATTTGATTTCATCATTAGAAGTTATAAAAATCTTTTACTTTCCCAATGCGGTAGCTTCAGTTGAGATTTGTTGTGAGTTTGGTGAATCGGTCTTGATTTAGGTTCCGGAATTTTATAATTAATTTTGTTGCTACTTTTGTTTATGATATTTGCTAATTGTTGCTACTTCTTCTTCTTCTGATATTTGCTAAAGGCGTGTTTTTTTCATGTGGTATTGGCTGTGTTTCTTAGACGTAATATTTCATTCATGAGATGGAAATGTCGTAAATACAATTGAAATGCTTACTGGCTTGATTCTGTTGAATTTTTTCAAAACTAAATATGATTTGTCCTTCGTTTTTTCATTTTCATTTTTCTATTTATTGTTGTGGTTAATTATGTGACCTTTTCTATTGGAAATAAGTTCTCGGACTCCTTATCGTAATACATTCCACCAAGTGCAGGATTTCTTACCCTTGAAGAGATTGATGAATCAGACTACGGGTTGGGAATTCCTAGAATTAGTGTGGAAAATGAGAAACAGGAGCCAAAACGGGGAAAAAAATCAAAGAGGATTAGGAAAAATAATGGTGATGCAGATGAAAGCTGTGGTAGTGAGCTTCATTGTGAAAGTGATGGTAAGGCCGAAGAAAGCATTGGGGAGGATGAGAAGAAGGAAGTGAAGCAGAAAAGCAAGAAGAGAAATAAGAATGTGAAGAAAAAGAAAATGGACGGTCAGAAGAATCGTGAGACAAGTGAATCGGAACGGTCCGAAGAACAAGCTGCAGGTTAGAATTCCATTTACTTCTTCACTTCATATATAACTGAATTGGTACTTCTTTTTTCTCAACTGTAGTGGTTAGGGAACATTCTGAATCAACAAGAATGGTGAACAATTTGAAATGTATGTTTTCGTTTTGCCAGAATTTGGTGATGCAACCGCATGGTATGTTAGTTAAATGCGCATCCAGTAGATATTGAATTTTGTGTTCAATTAATAGTCATGTTGATAAATAGCGATGTTATGAAAAAAAATGTTCTGAGTTATCTGTGTTGACTTCATGTGAAAAAATTAAAATGATTGAAATTCAAATTCCTGTGAAATTCTACTCATATGCTCTCTCCAATTTCTAATGCTGTTATATCCTGAACAGTTAAATGTCCACATGTCAATGCTTTTCAAACATTTCTTATGATATTGATGATCCGACAATTTTTCTCACTTTTAATAAAGTTCAATTATTTTGCCCACCCATTCAATACTTGGTTATGTGTATTTGCCTTAGACTTTTTTCAAATGATTAAGTCTTTGGTCTATTTCAAGTGATCTGTTTCATTGAGTTGGATACTACTCCTTGATTGTAAAAATGCAGATTAACTAACCTGCATTTGCAATAATTCATGCTGTTATAGAGAATACTGTTAGAAGATGTAGTCCGTTAGGATTGTATTTAGCAGTGTTATCAATGGCGGATGGCGGCGAGGCAAAAAACCGCCATATATATGTATGGCGGATAGCGTGGCGGAAATTATGGCGGACAAAAAAAATATAATATTATATATATATGCATATATATGTATATATTTATACATTCTAATATCTATACACAGAGGCACACATACATAACACCATAGTTAAGCTTAAATAATGTCAATTAATACATACAAATAAAATTAGTTACATAAGAAAGAGCTGAAAATTAAAGCAAAATAAACAAAAAGTAATTGGGCCGGCCCAATTATTTTTTCTTTCTTTTTAGCACCAAATCTGGGCAAAATCCGCCATTTTACACCATCAGCGCCACACCGCCATGACCGCAATGCTCACGGCGGCCACAATGGCGCCGTCATTAAAAAGCTGCCACAAGGCAGCCATTACATGGCGGTCAGGTTAAATACCGCCACGCCATACCGCCATGGCCGCTATTTAACAACACTGGGATTTAATATTGCGACAAAAATATGATTCTGAATATCTGCTTTCAGCTTGCAATGGAGAGAATAATGGTAATGTTGAAGGCAATTCAGCTGATGAAGAAGAATATTATGCGTGGAACGATCTTAGACTTCATCCGAAAATTATGAAATCAATATACAGACTAAAGTTTAAAGAGCCTACTCCGATCCAGAAAGCTTGTATTCCTGCTGGTGCTCACAAAGGGAAGGTTGGGTATCCTATAAAAGATCGACATTGTACTGGTATTGACAACCGATGGGATCTACTAAGGTTATTCGTTTGTCTTGGCAGGACGTGATTGGTGCTGCAGAGACAGGATCTGGTAAAACACTTGCTTTTGGCTTGCCAATTATACAACGTCTTCTGGAAGAACGAGAAAAAGTCGAGAGGATCATGGAAGAAAAAGGAGAGGCCAATGAAAAGATTGCGCCTAAAGGTGTTCTGCGTGCTCTCATCGTTACCCCTACAAGGGAGCTCGCACTTCAGGTTCTTATGTTTGCTTTCTATTTTTGTCAATCATGTTTGCGTTTTTCGATGCCTTATCATTAATATTCCAAATATCTTCCTGCCACATAAACTGGGCCTTTATGCATTCATACATGTTATTCTTGTAAAGGTCACTGATCATCTCAAGGAAGTAGCAGTAGGCATGGATATTAGGGTGGTCCCTATTGTTGGTGGAATATCAACTGAGAAGCAGGAAAGGCTTTTGAAAGCACGGCCTGAAATTGTTGTTGGAACACCGGGGCGACTATGGGAACTCATGTCAGGAGGAGAAATTCACCTTTTGGAGGTAAATACTAAACATTTCACTGTAAGATTGATTGCATGGAGGAAGTTTTCTTGATAATCATTGCCACCGAACGTTTTCAAATTTCAACATGTTGAAAATGTTTTGAGAACTTTTTTATCTTCCTTGGAGTAATTTGCACTCAAATGATCAAATCTGTAACTTTTGGGTTATAGATGCTAACCTTTTTGTTTTCATGTTGTGTTAGATAAGATGTAAACCTGTTTCTGCAGGTCAAATTGTAATGCTTTAGCGGCTGATTCGCATATCGACAGTATCTCATGGCTGCAGATAAACTGCTACATGCTGATTTGTTAAATTAATAATATATCAAAAAAGAATTATTGTTAGCGACAGAGAGAAACATTCATTGTCTGACTCACCTAATGCTTCTTGATAGACCATTTATAATGTGTCTTAGCTAAGTTAGTGCATCCTTTGCTTCATATCATCAGTGCCGGCTCTAGGGGGAGGCACCATAGGCCCATGCCTAGGGCCTCCAATTTTGAGGGGCCTCAATTTTTTTTTTAATGTTTATGTATTTGTGTTTGATTTTGTTTATTTACACAAATAAAGAGGCTAATGGCTAAATAGAACTTGGCCCATTACACAAATCAAGATCAAGAGACTAATTAATGAAGAGGCTAATAGCAAAATATGTACTTTGTGTAAGAATTTTAAGCCCTAAATATTTCATTTGTTTTTCTTATGATGTTCGGTCAGAAGAAATTGTGTGAAAATAAATATTCTTTGTTGTAATATGATTTTTATTTTCTCCTCCTTGTTGTCTTCATGATTGCTTGAATGCAATTTATAATTTATTAAATGTAATTTTTCCAACGTATAGAAAAACAAGGAAAATCATTTTTTTTCAATTATTTATTTATTTAATAGTCTTGTGTAAATAGATTTTTTTTTTATTGTATGATTCTATCTACAAATAGTCCTACCACGCAAGTTCAAATCGGGACATTCGAAAACGTAAAATTTGTCTTGGGCCTCCAAATTCCTGGAGACGGCCCTGCATATCATAAATAGGAATCTGATGGATTCCAATTGAAATTTGTTAAGAGGTTATTCTTGGTGCAACATGTGTGAAGCTTTTATGTTTAGCTGCAGTTGTAACTAACTTTAAATTGTATTGCCTTTTTTCTTGTAAATTACTTTTAAGCATTAGTAACCTTGGTTCATATATGTTGTTGCAGCTTCACTCATTATCATTTTTTGTGCTGGATGAAGCCGACCGCATGATTGAAACTGGTCACTTTCGTGAACTGCAGTCCATAATTGACATGCTTCCCATGAACAGAGAATCATCTGAGAGCCAACATCAGAATACACAGAACTGTGTAACTGTTGCTAGCCTCCAAAGAAAGAAAAGGCAGACGTTTGTGTTTTCTGCAACTCTTGCCCTGTCTGCTGATTTTCGTAAGAAGTTGAAGCAGGGATCTGGTAATTCGAAAAAGGATGGGCTTAACTCGATTGAGACTCTTTCAGAGAGAGCAGGAATGAGACCCGATACTGCTATAGTGGATCTTACTAATGCTTCAATTTTAGCCAAGAAGCTGGTGGAATCAATTATTGAGTATGCTTTCCCTTATTTACATTTATATATCTGCATTTTAATCTTTGTCAAACGTTTCTATTCATAGCAAGATGCAAGTCCTATCCTGACTCAGTCGTCTTTCAGAGTTTTATATGTTAATTTTCTCTTGCTTGTATATGAAGAGCATTTCATGCATTGTGTTGCAGGTGTAGGGAAGAAGAGAAGGATGCCCATTTGTATTACTTACTAAGCGTACATGGACAAGGACGAACAATTGTTTTTTGTACTTCAATAGCAGCTTTACGCCGCATTTCTTCATTATTGCGTATCCTCAAGATAAATGTGTGGACCCTTCACTCAGAAATGCAGCAGCGGGCACGCCTAAAGGTTCCTCTACTCAATTGCTTGCATCCTTTGTTATTTTTCACCATCTTCCCAGCTCTAATATCATTGACCCATAGGCCAAGAATACGATTTGTCAGATTCTGCTTGTTTTATTTATTTTGTTTGCTCGACACCTCGTTTGGAATTTCTTCATCCATAAACATTCAAGGAAGAGCTTAGGTTCTTGTAGAACACTTTCCAAATGTGTAAGGATTGCACGTTGTAAATAAAGAACCCATTTAGTGTAGGTTCTTTGTTCTTAGAGCAGCATTTGGTGTTTAGTTTATATGTGACTCACTTTCATGGTGATTTGGCCCTGGAAAGAGCAGAGTTTAATGTGACGGAGGTGTTAAGATTCATAGAGATGACACTGGAAGTGTCAGCTGTACAGCCATTGACAGGTAGGCTAGCTGTTCCCACTCTGCGCTCCCACGAATGTAAGGGAGGCAAACAGGAAATAAAAACCAAGTCTGGAATGTTTGGTGTTCAGATGTGTGAAGCGAAGAATATCTCGAGAATCCACTTATTTGTATCCCAATCATTCTAAGTAGTAGCTAAACTTTTTCTTTTTCTGTGAGAGACTTGATTCACATAGTAGTAAGAAAATATTATGATTTTTGGTCAAACATCAGGATCAAACTGTGTAAAATGAACTGGACGTTCGAAAAATTAACACTGCCTTGCTAAATTTCTGAAACAATAGGAATGCTAAATGTAGTAGTAAGTGCAATGAAAGCAACACTCAGTCACGAACTTAGGCATGCCCTATATGTCTGAGGCTCTGAACAAATTTTGGTAATTATGTCGCTTGAATTAGCATGCTAGTGTTTGGGCACATGTGATGTGATTTGGGTAAGATCGATTCTTGGTATGTGCTCGGAACATTAATTTTGATTTCCTATTTATTCTGTGAGTAAATTTCCTGCATATATAATTAGAGGAGACGAGACCAAATCACTTGTGATATAATGCATGTTATCAATGAAAATTGAGATAAATCATTATGAATGTTACAATCAGTTAATGCTATTTTTGAACCTTAATTTTAAGTCAAAAGAATGGTATCCCTGCTAGTTTAAAAAGTAAATCCATCTGAAATGTTTCTTCTAACACGATTAGAGGATCATTTGGCTGCTTATAGCTTCATTCGTTTATTCTTTATTTTGGATACAAACTACAAACTTTCAAATCTTTCACACATTATGACCAAGAAAATAAGGGAGCAACTGAATATATTTTGAAGTTGAAAAATTTCCCCCAATGAAATTTTCTTCCCAATTACCTTTCCTTCTCACCAATCAGTTCAACCTGTTTTTTAAAATGATCATCAATACATCAATCATTATTAGACATTTTACGTAGATTTTACTATCACCGAAGACAAATTTAAACTACTAATCATCTCCAATCATTGCTTTATTTTTTTCATACTACAGCATCTTTCGATGTTAAAATTTTTTAAAGCCTCAAAATTTATCAGTCTCTTACAAAATACAGTTCTTCACTATCTTTCCAAATGAAAAATCCCGTAACTGAAAGTGTATCCAATTGCACCCTATTGGATGGAATTCTTTGTATTTCCTGTTTTCTTTTTGGTTTTATCTGTCAAATCCTATTTTGGACCAGTGCATTGATTTGCCTTTGTTAGTAAATGGAATGTAAAATCTGAAGTTAATTTGTTTGTTGTGTGCCTTTCATTCAATGCAGTCCGTGGACCGTTTCCGTGCTAGCGAACATGGCATACTCATCGCCACAGATGCTGCCGCGCGAGGGCTTGACATTCCTGGTGTCCGTACTGTTGTCCATTATCAGCTTCCACTTTCGGCTGAGGTAAAAATTGTGCAATTGTGTCATATCTTTCTTGCCTTCCCAGCGCCTGTCGTTTTTAAAGAGGGATAAGTTTATTGCTGCAGGTATATGTTCATAGATGTGGAAGGACAGCTAGAGCCTCTACTGATGGTTGCAGCATTGCTCTTGTCTCGCCAAATGACGCGTCAAAATTTGCAGCACTGTGCAAGTCATTTGCAAAGGTAATTGCTAGATTTAGAGTGGTAACCAGGGAGAATGATTGTAGTTTTGGATGTATATACGTCTAATGGTTGTAAGAGGCCGAAAAAGGATAAAAATGTATTTACTATGAGTTTGGGACCCATTTTTTTGCTTCCATTGTAGGCACGTAAAGGATTTAATTTACACTTTGAAAAATGATGTCAATGCTTCCCTCCTTGCCCTAGCCACGGTCCATGATTTGAAGGTTGAATTGTCATTTTCTATAGTTTGTATCAAACTTGGAATATTTTAGAGGTTATATAAGATGATGATTCTAGTGATGGTAGCTTGAGAGAGCATAATGCAAAAATTAATATTTGATGGTTGCCTTAACAATTCTTAATCATATTCATAGTGTATGAGCATCTATATTTTTCGGCTAAATTGTTCTGTTTACCTGTGATAGTTAATTCTTATGTAATGTAATCCTGCAAATTGTTTGCCGTTTGTTAATGTAGATTTTGTTTCATATCTCACTTGTCCGTTTACTTGACAACTTTTTGGGGGATGTGGTATGAAGTAATGGATGACATTTCTTACTTAACATACATATTAAGGTAGACTTTACGAAGGGGTTGTGTTATGTTAAAAGTCTGTGATGCCAAGTTTTCCTGCACGATAAAGCTATATTTGCAAGATAAAGCTATATTCACTGATAATTTTTTATGTCTCGAGTACGTCCTGCGCTGCTGTGGTCTTTTGTTAGTCTCTGTCATTGTGGTTTTGGATAGATTGTAGTGTTTATAATGTGGTCTTCCCCAGAGTTTCCTATAACAGTTATATTAAATAATGTTTAAATGAAAAATTTTGAGTATATTTTTTTTTATATACAAGTCTCTGATAATATAACCTTGGTTGTTTTCCAGGAAAGTTTCCAGCGTTTTCCTGTTGAAATCTCTTACATGCCTGAGATTATGAAGAGATCATCTATTGCACATCAAATAGACAAAATTGTGCGGAAGGACTCCCAGGTAATTGCAGGTCTTCTCATAAGTTCTCTCTTTCTGTTAGTATCATTTTCTTTCCATGGGTAAGGTCTGCGTACAATTGACCCCCAGACCCCAACCTGTTGGGAATATACTGGGTATGTTGTTGTTGTCGTTGTTGTCGTCATGGGATTGCAAAAAAGGCAATTATCTCTCATAGATTAGGCTTCCCCTTTTGGATAATCACCCACTTTTCAAAAGGAATTATGGCGTTAAGGATGAAAGTGAAGAGAGCTGTGGGTGATGTCCTGGCTGGAGTCAACCTTCTATAAAACCTCAATTACTAGTGTTTTTATATACTCAGTCCCACTAGCCATAACTACTTTTCTGATATTTGCGTGTTTTTTGATAACTACGAATGATATATAAACCAGGTATTATCATAAACCACACTGTTTGAGATATGACTTCTCATTCAGTTTGTCTTTAGGCAATAGTACAATATAAGTTTCCAAAATCTTGCTCCGTGTTCACCCTTTGCTAGCACATAGTAATTCTAATTTTAGGAAATTTTCATACCACTAACTTGGTTTACTTATGTTAACTATATCATAGGCCCTATACTAAAAGGCCCTAAGCCCCAAGTCTGTATATATGAATGTATTATTCTTTCAAACCCCTAAGATCCTAAGGTTCGTAACATGGCATCAAAGCCAAACAACTGGAGTACTTCTATTTTGTAACATTTGGATCTCACCTCCCACACCAACCTCGCCGCCCCAGGATTAGCCTTTTGGCCATTTTTTGTGGCCGGAGTCCGCACGTGTGGGTCCCACGTGTCGCGTCTGCAGCCATCCTCACACACCGGCGTGTGTGGGCGCGTGGTTTGTCGGATTTTTTTTCTGGCGAACGGCCGTCGCTCGAAATCTTGTGGGCTTTTCGACAGTGTTGTTCGTTTTGTGTTTTGGGCGGTGTTGGTGTTCCGTTTGGCATTTTTCAGATCTGGCATCACTTTGGGTTAGGGTTTTTGCCCTCGTCTCTTGTTCTTTCAGTGTTCACCCAATCACCCCGTCGCGTGGTCTTACATTGCGTTTAGCAAATCTTTTTGGTACGCTCGTCGCTGCTCGCTTGATACTGTCGTCCGCCTGTCGCGAAGGCATAGTTATTGTCATACATCACTGAATCATGTCCCAACTTGTCAATCTTGCGTTTAGCTTTCCACTTGATGATAGACCGGAACGAAAGACTGGTAATAGTAATTTTGCTGACATCAGGAAATGACAAATTAATTACTGACGGGAAAGTGGTGGCTGCAATCGTTAACAATGTTAATCAGTCCATGGTAAGCCATTCTTATTTTGGTACAACTAAGGGGATGTGATCCTATTAGGATAGTGGTGCACTCTTGCACACTTATACATCAAATTCACTTGATTCAACATAATGACATGTCTATTGATGAGTACTACTCCTCTTTGATCGTTTGGTGGGACCATTGATCTCAATGTTACTTCAATGCTCGGCGGAGGAGTGTTCAACACATAAATTATTTATTGCTTTGTCATGGGAGTCCGAGCAGAATTTGAGTCCATTCGCACACGGTTGCTTGATAACTCTTCTACTAATGTTGAAGATTGCTCCTTAGTCAGCATCACATAGTTCTATCACATCGTATCCTGGTAGGTTTGACATCTTTTCAGTTTAGTGCACCTAGAGGTAGCTCTCCAGAACCTTGTAAGCATTTGAGGGAAGACCAGTCATATTGCTGAGAATTGTTTTGCTCAGCATATAAAAATATAGAAGTAGCTGAGTATTGTGTGCACGCCGTGCTGCTTGGGCTCGTAGTACGACTTATGCTACGAAGGGCTCCGTATCTGCCCACTGCTTCTTGCCTCTTGTGTCTGCTCCTTAGTCTTGGGTCCTCGATTCAGGGGCATCTGTTTATGTTGCTTGCAAGGTGTTCACTAATGGTACTTCTATTCAAATAGCTAATGGCAGTTCTTGTCATCACTTCTGTATAAAATTCACATTTTTTAGTGCCCATATATAACACCATAGTTAAGCTAAATGATGTCAATTAGTAATACATAAAAATGAGATTAGCTAAATAAGAATGAGCTGAAAATCAAAGCAAAATAAACAAATAAAGAGTTTAAAATAAAATGCAGCCAGAAATAACTATTTTGTAACAAAAGAGAGCTAAAAATTAAAATAAATAAGTAATCTGAAAACGTAAAGAACATTAAAGAAAAAGAAAAAGGAAATATTAAAAGAAATAAATAAACGTTTATAAGTTAGGTAACCAAAAGACGAGAGGAGAAGNGGAAAAAAAAAAAAAAAACAGAATAGGGAAAACGAAGAAAGAAGAAAGAAAAATAGAAGTAATGGTTGCCGGAGGATAAGTTGTTGGAGGTTGGGTCACCAGGATGCGGGCTCATCAGAGAGTGGGCTGATTTTGATCAAATTAGGCCGACCCAATTACCTTTCCTTTCTTTTTAGCCAAAATCTAGGCTGCCATTTTATGCCATCAGCGCCACTCTGCCATGGCCGCAACGCTCATGACGACTGCATATGGCGCCGCCACAAGGCGGCCATAACATGTCGGTCAGGTTAAAAACCGCCATGGCCGCTATTTAACAACATTGTTTCATTGTAAGGGTTGCAAGCTCGGGAAATAGCTACAACTCCCATATTCTACTATCATTTCTCATTCTTCTAGACCTTTTGATTTTATTCATTCTTTCTGATATGTGGGGTCCTTCTCCTTTTCCTACAAAATGTTAAATGTGGCAATAAATGTTATGTTATTTTTATTGATGATCATTCTCGATATATTCGAATTTATTTTATGAAACATCGCTCCCAGTTGTGTTTCATTTACAAAATTTTTGCTCGCATGGTTCATATTCAGTTTTCTACTCTTATTCGATTGTTTCATTCTGATTTTGGTGGTGAGTATTTATCTGAAAATTTATTTTCGTCAGTTTCTAGTTTTTAACTTCTTCTAAGGGCATTCTTGCCAACTCTCTTGTCCTGCTCTCAGAATGGTATTGGAGAAAGAGAACATTGTCGTCTCATTGAGACTGCCCGAACCCTTTTGGTTGCCTCCTTTGTTTCTTCTCATTTTGTTCCTTCTCATTTTTGGGGGAGAGGCTGTGTCTATAGACGTTAACTATATTATAGGCCTAACCCATAAATACTAAAGTCCTTAAGTCTATCTATATGGGCAACTTCATATGTCTATCATCAAACTTGGTCATTATGTTAACATTTTCTAACAAATAGTGGAAATTCATGATGTGTGGAATACAAAGATGATGGGGCGTGATAATTTGATGAGGTGGCATGATAGTCTCATCACTTGTCATTTTTTATTTAATTTTAACATATTAAATGGATTAATATAAAATAAAATGTTTTGTTAAAAAAATTACTTAATGTAAATTCTTAAGAATAAAAAATAAAAGAAAAAAACTTAAAAATACGCCGCACAGTTGCATAAAGACTGAAAGTAGACATATCAAAATGGGCCCGGCCCATCAAAGCAAGCCGGTGGGGCCGGCCCGCGGCCCGCCAAAACCCGCCATTTGGCGGGGCGGGGCAGGCCTCTGAATGGCCGCCCCGCCCACCCCTGCCATGGGCCATGGACTAGGCGGCTGGCCCGCTAAATTTAAAAAAAAATTATGTAAAAGCATTAGGGCTGAAACTGAAAGTCCACAGCACAAGCCCAACTTTCTTTTTTCCCTTTTCCTGCCCAGGTCCAACCCGAGCCCACCCTTTTCTCTTTTCCTCTCCCTCTATTCTTTTTTCTATTTTCTCGACCCATGACCCAACCCCATTTTCCTCTCCTTTCATGTCCTTCTTTCCCAAATTCCCAGCCGCGCCCCACATCCATTAAATCTTCATGGTCATCATCCATGGCATCATCAAACCTCGTAACTCCCCTGCGCCAGAAGCTAGGCCAATATAATGCTCCATTCGTGTAAAGTAGGCCTAGTTAGTGGACCAATTATGAAATTTTTCCTAGTAATTCTCGTACTTGCTTCCACCTTAGTAATGATCTTCCTTTCTGAATTAGGTTTAGAATGATGAATTGTCTGTTTTATATGCTTTAGTTGACTTTTATCTCCCAGGAGATTGTTAATTCTCCATTCTGCTTTTTAAACATAATTCCTGACCAATTCTTTGCCAGGTGAAAGCTGAAAAAAGTTGGTTGGAGAGAAATGCTGAATCCATTGAACTGGTTTTGGAGGATAATGACAGTGAGGAGGACAGAGTGAAGAAATACAGGCAAAATAAAAACAAATCAAATCAGCTGACCAAGTTGCAGCAGGTATGTGTTTAACAGAAGTGTTCTCACTTAATTGATCAACTTGTATCATGTAAATGCCTCAGAAGTATAGATAGATGGAGTTCATTGGGATAAATAGCTTATTGGGACATGTCCTGCCATAAAATTTCAGGAGCTCAACTCATTACTTTCTAGGCCATTGCAACCCAGAGCATTTTCAAAGCGTTATTTGGCAGGGGTAAGTAAAATTACTCGCTCAAGAGAGTTTGTTGTCTGGTTTAGTGCATAACCTCTCACATATCGAACATTTGCATTCAGATAAGGTAACGTGTAACTGGATTTTTCTTGTGGTACATTGATAATTGTCTCCGGTGGCTGTTTCATTTTCATGATTCACTATATGCAAAATGACAGCTAGGCTGGCATTATTTGTTGTACAATCTAGGCAACAGTAAAAGATTTAGTGGAGGATTGGAGTAGGTGTTTTCTGCACATTTGTATTTACTGTATATGTGAGTTCTTCAACGATAGATAGAAAATTTCTGTTTTGATCATATTGAACGACCCAGTGTATCAGAACGTATGTCGAATATTTAGTTGAAAATTTTATTTTAGTCCATTGAACCGAGTTTGGAAAATTGCCAGGCTGGTGTCACTCCATTGCTTCAACATCAATTTGAAGAACTATCAAAACAGAAACTTGGAGGTGCAAGTAGTTTTGATCCAAATAAAAGGAGAAAATTAGTAGTTATTGGTCAAGATTGCGTGGAGCCACTTGAGGCACTGAAAAATGCAAGTAATGAGGTAAGCCTGCAAATGATCACAGAAAGTTGTTCTTAGCGAGTATCATGAGTTAACTTTAGATAAACAACCGATCAAATACCAAATTTTGTATCTCTTGTTCATGAACTGGAATTGAAGTAAAACTCAGTTTCTTTTGGTTTGTATCATAGCATATTGTCTCCCTATGAACTCAAATTTTGGTGTCCCATATTATCAGGCGTGCTTGGATCTGAAAGAGATTGCAGAAAAGCAAAAGAATTCAGACAGCTTGAGAAGGAAAAGAAAAGAGATGAAAAAACGTATTACCATTTGTCAATTTACATATATTGATTATTGCAATGAAATAAATATTCCATTTGTCCTTGAGTAATCTTGTATGTTACTGTGCTACATAACCAGGTTTGCATGAGCAAAGGCGGAAACAAAGGAAGAAGATGAAACAAAGAGAAGGTTAGCATACCTGATGGTGTTGTATCCTTCAGCAAATGTATTGTCTATGACACATAATAGCCACTTTAATATACAGAGTTGGTTTATTTATTTTTGCTTTTCCTTTGTTGAAATCAAGTTCCTAAATACAGCAACAGTGCAGTCTGTTGATTGTGTTTTCTTTTTCCTTTTTATGGGGCATTGATTGCAGAATATTTTTGTAGTGAAATTTCCTTTATTATTGTTTTTGTCATTGTTTTGCGAGTATCTAGATTGTTTGCCAATATAAATCATCACTCTTATTATTTAGGACGTGTATGCAAATATATTCGCTCAAAATGAATTTTTTTAATCTTAACCAGAGTTAATTTGAAAAGAAAATGTGGTATGGTTAGTTGTTAATGGGATTTTGAATATATCTTAAAATAAAATAATTAAAATAATATTTAAAATAAAATAAGTAAAGATGATTTAATATAAAAGTATGAAGGAGATGATGCAAAGTGATGGTTAATTAAAATTATGTGAATTGATGAATAATGAATTAAAGTTGATGTAATATGTAAAAATAATTGATTGATATTATTTAATTATATTGATAATATTAAAAATAATGAGGTTGAATTAAAATTGAATTAGATATTAAATATGACTTGAGGTTATTTGTTTTTAAGCACACCCTTAGATGTGCTTATTTTTTTCCTCTACTTTACCAATGAGATGTGAAGAGAATAATGTATGAAGCTCACGGGATATTCTATCTTTAGGATATTGAAGCAGCTAGAAGAGAATAATGTATGAAGCTCACGGGATATTCTATCTTTAGGATATTGAAGCAACGCTAGCTGCTTGTGGATGATTATATGGCCGTTGTAACGCAACAGGAATATCTTATAAATATGAATAAATAAGTTGTCGATTCCTATATTTAAAGTCTTGCTTTGATTTGAATTGGTTATAGTTTGAATGTGAATGATGTTTAGTCAAAAGTGATTGTATTTATTTTATATGATCCTGCAGCTTCATCTATTTGAAATTATTTTCACTATGAATGAGAATTGTGTTTAAGTTAAAAGTGATTGTAATTTATTTACATGATATGCAACTTGTCCACTATTTGATATTGTAGATAATAATTGAATGTTGTGTCATGCGAAAGGTCTTATTATTGGTTCTGATTAATTTATAACATATAAATATAGTTCACAATATAGTGATGGACAAGTTATTGTACTGATTGTAGTATAACTTAGAATTAGTTTCTCTGTTCATTTTGTGCTGACTTTATTAAAAGAACCTTAGTTATTATTGATGTACATCCTTTTTTGGATGAGTAAGAGCACCCAGAATGCTTTGAGTCTTTTTTTGTATATGTGGCATATAATTGGACTTAGATTATTAATGGACAAATCCAAGTAAAAAAACTCAAGAGCTTTCCAATGCAAAAATAAAATACTAGGTCTAGAACACATATCAACCAATAAAAACAGGCGTAAATAAAAATGTGAATTAATTGCTGATTGTACAGGTTCACACTTGGGTCCAAAATAGACCCAAGAGTGGGCCACATAAGCTAGACCAAGTTCATTTTTAATTGCATTGTGAAACACTTTTTTATAGACTAAGTCTATTTCCTACAGGGCATGTGAATTTTTTGGAAGAGATCCAAAGCATTGTGGGTGTTTTAATGCTATAAAACCCATGCTCTAATGCTATAAAATTGGGTTACAACATGGGTTACAACTCAAGTGTAAATACATTATTTTTTATTTATTGATAATGCGCTTACACTTCGGTTGTAACCCAAGTTGTCATCCAAGTTAGCTAAATAGCATTACTTTTTTGAGTAATTTCTTAAGGTGACTGTACAAGTTATAATTAGTTTGTTTATTCATTTTGTACCGACTTAATAAATAAAAAATCAAACCTCAATTATTATTGATGTTCGTTAATACATGCATGTCTATTCAATATATGTATCTTTGATTCTCTAGTGAGGTTGATTTGGGANCTAACACTCCCCAACGGGAGAATCAACACTCCTAAAACTAAAATCGGGGAAGAAAAGCACAAACGCACTCTTACAACACAACACGAACACAAACACAACAAAATAAATAAATTATGGCCCTTCCCACAGCAGCTAAACCAAACAGAACACCAACCAATGACGACGACACCTACGGGCGGTCACCCATATGGACAGAGACCTAGTCCAAGTCTCAAAGCCAGAAACTGCAGATAAATCGCCTAACCAGGTTCAAGACTAAAGGACCGTGACCCTCGCCCAGGTAGACAACCCATATACCCGCGACCGGAGAAAACACTACAAACTCCACCTCCCAAATCTCGACTACCCGGGCCCAGGACACAAGATCCGACCCGACCCGACTCCTCCACTGCAACCCAACCAGCCCAATGGCGGAGAAGAACGGAAGAAGAGAGGAGAGTGGAACCGCCCAATCTCGGCCCCGACCACCACCAAGGAGAGGATTGGAGCCACAACCGCCTCGCACAGCCTCATCGGAAGCCTGCCGCCGCCTAGACGACGAGGAATCGCCAGACCACATCTTACCTTGACAACCTAGAAGGAGGCGAAAACAAGGAAGAACCCGTCGCGTCGCTCGAAGAAGAGGCCGCCGCCACATCCGAAGGTTCTCTGGAAGCTAGCCGTACAGCACGGTGAAGGCCGCCGTCATGGTGGCCCGAAGGCCCTGCTGAGGGAAGGCAGAAATTGCTCCGATTTAGGGTTTCTGTGGAATTGAGGAAAAGGTCGGCTGAAACTGCTCCGATTTAGTCCGATCCTGATATGTTTGATTTATATGATATATTGTTGATTATAGAAGAAATTCATGTTCTGATGCGTTCGGTTGATAATGCCTCCCAAAATGGGTACCTAAGGATTATTATGTTAATCCTGTAAGTGGATTTTATACGGTGTAACAATGATACTACAAAAAAAGTTGATTATTTGTCAATAATCTAATTAATTAATAGACATTTGATAATCTTATAAAACGAGAGATAAATGAGCATATAATAAATGTAGTCCATATATTATTTGAGTTTAATAAAGTTAGTTCAATATCTTTAGTGAACTGAGTTATTATTTATAGGCTAAGGGGTAGAGTTCAGCCAGAACTCTTGTACATCTAATATTAGAAGAACTAATTCTAATACCTCTTCTAAGTCTATGTAGCTTATAAATACATTAATCTGGCAATCCATATTATTCTCTTACTCTTAGAACTCATGCATACGCGATGTTTTAAGAGAGAGAGAGACTGTATTTCCTAGTTCTAAAAGGATTAATTCAAGAGAAGTCTTTCTTATTCTCTTAGATACGTGTGATCATACGGACGACAAAAGAGGTTTAGTAGAATGTCGTTCATACGGCATTCGGACTTGGTGATGGAAAACAACATAAGATCGGCTTTTGGTTTTCTAGTCCTGTTGACCGAGTATCGTCTCAGAGGCACATGAAAACATGATTTTCGACGATCGTCATAGATCCAACAACTGGTATCAAAACTGAAATTGTGGGGGAATATAAACCAGTATACATGAATTGCGCTAAATGAACAAAGCAGTAAACTCGGATGTAAGTTCACACTGTTGCGGAATCAATGTTTTGCAAAACATGAACCTTTAGAAGAGCTTTCCGCTCTCCCTCCGGAACTCTTTCGTTCGCATAAGTGTTTCGGCCATTACACTAAGGTTTTACAATGCAGACTTCCTCTCCATTACCTTTGTTATAGCCACTAAGCCACATATACAATTATTTTTCCGACCACAAATTCTTTGTGGATTTTGTAACCCAAATTCCTCGAGTTATACTAAGTGGTCCTCCCGAACACTTGTTGAGACATAATTAATATAGGTTTCACTCTTAGAGGATCGAGAACAGGCTCTCTTCTCACACTCAATTAAAATAAGATCCAACTCATAAAAATGGATAGAACAATTAAGAACAATAAAGACTAATTCGGGACGATTCGAGGCGGACGGGAAGGTAATCTGAGATGATATTCTCATTATTAAGGTATGTGGTTAATTTAATTATGGACTCAAGGGATTTTTAAATAGGTGAAATTGGAGAAATTGTTTGATTTAAATGGGAAAATGTGGAGGCTTGAGGATTTTTCAATGGGTGAAATTTGGGATATTATTTGATTTATTTGAGGAGAATATTTGATATATTCATGGAGTTTATTTGATATGTTCATGGAGTTTATTTGATATATTCGTGGAGAATATTTAATATATTCATGGAGTTTATTATGTGATTTATTCGTGGTGATATTCGATTTGTTCGAGGTGAATTATTTGATTTGCTCGAGATATTATGTGATTTATTCGTGGTGATATTTGATTTGTTCGAGGGGAATTATTTGATTTGCTCGAGATATTATGTAATCTATTCGTGGTGATATTCGATTTGTTCGAGCGGAATTATTTGATTTGCTCGAGATATTATGTGATTTATTCCTGGAGATATTTGATTTGTTCGTGGTGATATCTGATTCGCTCGTGGAATTATATGATTTGTTCGTGGTGATATTCGATTTGATCGTGGAATTATTTGATTTGCTCGTGGAGATATTGTTTGAATTATTCGTGGAGATATTATTTGATTTATTCGCGGAGAATTTATTTGATTGAACATAAATGCGGGTCGTGGTTTCGGATTGCGGATATCTTGTGATTGTGTTTGAATTGACTATTCATAATTTTTTAAGCATGTCATTGCTCGAGCATATCTTAAATCGAGGAGATGGCGGTATTTGTATTTGATCTCTTGTTTTTCTTGCGTGAAAAATTGCAAAATAGATGACGTGAATATAATGTGATAATAGTATCTCTTTGAATTCTTGTCGAGGAAACTTCAAAATAACCCGAGTTTCGACAAGCTATGGTGGACGAGTTGTGGAGTTTCGAGGGCAAAATGAGCGAGCATGGATCCATCAAAGCAGGGTGATAATGAGGGACGAGTCTGGATGGTGCCGATCACAGGTGGCAATTTCAAAGGCAGAAATCATTCTCTTTCGGAGAGGTGGAATAATTGACAGAAGCATGCTCGACTATCAGGTATAAAATTAATCTCAACTTTTGTGAGTGGTCAAGTTCAACCGACTTAATATAATGAAACATTGAGTCTCTTAGCATTATTTTTTGGAGTAATATTCATTGTTTGAATATTTTGGGCGAGATATTGCTGAGATTGTGGTGTATATAGATGTTTGGAATTATTATTCAAGTGACTAACAAAATGCAGAAAATGAGGTGTACGTGGAGCCTCGAACAAAATCTGGCACGACTAAGGCCTTCGGGCTGGCCAGTCTCGAGTCGTCATGACTAAGGAACTCGGTATTGGGAGTAACTCAATTGAATTTTTCTGTGGTGCATTCGTTTAATGATTGTTGGTAGCTGCAGAGTATGGTTTATTGTAATTGTTTGTTGAATTCATGGCTTTGTGATATTCTGGTCGACTGTACATTTGAGTGGGTGTTTATGTGATTTCATATCGTGGTAGAGACTTGCATGAGATTGAGGTATGGTATAAACGAACGTGGACCAATGTGATTGCTTTGATTTATTTGTCTTTTGTTATTATTGCTACCGGGATTGCAAATTGGATGATGTGGATAAAACGCGACTAATGGAACTTGTTGAATGTTGCTGAGGAAAATGCATGAGTAGGTGGACTGGATATTGGTTGCGGTGAGGAGTGAAAAGCATGGAGCAAACAGCAACTCAGGTCGTCGTGTACAGACAGGAAAGGGAGGTCAAAGAATATGCTTGATTTTTTTTTATCTGGTGCGATATAACTATGCATTTAATAAGTTTAATGAAAATGATCAATTACTATTCGGTCTCATGGTGTTTGGTGTGTTTTCTTTCCGACCTCAGTGGCAGGTCGAAGTGTTCGAGCTGTTCAGGAGTCTAAAACCCACCCCGAGTGGTCGTCTGTTCGAATGGTCCCATTAGCGGGCCGGGCAGACGTTAATTGGTGGCCCTGAGGCTAAAAATCCACAATGACTAAGGCCTCCGGGCTGGGTGGTCACATGTAACGACCACTCCTTCGAGGGTGGACATGTGTTCAAAGACCAAAATCCACCATGACTAAGGCCTCCGGGCTGGGTGGTCACATGTAACGACCACTCCTTCGAGGGTGGACATGTGTTCGAACACCAAAATCTACCATGACTAAGGCCTCCGGGCTGGGTGGTCACATGTAACGACCACTCCTTCGAGGGTGGACATGTGTTCGAAGACCAAAATTCACCATGACTAAGGCCTCCGGGCTGCGTGGTCACATGTAACGACCACTCCTTCGAGGGTGTACATGTGTTCGAAGACCAAAATCCACCATAACTAAGGCCTCCGGACTGGGTGGCCACATGTAACGACCACTCCTTCGAGGGTGGACATGTGTTCGAAGACCAAAATCCACCATGATTAAGGCCTCCGGGCTGGGTGGTCGATCCTAGTGTTGGGTCGGTGAAGGCATGGATCCTATTGGAGACCTCGGTGGTAGGTCGATGATCTTTATTTGATTCTTGGTTTCGTCGAATTTATTTTTCGACTTCAAGGGCAGGGAGATGGAGGTCATTGCGGATAGCTCGAGCAGACCTCAGTGGCAGATCGATGATCTTTATTTGATTCTTGGTTTCGTCAAATCTATTTTTCGACTTCAAGGGCAGGGAGATGGAGTTCATTACGGATAGCTCGAGCAGACCTCAGTGGCATGTCGATGATCTTTATTTGATTCTTGGTTTCGTCGAATTTATTTTTCGACTTCAAGAGAAGGTAGATGGAGTTCATTATGGATAGCTCGTGTAGACCTCGGTGGCAGGATGATGGTTTACTTGATTCTGGTTTTATTGAAATTTGGCTTTCGACTTCGGTGTGGTGTCAGGACATCCGGTTTTCGAGAGGATAAACAACAGGGTTGAATTTCAAAATTTGAACTGAGGGGGCGATGATAGGAGGAGGTGGTAGGAAAGGTTTATCTTTGAATGAAGAGAGCTCGAACATGGTGATCGAAAAACAACAAGACGTAAGTTCAAATTTTTAAATTCAAGACTTCGGTTTTCGGTGTTCGACCCCAGTGGCGGGTCACTCGGTTTTCGACCTTAGTGGTCGTTCAACTTTCAGTGTTTGACCCCAGTGGCGGGTCACTCGGTTTTCTACCTCAGTGGTCGTTCAACTTTTGGTGTTCGACTCCAGTGGCGGGTCACTCGATTTTCGACCTCAGTGGTCGTTCAACTTTCGGTGTTCGACCCCAGTGGTGGGTCACTC
>BKCP01012292.1:207164-301853 GCA_008636005.1 Striga asiatica | reverse complement strand
TTTTCGAGATCGTTCAGCATTCGGTGTTCGACCCCAGCGGCGGGTCTCTCGGTATTCGACCTCAGAGGCAGGTCTTTTGGTATTCGACCTCAGAAGCAGGATCTTCGGTATTCGACATCAGTGGCGGGTCTTTCGGTTTTTGACTTTAGTGGTCATTTGGTGTTCATTTGGGGTCCCGATGCTCATTTGGAGGTTTGGTAACAATTTGGTGGTCGATGATTTATTCAAATTATAACCTCAGGGGCAGGTTGACGGAAACAGCCCGAAGAGGAATTTCACTCTTGGATCGAGTCATGCTTACTCGACCAGAGTGGGGGGACTAGATGATATAGGATATTATATACTAGACCAGTCTTAATGGATAAAAAGGGGATATATTGAATAATAAGCCTACACATGGCTAGGACACGTGGCATGATGCTATTGGACAAGCCCAACTTGGGCCATAAGGTACATTCCCCCTATAAAAGGGGGCTAAGGTATCACATTCTCTCATTCTCTCTACATTCATTACTATACACTTGAGATATGGAGTTTTGGAGCAATTCTGACTTGAGCGTCGGAGACCCGACGCCGGAGCCCCTCCCGGCGTTGGGTTCTTGCAGGTACGGTGGCCGTTCGAGTTGAAGGAGCCGAGTGAAATCTTATTCACTTCAGAAATCCTTAGGGATGTGCACTCTCTGAATGCTTGCGTGAATTTGCATTATATTATATTGTATTGTATATTACTTAATCTATTATATATTGCATTGCTTGTAAGCACATAGGGTATTATTTGCTTTAGGCATGTCTTGCATTATTGCATATACTCTCACCACTAACTCATAAATGAAGTTCTGACCCTTCTGAAAGCGAGTGAGGTGTTGATTGTCTTTAATTGTTTACGTGTTCATGTATGCACTGGAACAAATTTATTTCTGTCAAAAAGAGCTGCCTTCACACAATGATCTAGAGCGATAGCTAGCACATGGTTCGCTTCATTTTGGATCGACTTTGAAAAGAGCGTCATGGGCAGAAAACGTTGTGAAGGGTGGTAGCTATTGACAACCACTGCACTTTATTATGTGGTGTTTTTACTTGGAGTTATAAGGTGGTCATTTTCATAAAAAACGTAGTGCTAATGTTTTAATTTAAAAAAAAATGAGTTCTTACATCGAGCATTGGGGCAAAGTAGTGGGGTTGACTTTCACTATTGCAGTGATTGTTACTAAGTGAAAAGCCTCGATGTGAATATGTTGCTTAAAATCATTGGGCAAAGTAGTGGGGTTGACTTTCACTATTACATTGATTGTTACTAAGTGAAACGCCTAGTGAATAATAAAGCTCATGTTCTTTCGGTGTTGGAATTCTGGAGTGATATGACTTGCACTACACACACACACACACACACACACACACACACACACACACACACATATATATATATATATATATATATATATATATAATACCGCCTCTGTTTTGTTTCTTGGTGTATTTGTGGTACAATGTTGATTTTGGTTTAATTATGCATCAATCTCACTTAAGGAGATTAGGAATGAATTCTATTGATTTTAATGTCTTGCATGCTATTTTTATTTATTTTTCATTGTTAGGCATACATCATACGATTTCCTTCTTGAAATCGAGCTATTTGGGTCTTAGATATTTTGTGTGGTATGTATTATGGAATAAAATCTGATTTGCCTATTTGAATTTCGAAATAAATTGGGAAGTTATTTTTGTGGGAAGTAATGAGTGTTTGAATTTGATTTGGATAGATTTAATTGGCATAAAACCGCCCAACTCCTTTCTCTCTCCACCTTGAACCACGGAAACCAACTTTTGCGGTTTCCTATGTCAGAATCCTTTTAAACCAACACGGCACCCCATCTCTCTCACTCATTGTTTCATTCAAATCTCTTCTCTTCTCTCTTCAGTTTTCCCTTACCGACCCAAACCCTAATTCTCAAACATGCTCCATCATCGTTTATTCTCCATGGCTGGTAGCAAGGACAAGTCGAAGAAATGCCATAAGAAGCATAAGGACAAGGGCTCTAAGCGACGTCGGTACACGGTCGCTCTAAGTTCGCCGCGTGAGTCACCAACACCGGAAACCTCTTAGCCGCAAGCGACTCCACCTGTTACTCCGTCTGCGTCTCCGGAAAAGACGGACATCGAGAACAGATCTTCACAACCCTCTCCAATGTCCACAAATCTTCCTGTTCTCTCTCCTCCCTTGCTTCAAGAAATCGCTACTGGCACAACTCAGGGGGAGTTGTCGGCGTTTCCTAAGGAAGGCGACAAAGAGGACACCGCCGGTACTACCATTGAAGTCCGCTCCGACCAAGAGACCCCTCCTCGCCGTCCGTCTGTCCGCCGATCTGCAAGGCGCGCGGGTAAGGAACCTGTAGAGATAGTTCCTATTGAGCAGGAGCCAGAGGATGATGACTATGACTTGTCCAATGTCTATTCGAACAGGTTCTATACTCAGGTTGCTTTTGGCCGCTTTGAAAAATTTTCATCTTATGGTTTTTAGGCTGAACATCCTCTTGTTGACGGGAAGTATGTTGATTTGGGTATTGTTTCACTCATGGATGCTGTTGGTTTGTCTAAAACCGTTTCTGGCCTTAGTCCTTTTTGTGGTCAAGCTGTGAGGGAGTTCTATGCGAATTTAACTCCTGCTGTTTTACTCCTGGTAGCCCTCGTTTCCATAAACTCTTTCTTAGGAATAGAGTTATTGATTTCTCTCCTGAGTTGTTGAATGTGCATTTGGGATTGCCTGTTGATGTTCCTTCTAAGTTGATCTTGATGTTGTCACTCAAAACCTTTCTAAAAACCAACTTGATACTTGGCCTGGTTCAAATCTGCCTGTGAGTTCTCTTTGCCTTACCGCTAACATTCTCCACAAAATTGGTACTGGTAATTGGACGCCTACCTCCAACAAGAATTTGCTTACAGAACTTCAGAGCAAGGTTCTTTATTGGGTTATGGATGGTCAGGTGTTTAATTTTGGTGAGGTTGTTTTTGGTATCATTTACTCGTTCATAATCAATACCGAGTCTCGTCGCACCCTTCCTTTTCCTTGTCTGATTTGGTCGTTCCTTGCTGCTAATAATTTCACTGTGAATCCTCGCTTCAACGATGTGCTTGAGAACTCGGGCAAAGCACTTACGATTAGTGCTCGTACTCTGAATGAGAAAGCAACTAAGTTTGACCTTGCTCCATCTCTGGTTCCCACTAAGTGGGATGAATTTTTGATCCAACAACTTGCTGAATGGGATGGAGTTGCAAAGAAAGTTTTTGCGCAGCAGGCTTATCTTCGTCAAGTCCTTCAGGTTGTTAAGGGATTGCAACGCAAGAACTCGGGGACAGGCCCTTCGGCATCCCGTAGTTCGAAAAAGGGGGAGAAGGCCAAGAAGGCTAAGGGTGATGAGACTGAGGATGAAGAGGATGAGTCTGAGTCTGGGGGAGAGTCTCCGTCTGGATGAAGTTGCTGTTGGTTGTTGTTGTCTGCTGATAGTTGTTAGTTTTTGTGTGCTTTTGGAGGGATGTAGTGAGGTCTTACTTGTATAAGAACCTCTTTTGATTATCTTTTGATTAGCTTATGTCTGCTTTTCATGAACTTTGATGGCTGGTTGTTTTTTAATGGATACTAATGTTTAGATCATGCACCTTGTTGATATTTGCAGGGTCACTGGGGTTACTCTCAGTTTCTGATTTGAGATACTTTGCTGATTCCTTTATGAGCTATTTGTTATTTTTGTGCTTGCTGTTGTAACTATGTTTCAGGTTATCTTCACTATATGATTTTCGAACTAGATGCCAAATGAGGAGATTGAAAGAGTATTATTTTTGGCATAAGTTCAAAAATAAATATATTGAAGATATGTTCCTAAAGCACAAGGAATCTATATAAGGGAAGTTTGTTTACTTATTTAGATAGATATTCGAATTTTCTGTTTATTTATTAATTAAGTTACATGATCTCATTTTGGTATTGTTTTTGTAGGATCTCGGTTTTAAGGAAGGGATACTCATGAGATAAGGAGAGATCAAGAGAAGATCATCATGTAAGGAAAGAAGATCTTAGGAGAGAGAAGAAGAGTCCTTATGCCACTATGGGACTTTGGATAAACTTGGAAGGAAATCAAGAATCTTTAGAAGTCTCCACACGAAGGAAATTGTATAAATACTCACCTTGAAGATCGAAGTAGGTTGCTGAGATTATCACTTACACACGCCACCTTCGAGCTTCAAGTTTTTGTGCTTACATTTTATTTTCAGTTCAGTTCTCAGAACACTCGATCATCGAAGAACTGAAATCATTTTGATTGTATTTCTTCCTTTATTCTGATTCAGACATTTCGTTATTTACACTTAGGGAGTAAGTGTGTGAAAAATAAGTCCACGGGAAGTGCCTGAGAAGTAGTTGATAGATTGATTCATAGTGAGGCTAGACTAGAAGGGAGTTCTAATTTTTGTAAGACCAAACTATGTTTGTAAGAGTTATCAATGAAAGAGCCCTGAGGGAAAGTAAGATGCTTCCCTGAAGAGTTTTTAAATTTTTGGTGTATTGCTTCCGCTATATTTCATCTTTACTCTTGTTCTTACAAAGTTAAGCGCTCTCCCGATTAATATATACGTTTCAATTACCACAATCATTATGTCACTAAGGTTGAGTGGGAGAGCAACTTGTGTAATGCACGACTTGTAAAAATTATTATTTCATTTCTAATTTTTTTTAAATGAGTTATAGTAAGTAGCATGAAAATATTTAAATATAAAATAAAAAACTTCATATCTATATATATAATTGTTGACAAATTATTTAACGCAAAGATCAATTTTTTCCAGCTAATTTTAGAAGAAAACTATCATATTTTGCATTAATTCGTTAATTATATTTTTATGTATTCTATTACATAATAGCTATTACCATCTAATCATAAGGTCACATGAAATGAAATATGAATTATATACCTATACAAAAATTGTTTTAAAACTTTTTTTTTTCAAATTATTTATTTAAAATTATTATATCTTGTTTTTTTCAATTCATTAAGCATTGTTTACTAAAATTATTTAATTATTTTTTTATGGCATAATCAAAACACTAAGAATTACTTACACAATTGATATCATAATAATTTTAATAATTTTATTTTATTAATTAGTCATATTCGTTCAAGATTGCAAAAAATACATTATTACAATATATTGATTCATAAATAAGAAAAATAATTTATATTTAGATTTTTTGTTTACTAATAAAAAAAATTATTAAACGTAATATGCTCGTTATTTAAATTATGATTATCAATATTATATATGACGCATATGTTGCACAAGATTTCTGAGAATGACTGTTGAATGATTACAAATTTAGAACATAAAGTATATATAAAATAATATATGGAGTACAATGTAGAATTAGATGGTTGGTGGCCACAGGCACAGGCTAAGATGATTCAAAATAAAATCGCACAGAATACGAAACGTTCATCTTGAGTCAAGTCAACTAAGAATAGTCAGTCAATGACACCATTGAACACTCCGGTACAAAATGACTGTTTCACCCTCAGTTAACACATATAATCACGCCGTAGGTACTAACAACTCGATTTGAAATAGAAAAGGAATAAGAAACAGACGTGAAAGAAGAAAAGTCAAACCTTCACGTTTCTCTCTCGTTTCCCTTAACCTTATTTCATTAGGGATTAGTTTCCCCTATAAATTGGGATCCAAAACTGTGTAGTCCTCCAAAACAGAACCACTTTCTAAGAAAAATAATAATAATAATAATTAAATAAAAAAGGGGCAACCATGGCTGCCCCAATCACCTGCTCCGCCGATGCGCTCGCGCCTCTCTTCGGCCCCAACACCACCAACGCCGTGGCTGCCGCCGGCTACATCTGCAGCCAGTTCACCGCCGTCTCCGATCGGTTCACGGACACGGCCTTCGCCGTTGACTCGACTTACCTCCTCTTCTCGGCGTACCTTGTCTTTTCGATGCAGCTGGGATTCGCCATGCTCTGCGCCGGATCCGTCCGCGCCAAGAACACCATGAACATCATGCTCACCAACGTCCTCGACGCGGCCGCTGGCGGCCTCTTCTACTACCTCTTCGGCTTCGCCTTCGCCTTCGGCGGCCCCTCCAACGGCTTCATCGGCCGCCACTTCTTCGGCCTGAAGGACGTCCCCACCGCCTCCTTCGACTACTCCAACTTCCTCTACCAGTGGGCCTTCGCCATCGCCGCCGCCGGCATCACCAGCGGCTCCATCGCCGAGCGCACCCAGTTCGTCGCCTACCTCATCTACTCCGCCTTCCTCACCGGTTTCGTCTACCCCGTCGTCTCCCACTGGTTCTGGTCCGCCGACGGCTGGGCCAGCCCCGTCAAATCCGACAACCTCCTCTTCGGGTCCGGAGTCATCGACTTCGCCGGGTCGGGCGTGGTCCACATGGTCGGCGGCATCGCGGGGCTGTGGGGGGCCCTGATCGAAGGCCCGAGAATCGGTCGGTTCGACCACTCGGGCAGGGCCGTGGCCCTCCGCGGCCATAGCGCCTCCCTCGTCGTCCTCGGCACCTTCCTCCTCTGGTTCGGCTGGTACGGGTTCAACCCCGGGTCATTCAACCGGATCCTCGTCCCCTACGCCGCCGGCGGCGGGTACTACGGGCAATGGTCGGCCGTGGGGCGGACAGCGGTGACGACCACGCTCGCCGGCTGCACCGCGGCGCTGACGACCCTCTTCGTGAAGCGAATCCTGTCGGGGCACTGGAACGTGACCGACGTCTGCAACGGGCTCCTTGGGGGTTTCGCGGCCATCACGGCCGGGTGCTCGGTGGTGGAGCCGTGGGCGGCGGTGATCTGCGGGTTCGTGGCGGCGCTGGTTCTAATCGGGTGCAACCGGCTGGCGGAGCGGGTCGGGTACGACGACCCGCTGGAGGCGGCGCAGCTACACGGCGGGTGCGGCGCGTGGGGGGTGATCTTCACGGCGCTGTTTGCGACGGAGAGGTACGTGAACGAGGTTTACCCGGGGAGGCCGGGCAGGCCGTACGGGCTGTTTATGGGAGGTGGGGGGCGACTGCTGGCGGCCCACGTGATCCAGATCTTGGTGATTATCGGGTGGGTATCGGCTACGATGGGCCCACTCTTCTACATCCTTAGGAAGCTGAAACTCCTCCGGATCTCGGAGGACGACGAGCTCGCGGGTATGGATCTGACCCGACACGGTGGCTTCGCCTACGTGTACGAGGATGAGAAGAACAACAACGGCGGCTTGCAGATGAAGCGAATAGAGCCCACCACCACTCTCAACATCTGATCTCTTTATTTAATTAATATTCATGGTTGAAACCTTCTTTTAGCTTTCTTTTGAATAGTTTTTTTTTTTTATTATTATTATGTTCAGAAATTAGAACTATTAATTATTTATCTATAGAATGAATCAAGTGTTTTGATAATTGATTGCTGGTATTGGGTAGTTGTGGACATTGGACTCTGCAGATAACAGTGTGAACATGATCGCATTCATAATTGTCTGCCTTTTTTTCTTTTTTTTTTCCACATCTTAGATTTCTTTTTGGACTATTGTATTCATGGTTCATAATTGTCTGCCTTTTTTTTTTCTGTTGCATTTCACATCTTAGATTTCTTTTGGGACTATTGACCACGTCATTGCCACTTGCCACCGTTTGCGCTCTCTTTATTTACTTCTCGACCCTCAAATTCCATTGGAAATCACTTTTTTTTTTTGTTTCTATTTTTTTAATTTGTAGTTTCATGCCGATATCTAATGTGGAATTCAATTGTGATAATAGTAAATGATCCGAATACGTCGAATAATAATAAATCACGGGAATTAGTTTGGCTGANAACGATATACATAACTATTAAAGTGAGTTAGTGGGGACGATTTTGAGTTTGAAATTAAAATAGAAGAGAAATTATTGAAAGTGATAGATTGTTAAAATTATGTAAGTTGATGAAAAATTAATTAAAATTGATGTAATATGTGAGAATATTAATTTGTATTATTTAATTACTTGTATCATAAGTAGGAGAGTTGAGTTGAATTGGATTTTGATTTAGATGATTGAATATAAAATAACTCAACCAGTCATAACTGATTATATATAACTCATATCCAATCACACCCTAGTACACAAAAGACCTCCAACCGACTAGAAACGGCCTGAACTCAAGCTCCCTCGTCGGTAGTTTGTCTGCGAACATGCAAAAACTCTCACACTGCAGGGGTTTTCCGGTGAATAGTTTCTTATGCTTAAATGAGCACTTGTAGAAGATGAAGTGCAATATAGTGTTTGGAATAATAGAGAATCTAATGTGATAATGGACACTCCTTTAGAGCATCTCCAATGCAATGTAGTTGTACAAAATTACACTCTACATTAACATATTAGCAATTTATCCACTTTTAATCCTACAATGCACAATGTTATCATAAATGTAGTGATGAGGTGGGCATAATTATGTCTATTAGAAAAGAATGTGGTTCATCCACATTCTCATTCACATTGTAGCCAACCAATGGAGAGAGGAGAGAGAAATATTATTACCATTTTCAAAATATCTAATTATTTAATTCTTTTTCTTTTATATTTATAAATTTTTTTATTTTGGCCAAGTGGACAATATTGTGTTTGATTATATTGTGCATTGGAGATAATTTTTTAGAATTAAAGTTGTGAACATAACAATTATCTTATGTGGTTCACAATCTATCTAATTAATTGACATTTGTCAAAATTTATGTTATAACAACATTTATGCATTGGAGATGCTCTTATATAGGGAGATGATACCTTGTTGCCCAAAACTGCCTGAATGGGCTGCCCAAACTACTCGAACTGCCCGATAGTACAACCCGAACTGCAGCGCCCCGTTCTGTTATTAAGGCACAGCTCTACATTATTTATTTAAGCTTAAGTAATTTTATGAATTCTAGAATTAAATCATAATCTATAAAGATTATTTAACTTTAATATTATGATAATTGGTAATCTTATTAATTATTAAGATAATTAATCTAGCTAAATTAAGAACATTAAATAAATTAATCTAGTTAACCTAACTTTAAATAAAATAAATTATCCTAATCTAATTTTTAATTAACCTAATATAATTTAACAAATTTACCAAGTCAAATATTTTCTAATTAAAAAATTCTCTCATGTGAGAGCTTCCTTTCTCTATGTGAGAGTGTATTCTCTTCTTTTGAGTCGCAAAAATTCCTTCGGGTTGGTGGGCATTTGCAATTTGGGGTTTAGGGTTTCTTCTCCGGTGTCACGTCGTTTTGGTGTTGGGTGTTACGGTTTTTTCATGACTTGATTTATCGGCGGGTATCTGATTTGGGGGTTAGGGTTTCTTTGTTTTTTGGTTCCCATATTTTGGGAGTAGGATTTTTCTGTGCGAATAGAGAGATCATGGATACAAGGGAGGGAGGTGTAAATAATCCTAGAGGCCTCGAGGAGGAGCTTGGGCGTCGATTAAATCTCACTCAACTCACTATCACTATATAATAAACTTAGTTAATAATAGTGCTACTAATGAATATGACTCTTAATCCCAGTATTTTGATCAAGGCAATAGCTACGCACATCAAGGTGATACAAGATCATTTGCTCTTCAGCAATTGATCCAAAAAGTGCCACAACTCCTAAGTCCGTTTCCAAGGATAGCAGGTAAGCATGATAGCAAAGTCGGACTCGACTATAAAGGAGAAGGTATGAAGACTGAGCTGCCGGGATGCTAACATGGAGAGTGTCGCGTTCGAGAGATGCGACCTCAAACCATACATAGACGTCGAAGAAGACATTCCCGATTTAGCCTTTGGTCCGCCTTGTTGGAGTTTTGATGGGTTTCTCCTTAGCGACCTATCAATATAGATTAGCTTTGGTACTTTCGCACGAACTGTCTTATCAAGCGCTAGGATCCAGAAGTCCAATCCGGTATGAAGCTACACCGGATAGCAGGTAGTGTTGTAACTGAAGTAGACTATCAAATGGGTGTGGGGAAGAATCTCGCCAAAAGGGCGGTGATAAAGAGAAATTGTTGAGGGAGTAGCGATCAATCAGAAAAAGGTTGGCATAATCTCTTTTATGTCAATCCCTCTCTCTCTCTCTCACACACGCAAAAACCACATGCACACACACACCAAACACATAGCACACACACACACACACTCTGTACACACACATACATACATACACATTAAACATGCGACTCTCTCTATCTCTCTCTCTCTCTCTCTCTCTCACACACACACACACAGATACACATGCACACACACGATATACATGCATGTATAGACTCTGGCCGATGACTCAGCGTCAATCCTCAGCGTCGCTCACAGCAGTGGGTGTCCTTGCGCCGCTCGCCTCTAATCTCCACCGCCCGCCGTGCCGCTCGACGTTGTCTCCTCAAGCCACTGTTCTCACCCAAACAGTCGCGACCAATAATCTCATCATGCCGCTGGTCTCATCGCACCCACGTTCTTTAGTCTCGTCCAAACGACAGCATCACGCTGCTCGTCGCTGTGGAACTCAGCCACCGGCCGCCGCCGCCAGTGTCACTGCCCACCGCGACAATCATCCGAGCCTGCACCTCTGCGGGTGGCATGGCAAAGCAGCCGCGACCATTTTCAGCCGTCGGGAGAAAACAACTTGGGGGTTGGGTTTTTTTTATGAAAATTTGATAATCTCAAAGGACCCAATTGCAAATTCAAGAATATTTATTATATTTCTATTTAGTGCATGGGCCAAATATATACTTTAAGAAAAATATATACAAAACTATTTTATATATATATATATTTTTATATACATTTATATATTATGTATTTTCAACAAAAATAAATATAAAAATATTAAAATACTAAATATATTTTTATAATATAAATAACAAATTACTTCAAATTTTGCAAATAAAAAAAAAAAACAGTTTAATGCACAATAATACTAAACAATATGCATATTACTGTCTGTCAGAATGCACAATAGTGTTTGACCAAATGCACATTAATGCGTTCAAGCATGCACATTCGTGACAAAAAATTGAACCAGTGCGGTTATGCTAGATCATATTTTCACATATATTAAATTTCAGTTATTTTGGTTCGATGTTGACTTTACGTACAAATGAAAAAACGAATTAACATAATTTACCGAACGATAATAAAATATTATTGTTTATATTTTGTATAGAAACATTATTGTTTATATTCTATATATATATATATATATATATAGAGAGAGAGAGAGAGAGAGAGAGAGAGAGAGAAAGGATCATATGAGAATGACTCTTAATGCGAGAAATGAGAATGACCCTGGATCATTGGATCAATCAAACCAATGGACATGATCAAGTCAAAACTTAATAAATTACAGTCAAACATGAGTGGCATTTTTACAAATAACTGTACACATCATGGTCAATAATAAAATTAGACCACTAAGTGGGGGTAAGTCAGACATTACAAAATACAAGTGGGCTCCACCACTAACACCACTAATCAACCCACCCTCTCTCACACACCTACACACACAAGAACACCACACGACGCACACATATGAAACACGCACAAACACACACAAGCTTGACGGAGCCTCCGCCGAACATCAGCCACGCCACCGTCGGACCTCAGTCGCGTCGCTGCCGCAAGCCTCGCCGGTCACATCGCCGCTGAAACCAGCCCGCCACCGTCAATCTGGATATCTCCCGGATTCCGACACTGTGTGGTCGACATCTCCCGGCGCCTGTGTGTTCGTCCTCTCCCGACGTCCGTTTATCGCTGCCTCACCGTCTCGTCGCGTTGCCACGGCCATCGTCCCGTCCCTGCACAAAAACGACGGCAATCCGTGAAGAAAAAATGGCCGATCTGCATTTTTTTTTTTTTTTTTTTTTGGTTTGCTNTGGTTTCTGTGCAGAGGCGCTTGCTGTGGGCGACGATAGATTTTGGGCGATAAACACGGTGGATGGGCGACCATATCAACGGCGACGAACGTCGGGAGTGAGTTCCAAGTGATGTGAACGGGGTTGACAATTGAAATTTGTGTTTTTAATTGTGGGGTTACATTTTGGGAATTTGATATGTTGTAGGGGGTTGATTGTAATTTTTTAAAGTTTCATTTATTTCAATTTAATACTTGAGGCAAATTTGTAATATAACAAAAGTTTAATTAATGTGCATTTAAAAAAAATGTCATCTTTATATGAAACTAAAATTTTTTATTAAATACTCATATTTTTTTTATAAGTGAATTGCACAATATTTTTGTGTAGATATGCGATTTAAAATTAAAGCATATAATCGAATCGAAATATAAAAGTTCAAATCGAAAATTTTTCTCTATTGTGTAATATGATAACCATTAATGTTTAATTCGTCTAATGTTATTTAATATTATTGTGCATTTTATATATCAACACAATAATTATATATATGATCATATAAATTAGTGCACTTTATATATCAACACAATGCACTCTATAAATCAACACGAAGCACTTTATAAAACACCACGTTGCACTTTATCGAAACTACAACAATTCGTTTATTGTATAGTTCAACACGTTACACTTTATAAAATAGCATGTTGCACTTTATAGAATAACACTCTGCACTTTATAAAACAACACGATGCACTTTATAAAACACCACGTTGCACTTTATCAAAACTTCAACAATTCGTTTACTGTATAGTTCAAAATGTTGCACTTTATAAATAACTCGTTGCACTTTATAGAATAACACTCTGCACTTTATTATATTATAAAATAAAGATCGAAACCAACCAAACTCGAATTATTTCAATCATATATATTATAAAAATAATAAATAAAATTATCAACATCTTAAATATAATTTTAATATAAATAACAAATTATTTTGATTATTTAAAGATGATTCGGTTAACCGGACCGACTAAATCAATAAATTATTTTCATTTTCTATTTAAGCTCGGATAAAATTTCAGTTGGTTCAATATGCACAATACAGACCGACAACGTGCACCATAGTGCTCGACGAATTGCACCTTAATGTCTGTTAGATTGTACATTATATATCAGTTACATACATACCATTTTTTTAATAAAGGAATAATATAAAATACCAAATAAATAAATATTAACACTAATCATGTTTTTCTATAATAAATAGAATAGTTTATGTCAGTTATTTTGGTTATTTATGATAATCGAGGAATTAAACCGATTGTCAAAACTAAAAATTTCAGTTCGAAACTTGATTTTATTTAAATAACCAAAATACCCTAACGATCGAACTATATAAAAATTATTATTATTATTATTATTATTATTATTATTATTATTATTATTATTATTGTTTGTATCATTTGTATCATTATTATTTTTTATTATTTTCAGACACAAAATATTAAATCAAAATATTATAATATTAATTATAGTTTTATCAATTACAAATTGGGCCCATGGCTTAAATGTTAATATATTAGAATTGTTAAAATTGCAAATAAGTCCCTCAAACTTGTGAAATTTTCAAAATAAACCCCTAAATTGAAATTGAAATCCCATTCTCTCCTGCAAGCCTGCACTCTTCTCGCCACCGCCGGCGATACCACTCCCCGTCGCCGGTGATGCGGCAGCGGCTCTCAAGGATCCCGACGCATCTTGTCTTCTCCGAGGAAGCTTCGTGTCTATTAGTTGCAGGCCACTTCAGTTCCCGCAGCAACCCGCCATGACAGGGCTAGTCGTAGTCGAGAGAGACGGTGACGCTTAGGGATGAGCAATAATCGGTTTAAACTGAATTAACCGACCGAACCGAACCGAATAGTTATTCGGTTCGGTTTTTCTGTTACAAAATTCGGTTCGGTTTTTATTTTAAAAGAAATCGGTTTATTCGGTTCGGTTCGGTGCTTTAAAATAAAAATTCGGATTAACTGAACCGAACCGAATTATTTAAGTAATTGTAAGTTTCAATATATGTGGATTTAATATTAATAGGCCCAATAGACAATAAATATGCACACATAATTTAAAAGCCCAATTGGAATATTGGTCCACGATTGGTTTTAATTAGATAATATTAATTTATCTTAACAAAGCTAAGACCTAAATACCTAATCACAAAATCAGATCTCACTTATCAAATCTCACTCTCAATCTCGACATTTACTCTCACTCTCTCGTTCACTTTCTCGATCTCAGCCGCCATCGCTCTCGACATTCACTCTCTCATTCTCACTTTCTCGATCTCAGCCGCCATCACTCATCGGGTTCAGGTAAAGTCTATGCCTCTCTCTCGGGCCTCGGCTCTCGACATTCACTCTCTCATTTTTTTGGGCTGAAAATTTAAGACTCGAGCTATGGGTTGATAATTTGATTTTGAAAAAATGAAAAAAAAAAAGCTATGTACTGACAAATAATTAATTTGATATAGAATTGTAAATTAATTTGAGTAGCATAGCATGATAGCCTGAAATGGAGTTATAACTTTAATTTTAGGTATGTGTAAAGTTGTTTATTTTTGTTTACTGTTCTTATGTTGTTGATTGTTGAATGTTGAGTGATAAAATTTGTTTTTCTTGTATACATACAGAAGAATGGAATCATTAGACGAGCATATGGAGAACAATTCTGAAGCCTCAAATGCCAATATACAGCCTCAGGCTGAGGGTGCTAATGTAGCCTCAAACAAAAGTGGTACTGGTCCTACTGGAAAAGGAACAAAAAGAAAACGCATGAGACCAAGATCCATTGTTTGGTCATACTTCACTCAGAATGAGGATGAGAATGGTAATTTAATTTCAGCTAAGTGCAATTCCTGTGAAAAAGTTTATTCTTGTCATTCCAAAGAATTGGGACTTCATCTTTAAAACAACACATAGCTGCATGTAAAGGGAACCTAGAGTCTGAACCTGGACAAACCGTGTTAAATTTGCAACCATGTAATCTTGATAATGATGGTAGGAGTGCACTTACTGCATGGAAATTTGATCAAGATGAAATTCGAAAAGCTGTTGCATACATGGTCATTGTTGATGAATTACCATTCAAGTTTGTAGAAGGGGAAGCATTCCGCCGAGTCATGTCTAAAGCTTGCCCTAGGTTTAAAATTTCATCAAGATGGACTATGTCGAGGGATTGTTTTCAATTGTATGATGATGAGAGGATAAAGTTGAAGCATTTTATGAAAAATAACTGCCAAAGAGTTAGTCTGACAACTGATACTTGGACTTCTGTTCAGATGACCGCGTGTCGTTACACGGCAAATTTGAATTTATAATTTTTCCTAACTTACCCCTACTAAGTAGTAGTAGTGGCGAGCAAGGGTCGATCCCACAGGGAGTGTGGTATAAACAGTGAATTTATTATATTAATTAAATTATAATAAAAATGGAGGTTTGATTTGAAACTAAAACTACTCGCAAAGCGAAAATATAAACTAGAACTAAAAATAAATTACTAGAATGCAAACGATGATGAAACCGAAAATAAACAAATAATTTAGCAAAGATGAGAATAGAATCGGTTCCAGGTCGGTCTACACCCTCGAATAACTAGCCCAATTAATGCTTTTATCAAATTTCACTCGTCTTCTAAAACTACCGGTCCTAGATAGCAATAAGCTCTGCTACCCGAATTTTCCCTTAATTTATACTTAATTGAAATAGGCTCTTCAATTAATTCTAACTAGCGAATAACTCGGAATAAGCTCTCCTAATTTAACCCACTAGTCACATTAAAATCTAGGAAAATAGACCGATCTAAGCCACAAACACATAAGCTCGGTTCATGTAACTTATGTTGAGTTATCCCTAACAATGCACTACTGTTAGTTGCTACAATTGAATTAAGAACTATGACAATTACGGATCGAAGCCTCAACTCTAGCAATTAACATGCAATTCCTAACTTAGGTGATCAAGCTAAATTAAAAATCACACATTATGACATGAAAATAGAATAACACAATCAACTTTATACGACGAGTAAAACGAAATAAATAGCATTAATCAAACATAATCATCGAGGGTTCAACGTCCCTAGAACCGAAATAAGTATTTAGCTACACATAGCTATATAATAAAAATAAAAATAATAATCCATGTTCTCAATCAAAATAAAGAAAAGCAAATAAATAAACCAAACTCCTTTTTCAAAGTAGTTCACGGCTAATTCTCCTTTTTTCCAGTAGCAGCAAATAAATCCTTAGTCCTTAATGGTCACCCGTAAGCTCTCTGTTTCCCGTACTCCAAGTCCCAGCATAATAGGATGAATGAAAATATTTTTTTCCTCCTCTCATTTCTATCCCACGCAGCCACTAATTAGGAGTTTTCTCCCCAATGAAACTCTCCTTTTTTTTTCTCAACATAAGTCACGCATATCTCTCCAAATATTAGAGTCCAAGGCAATAAAAAATCCCATGAATTAAATTGAGAGCCCAACGTGTGCTTTAAGTATAATCCACATTCTTGCATGTCCCATTTGCCACCTCATCAATGCCATATCATAAATAGACATAATAACTGCAAAATAAAACAAAATCCAAATATTGGTGTACGTCCGTTCATAAAATAAAATACGTGAGAAAACTTGAATAATACACTAAAATCTAATGCTCAAATATATAAATGAATCATAAAGTAATACAAGATTTCTCACGTATCATCAGAAAATTAACTATATGTGCATCACAGCTCATTTCATCGATAATGACTGGAACTTACATAAAAAAATCCTTAGTTTTGTGCTTGTTACTAGCCACAGAGGTGAATACATTGGGAAGGCGATAGAAGCTTGTGTTCTTGACTGGGGATTAAAGAATATTTTCACGGTCACTGTAGATAATGCAAGTTTAAATGATGTAGCTATTGCCTTCTTAAAAAGGAGAATGTTGAACTGGGGTGGTAGTGTGGCTAATTGTAAGTTCCTTCATGTGAGGTGTATTGCACATATAATTAATTTGGTTGTTACCGAAGGCCTAAAAGATATCAAACCTTCCATGAAGCGAGTGAGAGAAGCAGTAAGATATATTAGAAATTCACCTGCTAGACTTAAAAAGTTCAAAGATTGTGTTGATTGGGAAGGTATCGAGAGTAAGAGCTTTTTATGTCTAGATGTGACTACAAGGTGGAATTCTAGATATCTTATGTTAAAAACAACTGCACAGTTTGAAAAGGCATTTGAGAGATTTGAAGAGCAAGAACCATATTTTGCATCTGATTTAGCTAAAAATGGAGTCCCAACGTCTTTTGATTGGTCTTGCGTGAAGAAAATTTCAGACTTACTGAAGCATTTTTATGAGATGACATTGCGCATTTCGGGTTCATTATATGTTACTTCTCATACTTTTTTCAACGAGATTAGCAATTTGTGTTGCATTTTGAATGAATGGAAAGGAAGTGATGATTATGAAATCAAAGACTTGGGCACATCAATGAAATCAAAGTTTGATAAATATTGGGGGGATTCAGAGAGCATGAACAAAATAATATTTTGGGCAACTGTATTTGATCCTCGTGATAAATATGAGTTCATGGAGTACTCTCTTAGCGAGATGTACGGGGCTGAACAGGGTGTTGCATTGTTTGAAAGTATAAGAAATGGACTCTTTGAGTTGTTCAAAGAATATGAAAGAAAATACCAGCCAAATGTTGAAGATGATAATCGAGGGAGCTCTAGTTCTGTTTCTCCTGTGATTGATGATTCTAGTTCTAAAAACGTCACGAAGAAGCCAGTGAATGTCTTGAAAGCTAGATATAAGCAACAGAAACTGGAGATTGAAGGTGGCAGAATAAAAAAAACTAAACTACAAGTTTACTTGGATGAGGAAGTCTTAGAGGATTCTGAGGATCTTGATGTGTTGAAGTGGTGGAAAATTAATTCAGGAAGATTTCTTGTTCCTTCGCGATTGGCACGTGATATTTTAGGAGTCCCAATCTCAACCGTGGCTTCAGAATCTGCATTTAGTACCGGTGGAAGGGTTCTTAATGTGTTTAAAAGTTCATTGACTCCAAAGATTGTTGAAGCATTGATATGTGCACAAGATTGGCTTCGAGGTTCAAATAAGCCTTTAAGTTTTGAAGAACTACAAGATGAGGTTGAAACCTTTGAAAAAGGTAATTCAGTTTATTTATTTATTTATTTATTTATTTTTGAATCTTGACTTTCGATATCGTAATAAACTTCTTGCATTTGATTTATATGTTGTAGAGTTACCAAATGTGGGTATCGGGCCATCATTATTAAACACAAGAGACTATGTTTGCTGTTGCTACTGAGTGTTGTGATGCTGCCTCCTATGCTGCTGTTGTTTGATCGTGCTTGGATGTTTTTGCTGCTCTTTTATTGTTTTCATTGTCGTTTTGATGTTTTATGGAATGCTATCGGTTGCATCTTTTTGCTGTTTTTTCATTGCTTATCGGTTATTAAACTTCTGGTTTCTGTGGAATGTGGACCTATGTTATGGGATTGGTTGTGTCTGGTGATGACTGATGATATGTTTTGGAACATAATCAATATATGTGTACTATTTTGATGGTTATTGGTTACAGTTTTTATTTTTTATTTTTCTTGTAGAACACTAAAATGAGCTCACGTTTGGAATGTTGTTGATTTGATCAGGACATTCTGTTACTTGTTAAATATTTGCAAAATGAGATTGTTATTAATAGCTTAATGTAGTGGCCAAACCGGTTTGCAAAACCGAACCGAACCGATAATTTCGGTTCGGTTGTAGTTCGGTTTTTAATGCTTATTTGGTTCGGTTCGATTTGCAATGCTACTACAATTTCGGTTTTCGGTTTTTTCGGTTCGGTTCGGTTTTTGGACCGAACCGACCGATGCTCACCCCTAACGGCGCTGCCACGGATGTCGGGCTGCTCCACAACAATACAGTCGAGGGAGGTCGCCGTTGTACAAAACAGCTTCCATGGCGGACTGGTCGCTGTGTTGACGGCGGAGGGCGGAGGCTCAGGGGAGGTCACCGTCTTACGAAACAGCTCCCATGGCGGGCCGGTCGCAGTGTTGACGGTGGTGGGCGGAGGGGCAGGTTGCAGTCGGATTCAGGTGGCGGAGGCGGGTGGATTCCGGCCGTGGAACGACGGCGGTGCAAGGTTTGGTGCCGGCGACTATTAATCGGCGGGGGGAAGGTGTGTGTTGTGTGTGAATGTGTGTGTCTGTATGTGTGAGAGAGACAGATGGGTGAGGTGGGCATGTGAGAGAGTGTGGGGGTGTGGGTCCCGCTATATTGACCATATGTAGGTGAGTAGTTATATTATAGACTACACAATAATGTAAGACGAACTGCACATTAATAATCGTGGGAAATGCATATTATCAATTTCTGTAATTTATATATTATGTCTTTCCAACCACGACTAATATCAACTATAAATATTTAAATACGAAATATATTTTTATAAAATAAATAATAAATTATTTCTATATTTATGCTAATTCTATTAGCCGATCGAATAATCCAATTATTTCAGTTAAGCTTTACTTTGTTTTGGAACAAATCATTAAAAATGTATGCGATGTAAGTGCACAACAGTGGTAGACGAATTGCATTTGATTGTCAGAATGTACAATAGGGACCAAAACCAATAGAACTAAAAATTCTTATTCGAAAATTTATAACCATCACCAAGATGCGCAATGACATTTTGGTAAATTTGGATAAATTTATGAACTGATTGAACCAACCAATAAACAATTCTATTATTTCGGAAATTATAACGGAATTTTTTACGTGCATGATCAATGCAATAATGTGCAATTTATGTATTAATATTGTGCATGAATTTAACTTTTATTAAATTACATATTAGCCTCACATTTTAAAATGTAATATATAAAAATTTGTATAATTACAATTACGTCCTAAACAATATAAAATTCTCAAAATATAAACCTCAATCCCTAATAGTGATTGTCTGCCAGTCCATGCCCATGGAGATGCCGCCGCCGACCGACCTCCGCTTAGTCGTCGCTCTCACGGCGTCGAATGCGTCCGGTTTGGTCACTGTGCATGGTCGACTCCGACGGCGTTTCATGTCCGGGGAATGACTAGCCATATGACTTTCTCCTGCGTTCCATGTCTTGGTCTTTGATGGCGTCTAACGGGTTGCCGTGGGCTCGAGTTTCTGCGAAACGGGTGCCGACATCACAACATTCGACAGTGGGGATCTCCGGCATGATTTTTCCGACGAGATGGTGCAATAGAAACAGAGGAACGAAAAACGAGTTGTATGTGTCTGACGGGAGTCAGAGATGTTGAGGTACGAGGTGGCGGTGGTGCACTGGTGGTTTGACCGTGTGCTTAAAGAGAGAGAGAGAGAGAGAGAGAGAGAGAGAGAGTGAGTGTGTGTGTGTGTGTGTGTGTGTGATCTGTGTGTGTGCCCACGCACGTGTGTGTGGGTGAAAGAGAGTGAGGAAGGGGGTAGGTGGCACGAGATGGTGGTGGTGGTTAGTGTTTATGTGTGTGGTGATGGGTCCTACAAGCTGGTGAGATTGTAACAAATGTCCACTTTACCCATAGATTGTAACAAATGTCCACTTTACCCATAAATAGTGATCAAATGTCTATATTTGACAACAATATGTTCATTTATTTACAAAAATGACACAACACATTTGACTATCACTTATTAAAGTTTAATTTGATCATAACCACTGATATCAATAAATCCAATGGTACATATTCATTCTTATTTCTTTCACTACTTACCATTCATTGAATCCTAAATATATAATAAAGTTACGGCATGTTAATAGAGACAAAGACCTAAATGTTTAAAAGGTATATGCAGTTATCTCCAACGTCACGGCCTTCATGGAGCACAGTCTGTTTCTGATAGTCCCTTTTTCCCAAAAGATGAGAATCTTTCGGTACCAAAAGATTGGGAAACATAGTATGCTTGAATTCGGTGATAAATGATGCCCTTATCACCAATCTCCACGTAACAAACTCTCCATTCGTGTGGTTTACCCACAAATCATTCACTCTCATATGACTATCCCTCTTCCAATAAAACTACAGCATACCCAAAATTGTTAAAGGTTATTCGTTGCAAGATTCAAAGATCCAATATTTCAGATCCAATATTTTTCTTTTTCAAATATCCAGTATTTCAGATAGTCTGTAGTACAGATTCATCCACAAATTCACTAAGCATAACTAATACTGCATTGTTCTCCGACTTCATTATAAGGCTCGTGAAGAAATGTAAGAGAGTATGAAGTTGATGAAGAGCATTGGACGAGCCCAAGCTTTTTTTTTTTTTCTTTTGTTTAAAAAAAAGCTAAAGACAATAGAGAAGAAACAATTAAAAAAAGAAATACACAGATAGTTTAAAATTGTGATCACTACATAAATTAATATATTTCAAATGTCCATTCACTCACTCTCCGCAAGCAAAATGAAGAGCTCGTCATCAGTGATTGCTCCCATCTCCATAGCCCTTTCCAGAGCGCTAAAGCCGCCAGCATCTTTTATAGATGCACGTGCACCTCTATATAGAAAATATTCACAAGCAAATAAGTTATAAGTCAAAACTATATATTTTGTATATACTAATCAGCTCACACAAAAGTGCGTCAAATGTAGTGGAATCAAATTAATACTTCAATAGCATATTACTCTTGCTAAAAGTAGATTCAAGTTGACAAATGAGCCTCACTTTTAAAACTGATGGTAAAGAATCTACAAAAGTACAATTTTCGGGAGAAGAGAAGATATATCGTTGAGGTGAAAGTCTCACAGCATCATTGTTGCTAAGAAGATTAGATGAAACACACTGTGAAGAAGGATATGTATATGCTAAAAAAATCTATCACTAGAGAAAAATGTTTGAATTTTCTGGAGAAAAATAAAAAAAAAAATACTAAAAAGCTTGATTGGATGTAAAATAAAAATGTAATGATTAAAGTTGACAGAGCAAAAAAAATATCAAATAATGAATGGTCGATAGAAATATGTGAGTGCACAAACAATAAAATATTTTGTAATGACTAAGTTTTATTTTAGAAGTTGTATTTATAGAATTGAGGTGAGAAAAAATTGAGATGAGTGAATAGTGTACTTGGTACAAAAAATCTCCAATAAGATGAAAAGTTGAAAAATTATATCCAAGCACCTACTGGGCAGCAATATTCCTGTTTTCTTTCTTTTACCAATCTTTTCCAAAAGAAAGAGGATTTTACCTTCTGAGCAGAAACTTGGCCTTCTCATTGTTTCTGCTCAAGATGCAATGTTGGAGAGGAGTTCTGCCTTTGAGGTCACACTTGTTTATATCAGCACCCAACTGCAACAAAAGCTCCATCATCATCAAACTTCCACAGTGGCAGGCCAAATGCAATAAAGAACATTCCTCAAGTCCATTTCCCGCATCACCATCACACGACTGGTTCAAGTTCTCTTCTTCGTTATTGTAGCAAGTCCGACTTTTCTCATCACAAGAAGAGTTGACTATATTCTCATCTAATGATGCTACACAGATCCTATATACTTCCCGCAGATTGTTCGCTCTAACAGCTTCCCAGATGGTGGAGGACAACAGATCCCCAGGACCTCTGCCTTCTCTATTTACGAGCAGTTTCCTGACATACTGGATTTCTGAAACTAGTGAGTCTGTATTACAACTTCGCAGTAGTGCATGAAAAGGAAAGGAGGATTATCTAGAGAAAAAAGAAGATTTTCCCGTATAGAGAACAAAAGCTAAAATCTAGCTTCGATCTTATTACGGGAGGCGAATCCATAGTAGTTTTCTTGATAGGCAAGTCACAATCAACATTTTAAATAATTAATACATAGAATTTTTCAAATTCTTAATTTTGGGTACACAAGTGTACATAGTACATACACTTGCACGGGATGAACATTCATTCATATATTTTATTAAGCTACCCTCACTCCAATTGAGGTATGGACACTACAATGTACACCAACCCCATTGCTCTAAATATATACGGCAAAGAAAAAAATTAGTTCATTACAATTATAATATAAAGTAATTTTACGAAACAAGTTCTCACACATAATATGGAATGAATATGCTAATTTGAAACAGAAATATTATCTCAACATGTATCTAAACAATTGTCGATACTTGACAATAATAAAATGCGTCAAACCAAATCAATTTTCTTGCCTAATAAAAAGGGTTCAATCAACTTTCTTTGTCGAGTGAAGAACAAAACAGTTAGTAGGATTACTATAAGATATATATAAACAATTCATTTCTAATCTTGTTAATTTTATTTTAAAAATTGTTAATAAACAAAAGCTGAAATTATTTTTAGGCACTACATTTTTATCTTTTAATTTAAAATGGGCTGTGCCACCCAGGCCCCTAATGCAGATCTGTCTATGCTTACCACATCGAATAAAATGGACAGAAACACAGCCAGATATAATTTTATATGATAAAAAGGGAGGTATCCTACTTAACAATACCTTTGCTTGAATATACTTCTCCTTTCGGGTAATTGCATCGTTGGGCCGAGGTTTCGCAAAGGAGGGAGCTTCAGACTCTATTATTCTGTATTGAATGATTTTGCCCAACAAGTAATATAGTTACTTCATAAAACTTGGAGTGTAGGCAAAACACAGAGAAAGTTAACCAACGTAATGGAACCAATCACATGAAAAATTGCTCGACACATCAACTGTAGATTTCGGACCACAAAGTCATCAAAATGGAAATATATAGTCCACAATGATATCACTTGTTGTATTAAGGTCACTTTTTAAACATTGCAGTCGGGTTGCACTAGAGACTCAAGGAACTTACAAATCTGTATGCAGTGGTAGCAGCTCCTCCCAGACAGAATTACAGTAGGAATTTCCCAGAGCTTGAAATAAATTTAAGACAGTAGGTTCCCAAACTCTCACGTCTAAGGTGACTGACCTTACCTGTAATGAGGGGAGAAATATCAATCATATTTCTAGGTTGCTGTGATTATGAGAAAGTAGGCGACCCAAATTGTTCAAGTACCATATCAGATTAATAGGCCCGAGGCAAATACATTAATACTAACTCTACGACTATCTCTGAGTGACATTTCCATAACAATTCTTCAGTTAAACCAAATCAGCTGCGTTAAACTAGAGTTTACCAGAATGATAAGTAATACCATACATTAGCAGAAAATGGTTTTTTTTATAACAGTTTAGAGAATTATCCTAGATTCAGATAAAATCTGTTCTGTTCAGTCATAACAGTGAAGATCAACAACTGACATTAAAATAAATATGGGCATATAAAATTGGAAAAGTCTAGAAGAATGGAGACAAATTCTAATTGTCTCATAAGCAGATAAATTACAGCAGTTTTGGGAACCTTCCACCGACTTAATGACCAACTTGCATAATAACGTCGCACCATATTGTTGGAAAACACCTTAGAACAAATTTCACCGACTTTATTTGTCAATAAATATGAGATGACATCCACGTCCTCATATTGTGTATTTCAAAAATCCTCAAAGGAATATAAAGCGTTGCGGAACTCCCAATGAAATTGTACTAAGATGACAAGGCTACTTAAAATTGTGTCAAACATGATCCAACAAATCACATATCGTCATTTTATAAAGGAGAAAGTTGAAGCTTTGTTTGCCCTTTTGTTCCTTTGGTCAGCAAACGGCCACATCTTCACTATGGGCCTATCAAGACCTAACTTTACACTTAGGGCGTGCTTGGATACAAATATATCCGCTCAAAATGAGTTTTTTTTTTGTTAATCAAGGTTAATTTTGAAAAACGTGGTATGGTTAGTTGTTAATGGGACTTTGAGTTTATATTAAAATAATATTTAAAATAAAATAATTAAAGTTGATTTCATACAAAAGTAAGAGAGATGACGTGATGAGATTGTTAGTTAAAATTATGTAAGTGGATGAATAATAGATTAAAGTTTTATATGATGTGTAAGAATGATTGGTTAATAGTATTATATTGATAATATTGAGGATAGTGGGATTGAGTTAAAGTTGAGTTAAATTTTGAGTATGAATTGAATATGGATTGGATTATCTTATATACAAACACACACATAATAAGCAAGTTCGGCATTATCGATATCTATGCACCCACTTGAGGGAGAGTTGCAAAATTGAGAGATTTGATTTAATAGAATCATAGATATGATTTGATTTCTTTGGATTTACAGAATACTTGATTACTTCAGATTTTCAAGATACTCCATTTCCTTCTCAATTACTGATTTTACTCCAGGAATCAAGGAGTGAAACCTAGCGCTCTCGTTCATTTAAAGGCCTTGTGTAAATCATATTAAACCATAAGAAAAAAAGAATTACAACTATATTTTTCTTCCACATCTATTTTTCTATTTTTTCTTCATATATAAATAATGTCAAAATGATACAACTTAAAATAAACAGGATGAAGAAAACAAATAAAAGAAAAAAATGTTGCAAAACATAAAAGGAAAAGATAACGGGAGGATAAATGGCAAGCATATAAAAAAAAAAGTAAACACTAAAACAAATAAATTTATATTTATAGATGGGCAAACAACACACACAGGAGAGAGAGAGAGAGAGAGAGAGAGAGAGAGCAAATGAATTCCAATTTTCAATATGTTGCAATGAGATTAAGTACCTTAGATATGTGAACTCCAAGATTACGGTGAATACCAGAGCACTCGATGCACATTAAGATGCCAAGATTCAGAGATGCCCAATCAGGATCTGGGGCACTGCATTCAGCACATTGATCATTTCCAGGAACTTCCCTCAGAATCTTGGAAACGGAGTCAGCTTGGTTCTCTCTCATGTCATCTGGAGCATTTTTATTGCTAACAAGTGCTTGCCTAACAGATGTCCCACCCAAATCATAGTCTCTGCTGTTATTCTTGTTCTCCAAATCAAACTGCAAAAGATAAAAATGATGTTACTAGTAGAACTAAGGTATTCCGTAAGACCATGCATACAGTCGAATCACAAGTTCAAGAAGTTACAGAAGTAACCTGTTGCAGGCGAGAATTCAAGAGGGATGCAATGACACCAGTGATCTTGCTCATCCAGTCAATTCTATCAGCTTCAGTTTCAGCCTATCAAAGGAAAAGTAGTCCTTTTAGCAAGAACTAAGTCAATGAATGCAGTGAGTTATCTGGAAATAAAATGAGAATCCTCTCCGAAATAAAATACATATCATCTAACACACTTCAAAAGATAAAAGGCCTTTTGTCGGGTTATAAATTCATACATTGCATCATTTTCTAATAAATTTAAAATTTAAAATTAATTAAATACTTTCTTCGTTTTTTCCTTTTTTGTTTGGGTAAGAAGATTTCACAAGTTTAATTGTAACAAGGATTAGAAAAATAACTATATACCAGAACCCATAGGACAGATCAACAGCATGAAATGAGTAACAATAAGCAACACATTTCCTCATATTACCTGTAAGGTATAAGTTTTAGATGGTGAAATTATTCTGAAGCAGAGTCGTAGATCAGTATCCTCAGCATCAATCTTAATTGTTGAAGTACGCAGATCAACAGTACTACAGCCCAAACTGTCTTCACCAAGTGATGACACTTGATGTTGTCTTGATCGGAATCTACTAAATACACGATTATTATGCTCCAGTGAGTGGAAAGAATTAAATGAAGGAGAACCCTGGGAAGCAGATGGAATCCGGAATCACTTTGCTAAGATAAAAATACTAAACATGTAGTGATTAAGAGAAGATCAATTTTAGGGAACCCTTATATGAGCAAAAGCAGCAAACAGAAAATAATAGAGATCTATCTAGTCATATCACATGGGTAATGACTTCATATAATCAATTAGTATTATTTTCACAAAACTCATCATGATTCTGCCCAAACATCTTTGAAAAAGATAATATGATATTAAAAGTTTGACCTAAGTTTAGCAGACAGCCAATCACTAGATGCACAGAGCCTGGATGGATCACCAGATTGTTAACTAATCAATAAAGGCTTAGGCTTCAAGATATCTGGAATAGATAGTTAGTCCCCTAAGAACTAAGCAACTGCAGCTCAGGTGGTTATCTACAGAAATGCAAGCTTAATAAACATTATTGCTTAAGATAACAGGTTTCACATGTGAATGATTCTTACTACAGAAGAATTCAGATTGTCAAAGAGCATTCTCAAATTCAATAAAAACACATACAGAGAGGGCGAACATCAGGAGCTTCTCAGTTTCTAAGTAGAAATTGTAAATATTATTATTGCAATCACCCCTTTTTCTTTGACGCAAATATAATGGAGCTATGCTTTCATCTGCTGGAAATTAAATGGTCCTCAAATGTTCATGTTCACGGAATAAAAAGGGGAAAAAAATAGTCCCCAGAAAGTAAAAAGGGTCAATTACTGATTTGAACAGTTAACATAAATATAGCATACCCCTGGTTGGGCACCTTTGTTGCGGTAATAATATAAAGTCCCATGACTGTCAAGTACAAAGAATCTCCTCTTCCAATCTGCTCTCAGGCTTGATGATCTCTTTAAAAGATAACCCTGCTTGATAGTTTGGACCTAAACAAAAGAATGATCATTAAATTTCCAACGCCACCATATTTAACACCATGGATACTGCACTAATCATATTGTGACAGATAATAAAGCCATTGATGAAACAATCCCTACTTTATTAACATCAGTTATGGAGTACGAGAAGTAACCCCAACTGCCACAGACCACCTTCTTATATTTCACATGTAAGGTAAAATATCTACGCCTAATTAGTTCAATCCTATCATAACCTCCACAACAAGATAACAGCTAAGAGGTACTTTTATTTATTTGTCAAACCAAAATTACATGTGAACTTGCTCCTGGTGGCAGAAAAAAAGTGTACCAGGCAAAGATTATAACTACCTCTAAAAAGTAGGTGGATCATCAAACTATCTATTCTTGTTATGATCGTTATCCCTGATCTTTGTTCGCTCAATTACCTAATTTCAAAGTTATATGGAAGGTCCCATACAAATTACAAACAAAATTTCAAATATTTTCTAGATTGTGGGGTTGGGTAAATTTCCCACGTGCAACAAATTAGAGCAGATGACTCCTATATATTCTCTCTTGGTTGATTTGTGTTGTCCAAGTGCAGTTTGGAGAATCCTTAAACAGATTCTTGGGATTTCCGTACACACAATTTTGTCCTTTTTAGAGCATTAAAGAAGGTTGGCCATGCCTGGAGCATCTAAGTTCTTGTTTAAACCTTTTTGTGATTAATTTAGAGATTAAAGATTAGCATAGTGGTGATTGCATCTTATTTTCTCTTGGAGCGGATAACTGTGCAACTTTGCTAATGTGCAATTTAATTTTTTAATGAATAAAATGATATGGTTATCATTCTAATTATAACACCCGCACACACACACATACACAAAATAGACCAGAGAAATATTCAACAGGGACTTATTTTGCTTGAGCAGATAATTCTACTTCAGTGGACATCCAAAGTTGATGTAAGTTGGGTAAATAAGATTTAAAGCAAAGACAAATTACAAAATGTCAGCAGAGTAATCAGAAAGGTAGATAATTGCTCAATAAAAGACAAATCAACCAGTAAAGTTGGCAGTCAGCACAGAAAGGAAATTTGTTCGTCGGACCGCAGTTGGTCAAAATTAGAGGGCAGACTCTTCTAGGGAGACATGTCAATGTATGAAACTCAGAGGAGAATGTCTACTAAAACATTCACACTGGAAAAGGAGATTTTTGCAAATTGTTGAAGTCTACTCGAGTAAATCCTACCCCGACAGTCAAACCCAGGATGGATGATGTTGTTCAGCCAAATCACTTCTCATACAGACAAAGTAGCATTTTTGGATTACCATAATTTAGTAATGAAGCAGAAAAATCATACGTAGACATGAATGCAACTGCTGTTCTTTGGACTACATGGTTTTTTGTCTAAACAGATAGATTGAATTTTGAATTCAAACGGTCGGGTTGAGACATCAAACTTTCTCACTATAAAACATTATAAATACATGCACCATTCACAACTAGGATGAAGAATTTTCACCAGTCAATGGCCAATCATATCTGAAACAACTCACCTCACCTTTAGAAGCAGCTAGCATGATTGCCTCCGTGCTTTTATAAGCACTCATTCCAAATCCATTCATGCCAATAGCATTTGAAGTTGGCAATTTACCACATGCTTGCAAATGATTCAATTCTGATTGTGTTCTGAACTCCTGAATCCTTTTGGCAAGTTTATCCTGTTCAATCATCGCTTGCTCCTTTGATTGTAGTGCACACGTCAACACCTGAAATAGGAAATAAACTATAAAATGAAGAATTTTTGGCTACCAAGTAACCACCTTAATGCCTTATAATCATTGCATGTGTATGCTGTATATTCTCCAAGAATATTTTCTAACTTAAGCTATGTTCTTCACACATAAAACCTATTTATGCTAGTTCAATCTCTTTTCTACTCAATTAAAAAAATGCAGCCAAACCTTGTTCTTCTCTGCTTCAACCGTCAATGAAAAAGACCCGTGACAAGTGGATTATATTAAAATTACGAATAGTTACAAAAAACTGCCAGAACTTGTAGATAATTCTCAAATGAGTACACCCTTGAGGTTTGTTTTGTAATTGAAGAGTACGCATCTTGATGGTTCAATTTGTAAACTAGAAACAAATGTAAATGGGGCAATATAAATAAGAAGTAACTGGGTTTTCCTCATTATAAGCCTAAAACTCAGGGATGTCTTTTGCAATTAACTTATTGAAATAAAGCATATAAGCCTAAAACTCAGGGATGTCTATTGCAATTAACTTATTTAAATAAGGCATTAAAACATCCTGGAGTCTACTGGTTCAACGTGGCTACCAATGCTAATAAGTTTACATTTATAATCAATTCCTAAATGCCCAGAAACTAGCTGTAGAATCAAATGTTTTGCAGATGAAGTTAAGTTTAAACTTTACAAATCAAATTCTCTTACCATCTACAATAAATATTGTCTTGACTAATCACAGAGAAATGAATTTAAAGCACACTTAAGGACCATCAGTATGGCAGAAATATGGTCTTATTCAAGTTTCACTCACACGTTTGACATCAGCATCTCATTTCACTCAAAATAACAGTCACACAGTTGGGACTGATTGATGTACCTGGTGAATAAAAGGCTCCATCTGGCCCAATAGATCATGCCCCTATAAACAATATATGTTTCACTGATCAGGAAGAATACCAATAACCTCCATAAGTAAGAATGACAGCCGGTGAGCTAAAAAACACACCAATTTGAAGTATCGTAGGTGAGCATCCATAATTGCACTAAAACATTCCAAGAACTCGAACTTCTTTTTGGCTTCAATGTTCATGAGGGAATTTACCTGAAATTCTTAAATTGATAGTAGTAATATATATACACATAAAATCATAATATGAAAGTAAAAAGAGAGCCATTTGTGCATCATGATACCATATTAAAGCGGCTTCTCTCAAATGCTGATTTTGAATTGTGTAGATCCTGTTGGAAATTCAGCAAGTAAGTTTACACATTCTACATAAGAAAAGAAAACGAATCATACTTCTATTTTTATTCAACTTTTCTTTTAAATAGTATTACAGTTCAATAACTTAAATAAAGAGAACATTGTGTTGAATTTTATCAGCCAATCAAGTAATAGAACGATAGAAAGAAACCACAAACCATGCAAACTTTCTTCATAGAAACTCCAAAATTAAATTTAAATTTTCAAAACTTCCAATTTTCTTACAAGAAAATATTGAACATTACCAAAATATTTAAGATTTAAAAATGGTCCATTCACCACACAAAACCAAGAAAGACTCCATTCTTCTCCAGATGGTAATGCATTAGTTACGCACACATGCACAACAACACACTTCATATCAGCAAGAAAGTCTCTATGGTTGAACTTTAATGCTCCTATTTCCGCCTGAAGGAGGCAACATTTAAGATTACATTTCCTAATTTAAAATATACTTTATGATGCAGTGTTGCTTGAAAGAACGAGGTTGCTCCCTAATTAACACAAAATACAAAAATTCAATGTTTAAAGCTTTACTTGTCCCCTTGATACTTGTTTCCGTTTCACAACACATTCAAGAGGGGGTCTTTGTACTACTTTAAGGGAGTTGTAATATTGAGATTTGACTGGGTCTAATAATAGTTATTTCGAACTTTAAAAGTATCTTTGGTGGTTCTATAACTTCAAATGACTGCAGGGAGTATGAGAAGTGAAGAAATAAAGCTCGTCAAATGTGTATATTTAAAATTTCAACTCCTTGCTATCAGACAAGATGCACGAATTACTCTCCATTCAGAAAATTTATTTTGATCCGGCCAAGCGGAAGTATCAGCAAGGATAATATGGGACCCAACAATGATTTATTGCTTCTTCTAAGATGTTGACAAACTTATGTGCTAAAATAACATCATCAAGAATTTCATATATAGAAAATCATACAATTTCATAAAACACTCCATCTGAAAGGAATATTTACAATAAATCATATTATACCATATAATTTAAAAAGGGTTGTTGACGGTCGGAACCGCCAATGCCCATTTTGCGGCTCTTACATCACCAGTGGATTTGGCGACCATGCACCGAGAACTCACGGGACTCCCTCATTGCTCCATCCTAGGGTTAATACCCATCTTAAGGCTTGCCCTTCCCCAGACTCGAACCCTGCACCCTAAGCATAAGTTGGAGTTTTATGCTCAGGGTGCAGGGTTCGAGTCTGGGGAAGGGCAAAAAAACACAGGAAGCCTTAAGATGGGTATTAACCCTAGAGTGGAGCACTGTGGGAGTCCCGTGAGTTCCCGGTGCATGGTCGTCAGACTCACCTGTGATGTAAGACCCGCAAAATGGGCATTGGCGGTTCCGACCGTCAACAAGAGTAATGACAGATTACAAAAAACAGTCACTTAAGTACTTGTTTAAAAAAAATGCTAACTGATGAAATAATTGTAAATTCACCGGATGAAACTGACCCCTAGAAACATGAGACAGTAAATAAAACTTATTGACAAACATCTAGTTCCCTGAGAGGTAATCATAATCATTCATAAACACATTATATATTTTAGAACTTTAATTCAATGAAGAGAAAAACATTTTTCTAACTCTCTTTGATAATGTGTCTGCATGTTCTGACAACTCCACCTTGTGCTTAAGTGTAGGCCTCATAGATAATATCCAAGGAATGTACTGGCCATGCAGCATCTAGTGTGCCCAATTAGTATATGTCGCATAATATAATGAATAAAGAGATATATAAAACAAAATTAACAGTTTTATCAAAGATTCGAGGAGTGAAACTCCAGAAGTACAATAGTGATGTAGTTAAGCAGATATAATAATGACTGCCAGATGACAAAATAGTTCAAGTCAGAAGTTTCACCAGGAAATAGTTACTTTAAATAGTACAGACAGGGAAAATATTTACTTCTTCTAGCTCAGCAACAACTTCGTCCTTCGCTGTCTTCTTTAAAGAAGCAAACTTTTCTCGGGCCTGTCACAAAACACTAAATGTTAGATTAAGGAGGAAGATGAAGTAGCACACATGCCTGAAGTTCACAAAGCATATGAAAACTATCATCAAGAAATGAGATCCAGGTCCCACATCAATGATATGGATACTAATTATGGGGTTCATAAAGCTGTGGGCTCTCACTCAACAGCTAGTTTATTAGGTAAGGTTCTTCAAAGGTCATATCTAATGGTATCGGGTGGGTCCCACAGAAATGTTAAGGATACTATTAAGGGGTTCATAGTTGTGAATTCTCACTCAACAGCTAGTTTAATAGATATGGTTCTTCAAGGTCATATCAAGTGGCACATGGGACGCATATAAGAAAATAAGGCATACACTAAGTCCTATAGTTGCCATCAGAAAATTTACCCCTTGTCTAAAATCAGGGATTCTAATTTGTGAATATTATTTTTCAATGAATGCTGAATTCGATCTTGCATAATAAAGTAATGATTTGTAAAGAATACAAAATTGCAAAACACGCTATGATATGGATGTTTGATTTCTCGAATCATTACTTGAATCACACAGAATTCTTTCTTCATGAACTTCCATACCTGGTCATATGCATAAATGGCCTTGTCAAATCGGCGACGACACTCCTGCAAGAGGCAAATGATAAGCATTATCGTAGAATATTTTTGTAAATGTTTGATCTTGATCTAGCAAGAACCAAAGCAATATTATTTTATTTTATAAGAGTTGAACTAAGAATCAAAGTTAATGTATGATAAGAATTATAGTAGAATATTTTTCTAAATGTTTGATAGCAAGAATCAAAGGAATATTATTTTGTTTAATAAGAGCTGAACTAATAGTCAAAGTTAATGTATTGCTTAAATTCCTTAAGACAACTGAAGTATTTCTTTTGATACTCAGAAGCCATCATCACATGGGCAGTAGATCAAGCCTACAGTAACATTATAGATTCAAGACATGTTCATCTTGTGTTAGAGTACAACCAAGTGATTTAAAAAATTAATCAGGTCATCCTAGCACTCTTAATAAACATTTTTATTTATATCAATGTCATTCCATAATAATTTCATCTCAAATTCCTAATAAAATATCAAAGTCAGACCGGAAACAATAACAGGGCAAGCCTCCAACGCAATACTGTCAAAACAAATAATTATAAGATTAAGAATGTCATGATGTCCACCAGATCACTCATTCTTCTACAGGCACCAATCGGAGAATGGGGTTTTTGGTTATTCTATTGGTTGTATATGTAGACAATATTGTAATCACAGAAGTCATAGCTCAGAGATATCAGAGTTGGAAGTTATTTCCGTATGCCCATTTTCAAGCAAAAAAATGGGATCTTTTAAGATAATTAGTTATAGTCATGAGAAACAAAAGTGGCAGTTTCTTTCACAGATGAAATATGCATTAGCCTTGCTAAATTGTCCAAAGGTAAAAGAACGGGGAAACTGGGGGTAAGACCTTGTAGCATACCGATGACACTGCACACGTATATCCAGAAAAAAAAAAAAGGGTAATAGGAATCATTTCATGATTCCAGGAGGGGCATCGGAGAGTTGTTGATTTGATAGTAACACATCTGGACATTGCAAAGCAATGAGTGTTGCAATTCGGTTCATGTCATCTCCTTCAGTTAGTTATTGGGCTCTTCCAAAGCAAATCTAATGTTATTTGAAAAGGAGCTCCTGGGATTGATTTGTTTTATGGTTGCAGGGGCAATATAAAACAGATATTGCTGGTTAAATTTGACAACATTGATATGCAAATTATGCAGGATGATAGGAGATCAACCTCCGGGCATTACTGATTGTGGGCGGAAATTTGGTCTGATTGACACACAAGAAAATATCCGTGGCTTATTGATGAAATATAAAACAAAGCATGGCCGATTTGGTATGCGAGACTGCATCGATACATCAGCTGAGATTGGGTATGAACCAACTCAACAGTTTGGCAACCACGCAACTCTTCATAATGCATTCAATCTTGTGTTTCACAAATAAACCATACCATTAGAGATCGATTTTTATTTTATTTATTTCAATAATTGGGCTTTTGGGCTCATTTTCTTATAATATCCATTACAATTAGGATTAGGGTGTTGGTTCTTATACTGAAAATTTTGCTTTAGTTTAAACCAATTTTCTATTTTTAATGAGAATTGTTTTTAGTCAAGTGTGTGCTTGTAATTTATTTACTTATGCGAACATAGTTCATTTATTTTACCTTGTAGATAATATGATTTATCGTGTTGAAGATCATAGGCAAGTAAAATATAAAATGAATATGGTTCACAACCTAGACAACTAATTGTCGTGAACGGTTGTAGTGTAATTTTGGAATTAGTTGATCTTGACTAATGAATTACACTAGTCCATTTAGAATGTATTGAAACTGTAGAGGATAAGTTTATTTTATATTGACCAAGTAAATAGACCAAGTACTATTAATCCGTAAGATAATAAACGGGTATGTGTATGTTATTATTTATTTGATTCACCAATGAGTGACATTAATAGCAAATAAATAGCCTCAGTATTTTGGTAAATAATGTCGAGCATACGATGTGCCGTTAAAATTATTTAAAGACATTATGTTCTAGTACGCCAGGTTGAGTACTCAAAACGTTTACTATGCTAAACCATGCAGGTGGTTAATTTTCGGCATTAAAAAAAATTTGAGTGGTACTAATTTCGGATCAAGAAGTTAATTAATCAAATTGTCAATAACTAAAATTAATAATGGACATATTTTAAATATGGGGAGATAAATCGAATAAATGAATTTGGAGCCAAATTATATGTAATTTAGAAGTTAAATAGGAAGTTTGATATTATTCTTTCAGTGAGAAATGGAAATGCTCCCATGCCCACGGTTGGCACATGTTAATATGCCCACCGCTTATGTGGCATTTACACATTGGTGATGTATTTTTTTTAACATATTAACATCACCAATGTGTGAATGCCACATAAGCGGTGAGCATTTTAACATGTGCCCACCGTGGGCATGGGAGCAGAGTGGAATATTATTCATATGGATTGGGCGTAGGTAGACGAGAACTTATGTTGCCTAATCCTATGGGGAGTCTTTATTTAATACCTTCTTAATATTCCTGTAGCATGTACACCAAGTTCCCTCATAAATCAAGATGATAATTTTGACCTTCTCATCCATAAGAATCACGCCCCCTAGGCGTGAATTGAAGCGAGAGAATACAGTATGAGAAGTTTTAGAAAAGAGAGAAAAATGGTGTTTTCAAAACACAAGATCTTTCTTCTTTCCCAAAAATTCTTCCTTCTTTCTTTCCCAAAAATTCTTCCTTGATCAAGTGGGATTTATGAAGGAGAAACTCCGAGCAATCGTCGCCACAAAGACGAGTTTGGAGAGGTGTCGGGACTCCTAGATCCGTTGTGCTTAGGATTTATTTCGTAGATTTCGAACATGCACAATCATCGACGTTCTTCACCGAACACAACATATGGCTCTATTTAAGTAGACTAGCATTTGATACCTAGAATATCTTTGTTAAATAGAACTTTTACCTTTAAACTTAGACGAGAAGTCTCTTCCCAAAGTATCGGCCTTAGCTAGGCAGGATTCATCTAGAGTTGTTTTTAAGTTATTTTCTTAATTAATATCGTTTGCTTTCACCCTTAACTCTATCAATTGATCCGATTAAAGAATCATATAGAGAAACACGTAGACACAATAGGGAAGGGTGTTACGTCATTAAGGACATTTATGGATCATTTGTTGGCATAACTGAGTGAAACTGAAGAGTTGATCAAGCAACTACTTTGTAAGAAACAGTTGCTGCATCCCCAAGTTGTTGTCACCACAAATAGTGCCCCCAGCACTGTGGTGGAAGTTGTTCCTCCTCCTCTTGTGGCTGCCTGTGGCCCCAGTGGCCACCACAGCACCTGCTCCTCTCCCGAAAGCATTAACTTTACTTGCATTATCTGCTCCTCTACCCACTTCTCTTCGCACAATGTCATGGAGGAATCGTACCACCACTATCAGTTCATGTACATGCACAATGGAAAATGTCTTTGAAGGTTCATGATAACCTTTTATTGTGTTCGTCCTCGTTATTTTTAACTATTGTGTTCACTAAGACATTTTTTATTTTTAATATCATTATAATGTTCATTTGTAGTCTTTATTTAAGTTGAGACTCAAATATTTTGAATATTTTTTTATGTTCGTACTTGGTGTATATATTTTTATAATTAAAATAACTATTTTATGGTATGTTAAAACAAATTAATTCTATTGTTGTATAAGAGAACTTATAGTTTTATTTAATACTTTTAATTTAGTTTGATAAATAAATTTAAATTTTATTTAAGGAATATATCACTATTATTTGTATTTATTTTATATATGTAATATGAATGTTAGATCGAAGATCGTTAAAAGATAACTAATTTGAAAAAAAAAAAAAAAATTCAATTCCCGCCTAAATCTTAGAATTACTAAAATTAGTAATTTTTTTTAAAAGAATTGAAAACTCCCGCTCACTTATTAAATCAGTTTGATTTGGTCCCTTTCACATTTGGTAAATTTTAAATTAAAATCACATGTAAATCGGATTGTATTGCATTTGTATAGATATATATAAAAGATTTTGTTTGACTAAACTCATCTATCAGTTGATGAGCCATACGATGAAGCTCTGGGAGAGGGTTATCGAGCATCGCCTACGACGAGTGACGAGTGTGACCCAAAACCAATTTGGGTTTATGCCTGGAAGGTCGACCATGGAGGCGATTTTCCTAATATGACAGTTGACGGAGAGATATAGGGACCAAAAGAAGGACTTGCACATGATCTTTATCGACCTTGAGAAAACTTATGACAGAATACCGAGGAATGTCATGTGGTGGGACTTAGAAAAGCACAAAGTCTCATCTAAGTACATTACCCTCATCAAGGATATGTACAAGGATGCGATGACGTGTGTCCGAACATGTAGGGGCGATACCAGCGACTTCCCAATTAAAATAGGACTACACCAGGGGTCAAGCCCTTATTTATTTGCCTTGGTGATGGATGAGGCCACAAGGGACATACAAGGTGATATCCCTTGGTGTATGCTCTTTGCTGATGATGTGGTGCTAGTTGACGAGTGTAGGGCAGGGGTAAATAGGAAGTTAGACTGTGGAAGGACACGTTAGAGTCGAAAGGCTTCAGACTTAGTAGGACGAAGACCGAGTACATGAAGTGCGCTTTCAGCATGGCTACACATGATGATGTCACGTTAGCCTTGACGTGTAAGTGGTGGCCAAGAAGGAGACTTTCTGGTATTTAGGATCGATGCTACAAAAGTTGATGCAGATGTTAGGCATAGAATTGCAGCCGGTTGGTTGAAATGGCATCAAGCTTCGGGCGTTCTCTGTGATAAGAGGGTGCCACAAAGGCTAAAAGGTAAGTTCTATAGGACGGCGATTCGCCCGGCGATGCTATACGGTGTTGAATGTTGGCCTACAAAAAGGCAACATGTCCAACAACTAAGTGTAACAGAGATGCGTATGTTGCGTTGGTTTTGTAGGCACACAAGAAGGGATAGAATCCGGAATGAGGATATTCGAGATAAGGTCGGGGTGGCTCCAATTGAAGAGAAATTGGTTCAACATCGGCTGAGGTGGTTCGGACATGTCCAACGGAGGCCTCCTGATGCATCGGTGCGTAGGGAAGTTCTTCAGCGGGTCGATGATATGAAGAGAGGTAGAGGTCGGCCTAAACTCACTTGGGAAGAGTCAGTTAAGAGAGACCTTAAAGATTGGAATATCTCCAAGGCTTTAGCGGTGGATAGGGGCGGTTGGAGGCTAGCAATCAACGTGTCAGAACCGTGACTTTTGCTTCTTTCTCTTTTGCTCCAATCTCTTCCTTTTATTTCCTTTTATTTTGAGCCCTTTTTGTGTTTCTCTTACCTTTGGTTCTCTTGGGTTTCATCTCTAACCTACTCCAACTTGCTTGGGACGAAAATGCTATGTTGTTGTTGTTGTTGTCTCTCAAATATTTATATACCAAAAGAAATAAGCCAATTTAGATGGTTTCCTCAATCCATATCTGTATTTTTCACAGTGTTCTTTAAAAAAAAAATGCTCCTTTGGAATGTCACAATAAAAATCTTAAAGTTTCCATAATAATTAATAAAATTGATATTTATTGATATACTTACCACCAAGGAATCCCATATCAAACCAACCATCAATTACCAAAAATTACTTTATAGATATCACATACAAATCCTCTATCACAACACCACCAACTATAAAAAATCCTGAAAAACTAACTATTAATAGATAAAAAGACAATGATATTTACTTGAAATAGTAACTAAAAATCAATAAAAAAATTATTTGGTTCCCCGCCTAAAAATTCAGATTTACTAAATTGGGTAATTTTTTAGCCAAAATTTGAAAAGTCCCGCCTAAATTAATGTAGTTAATGTACATAATCATTTTGGTCAAATATTGTGGCTATTACCTTTATTAGTTGAATGATTTAAATTTGGAATATAATATATTGACAAAACTTGCGGTCATTACCTTTATTAGTTGCATGATTTAAATGTGGTATATAATATATTGAAAAAAAATATTTTTGTTTAAAATTAAAAATCAAAAAAATAATTATTCATAACTTACAGGTCACTATTAACTTGAAATAGTCAATTATTTCTAGTTTAATGAATTACTCAATAACTTATAACTTATAGGTCAATATTTACTTGGACGTAAACGCAATAGTCAATTATTTATAGTTTAACAAATTACTTAACTAGTTAAGTCATGAAAATAAATTTTTTATTAGAATAGTTTATACAAATTACTTAAGTCAATTATTTTTTATTAGAATAGTCAATTTTTTATTAGAATAGTTTATACAAAAATAAATTTACTTTAAACATGAAACAATATAAATTTTATATTTATACTTCTTATTCACATAGGTTGTTAAATATATGATAATATTTTATCAAAATAACTATTTTATGGAATCACATTGTAGTCAAATCGAATTTCTGAATAAAAATTTTGAAATGACACTTATCTTGAAATAAATATAATGTAATTTATTATCATATATATGCACTACACGAGTTGTGTACAAATTTTAAATAAATATTTTTATGTAATTTTGCACAATTTAAACTTTATGTAACATTTTCAATAAATTAATATAGATAAATTTTATTACATATTGATTCTATATTTTTAATTTATAAATATTATTTAATAAAAATTTTTAATTTATAAATATTAATGAATAACTCTTACCCGTGAACTGCACGGAACTCATACTAGTGTGTAACAAAATACAAACAAAAAAATTAAAAAAATTTAAACAAAATAAGAAGAAGACGGATTTATAATAGCTTATGTATGAAATAAATAAGAAAAGAAAATGTAATATATGATAATGTAGCAAAAGAAAATAGTTTATAGTAACTAATTGTAGAGGAAAAAAAGTAAGAGATTAATCACAGATTTAATGTGAATAATATAGATATTTGATGCAATCAAAGCCTAATTATTTTTGTATAAAAATATTAATTTATATTCAAACCTAATATGGTATTTTGCCACATAGGATTTAGGATTTTGAAGAGTGTGAACCTACCATTTAAACTCAACGCATTCGCAAATTATATATAGGAGAATAGCTTAAGGAATGGATGTCAATCATATCCACTTCATTCCTTCTGATTCTCAACATTAGTTTTCCTTAATAGCTATCTTAGAGTGCATCAATCTATATGCATTGTAATCCTCTTTTAATGATATAAGCTAATTACAATGACGTAATATAGAAAAAATACATGCAAAATTATTTGATTATCCCTGTCTAAGCGTTTGCCTAGGTCAAGTTTCCAGCACTCCACCTAGTAAGTGCCTCGAGAATTTAAGAACATTGGGTACTTGCACATATATTCAAGTGTGGGCTGGGGAAGTAAAAATAGAAATTAGAGTACCCATACACCTTATTGAATCAATATGGAAAAAACTTTTAGCAAAATGATAACCTAAAAAAAAGATGGACAAATACTTATGGAACAAATAATAAAAGAACTTTTAGATGGATAGACTAGAAGCACAGATTAGAATTTTAAATTCTATAATTTAAATATGGTGATTTTGTAACTTACAACCGCAAATTGATTGGGCTTACCTTTGTATCTTGCAAATCAAAGGACAAGAATTGAGACAAACGGCCCACAAGAACATGCTCAACCTGCAGTATTAGATATTTTGTCATATTGAATCTTGTCATAATTAAGATTCCTCACAAAACTGTCAACTGTAGAAAAATGTGTTTTCAACTAAAGGTACAAATTTCATGTCTGCTACACAAAAGTTGTCCAAAGTCCAACCTTGAACTTTGAAAATTATAATGCATTTCGAATAATATGATAATAAAAATTGATGTGCATAGATGCTTAGCTTTCACTATGAAGCAATATTAGGTTAAATATTGTCAAAGAAAAATTTGCACTCAATGGCACCACCATAAAATCCATGTACAACAAATACCAGATTCAGCACACCAATATGATTATATTATATTTGTGAAAAAATAAGACACAGCGTTGACAAAGTACAATATGCAGTAGAAATTCCAATATTGAGGACTGAAGCAAAGATTGTGCATCAAGGGATGGTGATGCTCAGTGGTGTAACATATGCGCCAAATACAGTAAAATGGTTAAACTTCAAAGACAATGCATCTAGCGTCCCCATTCATATTAATGGTCTTCCCTATCAAAATAAACACTCACCTGGGAACGAAGAAACTCCTTGTATGTGGCAAGCTCACGCAAACCATTAATAAATTTTGATAGCACTGGACCTGTCAGAAAGGAAATACAAGCATCAATGAAAATCCTATTGAAACTCATAGCCATTGCACATCCCACTTGAGCAATGCTTTAAACAGATTTCACTCATCAAACTTCACGCGGGGACAAGTGCTAATTAGTCCCTTTTTGTTCAGTTATTCACAAATGGATTAGTTAGTCATCAAGTGTACTCAAAAAACTATCACTGTGGCGACGATATTGTAAAAACAGAAAAGAACTTCAAGAAAGGGCTTGTCAAATATAGTTGACCAACTTCATCCGATAGGCAACACCAAGCTCTTTTTTGTTGGAATGTTACAAATGTTCTCCAGGATTGCCATGTAACATACCTCCAATGGATACGCTTAGAAGATCATCAATACCACCACCAAATGCTTCTAGCGATGCTGCAAAGTCCATCTCACATTGGAATGCAACCCCAAGCACTTCCCTGCATCCCCAAATTGTGATATGAATTAGTTTTTAGGCTGTTGCAGAGTACAATCTGGAATGCATAATGTATTCGTAACACCAAAAGAAGAAATGAAGACCGAAAAGGCAAAGGGAATCAAGAACTTTTACCACAAAAAGCTTCAGGACTCAATCTATGAAAGCACTTTAAACCAATTCACACACACGATCAATTTGATCATTAATATTCAAAATAACAAAATAGGCTCACAGGCTCACACTCTTCTCCAATAGCCCAACTGAGAAAGAGTGGTATAGAAAATGAAAGAAACCAAAATGAAAAGTCATTTCCACGAGCATAAATTAACAGTGTACAGCAACGATGGAGGCTCAAAAGAATCAAATGCTCAATGCCAATAATAGGACAGCTATGGTAAACAAAATCTCCGGTAGCTGAAACGATGTGTACTTACGTGTATTTTTTACATCCTTTATACAGCTTTTGGCATCGATCTCTTAACTCATCTGATGTTTGTTCTAAAGACCGCACCTGACAATTCATTACCAAACTAACATAAGAAACGGATATTCAAAAGAAAATAACAATGAAACAAATAAGCATCAACACTGGCCCATACAAATGTACTACATGGGAGAAAAGAAGAAGACTGAAATTAACATATTAGGTGTCAGTGAATTTTACCTGTTTGTGGAACATAGGCGAATCTTCAAGGTTGATAAACGCGGCCATTTGTTCCTGAGTTCAGATACAGTGACGGAGATTTCAGATCTACCTGCCGAGGAAGCAGAATAGAGCAATTAGACTGAAACACGAACTACGACGTCGTTGGTTACATTAGGGGTCAGGGGTGTCTCTTTCAGCGGTACAGGCTCGAAATTAAATAAATAAATCTTGCACCATCCTTTCACCTAACATCAGCCCAAAATGATTTTTCTTTTTTTAAATAACTATGGTAGTTAGTGTAATTTTGAGTTTATACTAAATTAATATTGAAAATAAAATAATTAAAGTTGATTTGGTGTAAAAGTATGAGAGAAATAATATGAAGTGATGATTAATTAAAATTATGCGAGTGAATTAATAGGATAGAGATTAGCATGGCCTGCACAAAGATGACACACGTAAATTGAGAAATAGTCTAAAATTATGCGAGTGAATGAATCGTGAATTAAAGTTGATGGATGTGTAAGAATGAATATTGTTATTATTCAATTATATTGATAATATTGATGATAGTTTTGTTGGGTTAAAGTTGAGTTGGACTTTAAGAATTGATTGAATAAAAATTGAGATAATTTATAAACAAACACACCGAAAGAAATGCTATGACATTTGATAAGATATGTATTTATTTATTTATTTATTTGAAGAGTATGTATTTTTGTTCATAGTACACTAAGTCGATCCAACTAATAATTTGGTTGTCTCACATATTAATTTTTCTTCACCTAAATCAACTAGGTGGTGTATTATATAAGATTTTTTAAGGAGTTTTAAAGGTTTTAGAAATTTTAGAGTATTTAATATTTTTATATTTTGAGTTACATTTTCAAAAGATTTGAGATTTTTTAATATATTTAAGTATTAACATGAATTCTTATTAATCTCATGTTTGAAGATAGATTTCAAATGGGGTTTGGTATTATGTATTCTATATTCGGAATCTCAGTATGTCTCAAAAAGTCTGAATAAATAAATATATTGAATATTTCATCATCTTTTAAGTCTTTTTAATATTCCAATGAATATCTAATCGCGTTTTAAAAATTTTAAATCTCAATGAATGTCTCGTGACTTTTAAAATTTTAAATGAATATTTCAAAAATTTTAAAATTCTTAAAAATCTAATATTTTTTCCACTCCCTCTCATTCACGTTTGATACAAACATATTGTGAAAGAAGCACATTAGACTAGGGAACACATGAAACGTGATCAACGGCCCAAATCCAACCATCCAAACCCCTTGATTTTTGCGAAAATTACTCCCTACACTATAAATTTCCGTTTTTATTACACAATTAAACATCTATTATAAATATTAGCAATCCTACCTAAAATCATGTTTTTATTTGCAAATATACCAGAAAACAATGTAATCATGAATTACATATTTTTAAGGAAACCTATCAGTTCCTCTCCCCCAAATCACGCCTCTTTCTCCCTATCTCTCTTTTTCTTCTCTTTCTCCCCCTCCCTCTCTCTTCTTTTTTGTTATTTCACCTCTTCATCTCTCTCTATCAACGACCCATTATCCTCTCTCTCTCTCTCTCTTTCTCTCTTCTTTGTTCACTTGTGATCGGCGCAATCGTTGAAATATGATCGATTTTTGTAGCCCCAATGATATACAACGGAATAGGGTTGCAGACCCATTGGGGCTCCGGCACCAGCGGCTACGTTCAGGTGACCGCCTTCAACCTGAAGGCAAAAGCAAACAGAGACCTCACTGGTCCGAGCAAGGATTTCGAACTCGGGCCAGGGGGCCGCGGGCGTGACCCGGGGGCCCAACAGGGAGATACTGGAAGACGACCGCAAGCGGCAGATATATCAAAACTTTCGACTACGTTAAGTATATGTTATGTGTATGCGCATGAATGATATACTTACAGTATACCGAGTTGCAACTCTGTAGTTGTTTTCAAGACTGTTGTTGTAGCAAATTATATTTATCTTTACCGAGTATTGAATCAAAAGATTCGTTCCTTAGGTCGATCTCTTGAGGAAGGCGCACATAAAAGGAAAATAAATCATAAACACTCCAATCAAGATAGTAGTGGTTTTTAATTATCAACTACGAAAGCGAATTCAAACAATGCACAATCGAACTTAAAAGCAAAGATGAAGATCAAAGGATAAGAAGCTAAGGAGTCGAAGATGATGATTCGCAAACCAATGCAATTACCAAGTTAAGATCATTCGATTAAATGATTCAAACAATCTAACGTCTAGAGATTAATCCTCAATAACTCTTCGTAACAAGAGGGTATCATAGACGGTAAATTACGCAAATCACAAAACACATAGACAATACGTTTCCGAACAAGCCTATTTCATACGAGCCTAGATCGATCAACTCCTCCCCTTTCGGTTCTAAGAGTCGATTAAATTATCTAGATGATTGTTAATCTAGTAGTTCGTTAGATTTAAAAACATCACACAAGAACGAATCATATTCAATTGGAAATCAATTGTAAATCGAAGTGTCACTCTTCAACAGTATTCAACATTCAATGCACGATAATTATAAACCTTAGTTATGAACAACTCGCATAAATTGAACGATCAACTAGCATGATAATCACAATTAAATCCTAAACAACATCATCATCCCCTATCCCTAGCGAAACGAATTAGCTACTCATGTAGAATTCAACACAATCCATCTCAAGAACCCAAGCATTCATATTCAAGGATTAACTGAACAGGAAAACTTACGATTAATAAAGAACCAAGAGTCGAATCAATGAACAAGCTTAATCTGGAAAAATAAAGAAGAAAAGTTGAGCAAAACAACGATCAAAATCCAAGTTTAAGAGTAGGAGAAAGTGAAAAAAAAACGTAATTGAGGCTTATTCCCACGAGTCCGGGGGTCGTTTCAATATATAGAGCTCAAAAAACGGAGCAAAAACGAGAAAAAGAGAGGCTTATTCCCACGAGTACCGGTCAATTTATTCGGTCGGTGCCGCAACAGTTTATCAAGAGATCAAAGGAAAAGGGAAAATTCCTAAAGCCCGACCAGTAAAGACTCCTGAAAGTCAGCTGGACAAATCGCGGTATTGTGATTACCACCGATCCCCAGGTCACAACACCGATGAATGCCTAAGTTTGTTGTCGGCTCTCATGAAGTTGATTGGAAATCCACAAGTGAGAAGATTTACCAAACATGAAGGCAAAGAAAGGCGACAAATAGCTCACATTCCTGACCGAGATGAAGAAGACGAAGAAGCAATGAACTCAAAAAGAATCCGTCTACAACAAGGAGAAAAGGAGATCTTCATGCTCAGGCCAAACGAGTCCAAGTCGACCGAAGACCGACTTGGAAAGAGAAATAGGGAACTTGAAAGATCCAACACTGATCACACTCCTCAATTCCAGTTCGGTTAGGTTCTGTTCCCCGAGTTAATACCAACCGAGAAGAGTTAACATTCTCACGTCGGCAAGCAAAAGCATATGCTAGAAAAGCATACAACTCGGGAAAACAAGTAATGACAACCGATTTGAGGGAAACGATTAACTCGCGCACTTGTCCGATCACCTTCACATTAGAAGATGCAAGCTTGTTTGATCATCCTCATTCCGATGCATTAATCATAACCGTACCAATCTGCGGAATCCCCGTCCATCGCATAATGGTGGATACAGGCGCATATTCAAACATCCTTATGCTTCAAGCCTTTAGGAAGCTCGGACTTGATCCAGCCGACGTGTGTCCATGTAACGATAAGATCCACGGATTCAACGGGAGCGTGTCTCTTCCATTGGGGGAAATCACCCTTCCCATCAGGTTCGGAGGTCATGGGCAAACTTCCAAGGTCATCATGGAAAACTTCAAAATCATGGACATCAATAACGAATATAATGCCATCATTGGAAGAATAGCCCTATACAAGTTACGAGCGGCAGTATCCATTTTTCATTACGCAATAAAATTTCCAACTGCTGATGGCGAGGGAACTCATTATGGCGATCAGCTAGGAGCTCGTGAGTTAATCTTGGCAATCCCTTCTCGAGAGATCCATAACATAGAAATGCACGCTGAAGGGAAAGAAAAGAAGATTGACTGTACCCGAGCTCTACAGAGCTCGGTTCTTGAAGACATTCAAGATGTCGATCTTGGGATTGTTCCAACTCTGTTAGAGGTTCAGCCGACATTGGTAATTCCAACTTCAAACCCTTCCAACTTCAGTGAACTTATTGGAGAGGATTTTACCCGAGATAGGGGGAGGATACTGGGAAAGGAACCCGTCATGGAAGAAGATGAACTAGATCTACGTAGCCAGTTCAAAGAAAAGAAGCAAGAAAACCGAGCTGAACCGTTTGAAGAAATAGAAATCATTTATGTTGATGAACCAATTTGTGACAAATAACTTCGTATTGGAGTTAACCTTCCAGGGCCCATTCAAACCGAACTCATTTCGTTTTTGAAGTCTAATGCCGACGTCTTCGCCTGGAGACACGAAGACATGAAAGGGATAGACCCGAAGGTAGCCTGTCACCGACTCAACATTGATCACGCGATCAAACCTATCATCCAGAAAAGATGGAAACTCGGTCCAAATCGGCAACAGGCCTTAGAAGAAGAAGTTAACAAGCTCATTGATAACAAGTTCATTAAAGAAGCCAAATACCCAACTTGGGTGTCCAACCCTGTCCTGGTGAAGAAAAGTAACGGGACATGGCGTCTCTGCATCGACTTTTCCGATCTCAACACTGCCTGCCCAAAAGACAGTTACCCGTTACCCCACATCGACTACATGGTGGATGCTACTTCAGGTCATGAACTGATGAGTTTCATGGATGTATACTCGGGATACAACCAAATTCCCATGGATCCTGAGGAGGCTGAACACACTTCTTTCTACTCGGCAAGGGGCCTGTACTGCTACACCATGATGCCCTTTGGATTGAAGAACGCCGGGGCCACTTACCAAAGGTTGGTCAACAAAATGTTTTCTAGGTTAATAGGACGAACCATGGAAGTATATGTAGATGATATGCTTATAAAGTCGGTGAATGCCGATGATCATGTAACTCATTTGAATGAAATGTTTGGGATTTTACGCGATTACTCCATGGTGTTAAATCCTAAAAAATGTACGTTTGGGGTGAAGTCGGGTAAATTTCTAGGTTATGTAGTCAGTCAAAGGGGAATAGATGCAAATCCCCAAAAGATCAAGGCTATTATGGACTTGAAGCCACCGACTTCGGTTAAAGGAGTGCAAGGACTCACAGGTCGGCTCGCTGCTCTGAATCGATTCATATCCAAATCCACAGATCGATGCAAACCTTTCTTTGACGCAATAAAAAAAGGAAAACGGTTTGAGTGGACTGATGATTGCCAAAAAGCTTTGGATAGCATCAAGGCAGCTTTATCTCAACCTCCTACTCTGCAAAAACCGAAGTTTGATGAAATGCTGTATTTGTACCTCGGGGTCAGCAACTCGGCGATAAGCGCAGTACTTATCCGTGAAGAAGATTCCCAGCAATACCCGGTGTATTATGTCAGTAAAGCTCTTCACGATGCCGAGTTGAGATACCCACCAATGGAAAAACTAGCTTTCGCACTCATCACTGCAGCTCGGAAATTACGACCATATTTCCAAGAACATTCGGTTACTGTATTAACCGCATTTCCATTACGACAAATTCTTTACCGACCTGACACATCGGGTCGAATGGTCAAATGGGCCGTGGAATTAGGGCAGTTCAACATCCACTACAAGCCGAGAACTGCCGTTAAGGGACAAGTTTTGTCTGACTTCATCGCCGAGTTCACACCAGGGGTCCAGGAAGTTATTAACGATCATCCCTGGATGATGTATGTCGATGGATCATCAAACGCAAACCGAGCGGGAGGAGGGATCGTCCTAATTGATCCCGATCAACGGGTCTTTTGTCATTCGATTCAATTCCTTTTTCCCGCTACCAACAATGAAGCTGAATACGAAGCATTGTTGTCGGGGCTAAACCTGGCAGAAGCCATGAACATAACTTACATCAACATCTTTTCAGATTCGCAACTGCTAGTCAATCAGATACTTGGAATCTTTGAAGTTAAAGAACCACGCTTAATGCCATATCTAGCGATAGCCATGAAGATGTTATCTAAGTTTCAGTTCAAGATTAAACACATCCCACGGACTTCTAATGTTCAGGTTGACGCCTTATCACACCTTGCTTCGAGTGCGAGAATCGAAGATGTAGAGTATGTTCAGGTCGGCACACAGGAACTTCCTTCAACCTCAGTAAAGTAAATAGCCAACACCGAGCCAGGTTCCGTGGAACGAATTGTCACCTGGATGGATCCCATTATAGCATATCTCGAAATCGGAGCCCAACCACAAGATCCCAAAGAAGCACGAGCCTTGCGAATTCGTGTAGCTCGGTTTACTCTGGATAATGGGACGCTTTATAAAAGAGGATATTCGGTCCCGCTGTTAAAATGCATACCCGAACAAGAATCGCTCTTCGTACTGCAAGAAATTCATGATGGAGTTTGTGGAAGTCATTCGGGGTCTCAAGCTTTAGCCTATAAGATTCTGCGGCAAGGATATTATTGGCCGACTCTGAAAAGAGATGCTGCAGATTGGTTCAGAAGGTGCGTCAAATGTCAAATATTCGCGCCCAACGTTAACTTAACTCCAGAACCACTCAGGTCGGTATTCAGTCCGTGGCCTATTGCAAAATGGGGGATCGATCTAATTGAACCCTTACCAATTGGGAATGGAGGAGTTAAGTATGCGGTCGTCGCAGTCGACTACTTTACAAAATGGGCTGAGGCAGAACCGTTAGCCACGATCACAGAACAGAAAATGATTGACTTCATATGGAAAACATTAGTATGTCGGTTCGGTGTTCCGAATTCTATCGTGACCGATAACGGCAAACAATTTGAGGGCAAGAGACTCGCAGAATTTTGTGAAGAATACAAGATCAGACACCTTTTCTCATCTCCATATCATCCACAGGCAAATGGTCAAGTCGAAGCTGTGAACAAGATCATAAAGAATGGCCTCAAAGTGCGGTTAGATAGTGCGAAAGGAGCTTGGCCTGAAGAACTCCCCAACGTTCTTTGGGCATACCGAACTACTGCTCGATCCTCAACCGGTGAAACACCTTTTTCATTAGCCTATGGGTCGGAAGCAATGATTCCTGTTGAACTTGGCTCCCCAACATATCGTGTACAAAATTTTGAAGAAGAGCGCAACCAAGTCAATATGAGAGCCAATCTTGACTTGGCAGATGAACTACGTGCACAATCCAAACTCAAGAACGCTGCCTATAAACGGAGAAGCGAAAAATATGTTAACTCCAAACTTCGCTCTCGTATCTTTAAGATCGGCGACCTCGTACTCAAAAAAATTGTGGGACCCGACCCTGGACCATTAAAGCCGAAGTGGGAAGGCCCATTCCGGATAAGCGAGGTTCTAACCAATGGGGCCTACCTGATAGAGTATTTGGACGGGACGCCGCATCGATACCCATGGAATGCTCAATATCTGAAAAAATTCTACCAATAAAAAAGTCCCCAAGTGCCTAAAGTCGGTTTTTCAACTGACGTTCTGTAAAAAGGCCCTAAGTGCCTAAAGTCGGTTTTTCAACTGACGTTCTGTAAAAAGGCCCTAAGTGCCTAAAGTCGGTTTTTCAACTGACGTTTTGTAAAAAGGCCCCAAGTGCCTAAAGTCGGTTTTTCAACTGACGTTCTGTAAAAAGGCCCTAAGTGCCTAAAGTCGAGTTTTTTAAATTGATGTTCTGTAAAAAGGCCCTAAGTGCCTAAAGTCGGTTTTTCAACTGACGTTCTATAAAAAGGCCCTAAGTATCTAAAGTCGTTCTTCCAAGCAACATTCTATAAAAAGGCTTTAAGTATCTAAAGTCAGTTTTTCAAACTGACGTTTCATAATAAAGTACTTTAAGTCGGGAAGCGATTTAGATAATTCAAGTCAGATAAGGAACCAACAGAATCCGAGGTTGCTGACAAACATAACAATGCGCAAAAAAGCGAATAAATCATTGGAAGGGAAAACTTTCATTCCATTTCGAATAAAGCAGGTTCTTACAGTTAAAATGAAAATACGAAGGGATGTGCCAACGTGATGGTCCACATCCGAAAGGAAATTAAAAAGCAATAAAAACCAAAGTCGTTCAAAAAACTTAAAAACGTCGTCTAAGCAGAATTCTTCCCAACATCAACATCCTTCTCGATCACGACTTGAGCATTTCCCTGGGTCTGTTCGACCTCGGTCTGAAGATCTCTCATGTCCTTATGAATATCAGCTTCAGAAATGTCCACGTCCTTCGGGATTGCCTCTTCATTTTCCGGAACCTCGGCACCATCCTTAATCACTTTACTCAGTCTGGAAAAAATTGCGGCGTCCATGGCTTGGGGATCTGGTATAATCCTAACTTTGGCGGCATTGACGTCACCAATTCCCTTCACCAGCTCGGTCCCCTCGAGGAGGTTTTCCGTGTTCTCTTCGGCAGCAGTGGCAATGAACTTCTCCGCGTATTCCACCACTTCTTTCTTAATCTGAGCCAGAGTCAGTAGATCGAGATGTTGCTCGACGGTAAAGTCAGCAAGGGTGGAGATAAATACATTAGCAAATTCTGCCCTTTTTTCTTTCTCTCCTTCGAGAACCATGTTGACGTACGCTTTTCGAAGCACGGTTCGTCTCTCAGAATCCAAAAGGGGAAACCCACGAGCCACAACGTCGGCTTCAGTGTTCTCCAATACCATTTCACAGTAGGAACGTTCATCTTCATCAGCGGGGACGTGAATTTCTTCGATCTCGGGATCAAACCCAAACCTTTCCATCTTCATGAGCATGATGGCTTTTAGATCTCCGACGCCATAAAGTCCTGAATCAAACCGATCTATCACCCAACGGAGATTTAAACAAGAATTGAGCTCGATGTCCCTCTCCATCTCGTCAGAACCCTTGAACTCCTGCTTCCCGAGTTCCTTACCTTCTTCCAGTCCCTGCGCATACTTAAATTCTCCGAAGCATCCTTCTCTTTCTCCAACTTCGTCAACTCGGTAGCATGTGCTTCTGTCAGGCGTATCAGTTGCGCTTCCTTATCAGCACGGTCTTGACGAGTTTTCTGGTGCTCCTCTCGAGTTCATTGATGGTCTTCTTGCTCCTTCAAGTAGCGATTCAGATTATTCCTGACTTCCATCTCGGACGCGCCAATCTGCGCCGTAAGTTTGCGCACCTCGTCTTCTAGACGCTTCTTCTCAGCAGTCAAGTCTTCAATCTCAGTTTTTGCTGCAACAAGTTGAACAATTTTTTCTTCAACCTCGGTCATCAGATTAGCCTTGTCTGCCTCCAGAGATGCGAGTTGCCCATCACGCAATTCCAGCTTGTCTTTCCGATTGTTGAGTGCAGTCGCATTCATTCGGAACTCGTCTTCCATCGCGCAAAGGCCGACCAGAGCTCTCCCTAATGTAGCCTTGGCGTAGCTGAACCTGTAAGTGCTTGGCAATCCGGACACTCGCGCTTCAGTCGTAGGGTCCCAAGACATTAGCGGGACCCAAGCTGCTTCTATCACATGAGGAGGCTGATGAAATTTGTTGTTAAATTTGGGGATAATCATAGAGTGGAATTGTGTAAACCATTTTTCCATCACATCTTCCGGCAAATTCAGGTCCAAGATCCGTTCCTCGTCGATAGGTAGGTAGGTGTCCCCCCCATCCTGATGAACTGGAGCATTCTTCTCCAAATTGAGTTGACCAACATCTTGCCTTAACTTCGAACGACGTTCTTGGTCGACATCAAGCTCCTCGCTCGCTTTCCTTTTGGACTTCTTCTTCTTCTTTTTCTGTCGAGAAGAAGCTTCTTCCGCTGTTTTTTGAACCGCCTCAACATCCTCCGAACTTGACACAATAACATGGAGGTCAGGATGTATCGCTTCAATATCTTTCTCAACTTCAGGAGGTGGAGAATGGGTGGCAATCATAAGTTCGGTATTTGTCTCGTGAAGGGGCTCTGTAACAGGTTCACTAGCAGGGGCCGATATCGCGACTGTAACCGGTGGACCCGACGTGGTCCCAACGTCGTCACCCGCAGCAGCACGATCAACAGCTTTCTTCTTCAGACTTTCCAGAAAATTCATACGACCCATCTCGGTATCCTTTACTGAAAATTTACGTCGGTAATCTTTTGCTTCCCGAACAGATTGGAATCCAAAGAATCCTAATAGCGGATAATAAACTGAAAGGAAAAGACAATAACGGAAATCATTTCAATCTTCAATGAACTCACCAGGTTCAAAGTCGTGAATTAAACAACACCATAAGAACTCACCAGGTTCAAAGTCAGAGATCGCTTTCTTAGGCCCGAGTTTAGCGTCAGCAAGTTTAGAATTCTTCGTTAATAGATTCCACTTGCGTTCCGAAGCGCTAAGCTTTGCAATATCCTCAAGCTTTTCTCTAAATTCACCGCTCAGTCTCGGCTCCTTTTTCCTTTTGGCTACAAATATGAAAAGGTCCGACCTGTTAGCGAAAGAAAAACAACTCGTCAGGAGATTCCGAGTAAAAGAGAGGAACTTACAGAAAGAAGAAACAACTCGGGTTGGGATTGTCATCCCGTCAATTGGTGTCTCAAGTCGGAAATCGGGAGACTGCCAATCTCCACCGACCCATAACCATTCGTCTTGGAAACCATGAAGGGTTTCCGGAATCCCAGTGATTAGTTGTCCTGTCTTCAAGTCGTATTGCGGCCTTGCCGCACAGAAAAAACAACCTGTTGGGGGGACTCCTTCACGTTCTCTACTTCTCTTAAAAAGAAAAATGCTTCTTAACTCGTCGACTGAAGGGAATGGCAATTTCTATTGCGCCAGAAGGACCATGATCCCTATAATTTTCTTTCAGCTGTTGGGAGTTATCTGGCTAAGGCTAAGACCCCAATCACGCAGGTAGTCGGTTATCACGTTGTCTAGAGGAAATCTTAAACCCGACCTCAAGCTTTTGGCGAAAATCCCCACACAACCGGGAGGAGGACAATGAATCCTTTATCCCGGATGAGGCGCAAAGATTTTTACCGAGGTAGGGATCCGCACCGACTCGCGAAGAAGGACTACGTCAGCATCAGTCATGATGCTAGGCTCCCCTAGAAACAGAACATCGTCGTCGGGCCAGCGTCGAGTAGGGTGATTCCAATACCCCGACCTCACAGGGATATCTTGTTCCACCTCGGCGTCTCCTTCAACATTATTCTTACGGATGTCTAGACGTTCCACAAAAACAGGGTCCCACCGGTAATAATCCCCCGTCAGCTCTATCAACTCCTCATCCAACCTCATATCCGACACAGTTCGGCTGCTGTTGTTTGGCTCAACTTGCTCACCGCTCACCGTTATAATCACGACCAGAAAAAACAACACAAAGGAATTAAGAAATGGAAAGAGGAAATTAGGGCTTACCAAAAATTGAAGTAAACTCTTAAGGAATTCTGGATTTGTCGAAATATGAAGAAAAAATAAAAGAAAGAGGAGAGAAACAATAGGATAATCGAGAAGATGGAAAAGTTGCTTGAATGAAGATTTCGTGAAGAGGGATTATGAACCTATCTGTATATATACGCAATATTTTCTAACCGTTAAAGATGGAGAGGCGCGTGAGAAACCGTCGCGTCGTTTGAAGGAAATTCCCTTAATTATGACATAAAGTTTCAGGTATAATCTCGTACGTACGCGTGTCCCAAAACTGTTAAAATTAATATCCAAAATTTATGGTACGTGCCCGTTGGGAAGAGTAGTGGAGAAGACACGTTCGTAACCTCTCGAAAACTGCTCTATAATTTTCTTCTGGTCTTAAATAGCCTTGGTGAAGGAGCGAAAAGATGTGATTCTTGTCTAAGGGAAGTACCTCGGTTTAACTTGTGAAAGATCCATAGGTAAACTCGGAAATAAAAGACGATTGGAGAAAAGATGTCATTAAAAAGTACGCATATTTGCGTACTTCTTAATGCCAGGGGCCTCTATGTTGATATCAAGATTAAATATCTTGAGATAAAGGATAGATTAAAGATTTCAAAAAATCCAAACCACGAACTGGGTCTTTGACGATACAAAACGAAATAGCTGGTATCTCGGAAATATCATCTCGGTTCTCATACGACGTTCTAAGAAAAACAGTAGATCCCAAAGGTCGTCAGAATAAAACGTGAAAACCTTGAAATGGTCACCTCGGTTAAAGAGCAGCTTATCAGGAAGTCGTAGAAGACTGAAATTCTACCGAAATGCCGACGTCGCAAAATAGCACCGACCTCAACCCGACAGAAGTGACGCTTGTCACACAGATAGAGGAGCGCCCATGCTCATCATTACCTAAAAAGTTCGCCTGCGTCATTGCCGCCCCTAAGCCGTCAAATCTTCATTAAAACGAAGCTGATTTGTCTTGGGATGTGTGCCAAGCATAACTATAAATAGCAACATTGAAGACGATACGAGGATTCGGCAAAAATTAGAAAAACGCACATTATTAACTCGGTTTTCTCTGTTACCGACTTGGTGTACAGAGAAAAACCGACTTCCCAATTTTGTAACCAACTCCAATATTTTCAATAAAAATCATATTTTCTGCAATCTTTACTGTAATTTTACTTTAATTACGTTGATTAAATCCGTATATCAACAGCTGTTGCACTGTGTTACGAAGTGGGTGGGATTCAATTCGACTTGCTCCACTGACGTGCTTATCATCCTGGAGGTTGACGACAGAGCTCGGGTGGGAAAAGCTCTGCGTTTAGAATCGGGGATTCCTCGTGCCCGAGACCACTTCCTTCAGAACACAGCCACCAGGATCCACCATGCCCGCCTTCTTGCCACCCTTCCCATGCTGCCACTTCTGGAAAATACGAAGGCGTGGCACGATCGCCACTTCTTTCTAGATCCTGATTGATAAGTGTACAGGTTTCGTCAAGCTAATGACGTTAAACAAACGCTTCTTGGGAGGCAACCCAAGTGATTAATCGCTTTCTTAGATATTTTTGTTTTTGCTCTTTTATTTTATCTTGAATAATGGGAGTTTTGGAGTTTTGTGTTTTTCTTGGTAGGTACGAGTTTGCGAGCTTGAGCAGGAGGAATATCGAGGTTCTGAGCGGATCGTGGGCGAATAGCTTGCACGTGGATGCTTATTTTCCTCGAGGCATCTTCGGTTTGCACACCCTTTTCTTTTTTTTTTCTTTTTATCCTTTTTGAGTTGTTCTCCTCCTGCCCTTTCTTTTGAGTTTTGTGTTCTTATGGTAGTTGCTAGTATTGGTTAGCTATATGAAAGTGCTAGGTCCTTTATTTGACTTCCTGTTTTGTGTTGAAGCAATGAGGACATTGCCTCATTTTAAGTGTTGGGGAGTTTATTTGGATCTTTGTATGCTTATGTGGTGGCCGGTCTAGTTTTAGGTTTTTGTGTTGTTGAGCATGGTATTGGTGGATTATATGATTTGTTGATGAATGTTTGATGAAATTGGGAAGTTGTGATGACGGACGTGTGGTCATTGCCTCGGTATTTGCTTGATTGCTTTGAGTGACATATATTATTTGCCTTGTGAGGTTTTGATCCTTACTCTTCTTTCTTGTGAGATATTGGTCATATTCTTGAATGATTAGAACTTGCCTTGAGTTTGTTTGAAAGGAATCGATTAGAGTTTGAAATTGCGAAAGTGATTGAGGCGTTTTGTTTGATTAGCTCTCTTTAGCCTTGTTCTATGACCCTAAACGGTTTTATCCCTAGTAGCACGTTTGAGCCTTGAGCCTTTTCTTGTCAGCCATGCATATAATGTATTTTGTTGACTGATTTTGTGATGATTGGTGAAAATGGTGTTGTTGTTGAATGAGGTGAATTGGAGTTGGATTTCTATTGCTTGACCAAAAAAAAAAAAAAATAAAAAATTGAGAGTTCACAGGACGAATCGAATGGATTCTGCTCCTCTTACTAGTCGATTCATTTTGACAGGCAATGAGCATTGGGAAACTACTGTAGGAAACTTGGATGACCTCCAATGTTCACACCTACAGAATGTTGTCCTTTTGATTCAATCTTGTTGGAAAAAGTTACTCTCCAAATAAAAATATAAAAAAAAAGAAAAAGAAAAAATAAGGTTAAGTGATGACGTTGCAACTTGTTCTGAGCATCTATGTGTTGTTTGTGGAATGTTGGTTGGGTAGTAAGTGTTTTGCCTTGTTGATTCGGGATGAGTAGCGGAATGCTTGAGTATACTCGAGAACCTTGATTGTCTATTTGAGCTTCTTGTCCTTATATATTCATACCTTTACCTAAGCCACATTACAACCCGTGAAGTCCTCTTGATTCGCATCTTTTGAGCTTTGATTGTTTTCTAGTAATTTAAACGATTGGCAAGCATATGTTGAAACTTGAATATTGACCAATTTTGAGCGTACCTATCACATATTCATGTAAGAAAATGAGTGAGGCCTATATTATAATCTATGCGTTTGAGAGTTTGTCATTTCGAGGCCAAGTTTATATTTGAGGCATATGGTTTCACGGTCGTTGGAATTCAACCTGGTTGACTTGGACATTTTGAAACTCTTCTTATTTGAATCTGTATTCATGCTCATGTCTTGTTTTCTTTTATTTTTGTTCGGACGAACAAAGGTTTAAGTGTGGGGGAGTTGTTTGTCCCATTTTTGTTGCATTTTTTGTGCTTGTTTCGCTTTTTCTTTCCCCCCATTTTAGGTCGTTTCTTTCGTTTTTAGTCTGTTTCGGGTTTTATTATGTGTTTTCCTTCATTTTGAGTCTTTAAGTGTTTTTCGTTTGTTTTTTCAGTTGTTTTTGTGTTTTGTCATTTTTTGTGTGTAGGTCGGGAGCTTCGGGCGAACTTTATCTTCAGGAAAAATTGGTTTCGAGAGCATAATTGGATAGAGGGGTTCGTTAGCGACGCTTAGGAAAAAACGAAACTCAATTCCGAGTTCAGACGAGCCTAAATGAGCCAGCCCAATTTTCTTCACCGCGGGCAGCGGAGGAATCCCGCGGCCACGGAGCCCTTCTGCAACTGAAATCTCGCGGCCTCGGAGCTTCCCGCAGCCGCGGAGGTCGCGACCAGAATTTTAAAAGCTAGATTTTGTTCATTTGTTCGAGTACTTTGCACTGGGACTCGTTCCCAGACCTAAAATAACACCCCAAACTCGTTTTTCTCCTGATTTTCATCTGAGAAAACACAATTGATCTTAGTTTTCATCTTGATTTCTTTATTGCTTTCGGATTAATCTCGTATCTCGAATTCAACATTCAATACCCTTTTAATCGTAAGTTTTTCTATTCATTTAATCCATGAATATGATTGTTGTGATTGTTGAGCTTGATTGTGTTGAATTGAATATGAATAATTAATTCGATTTGCTAGGGATTGGGGATGATGTTTTGAATTCGATTGTGATTATCGTGCTTGTTGATCCTTCAATTTATGCGAGTTGTTTTTAAAAGGGTTTTCGGTTATCATACTTGATTGTTGAATGTTGTTGATGAGTGACACCTCAACTTGCAATTGATTTTCAATGGGACACGATTCATTCGGGTTTAATGTTGTTAATTCTTAAAGATTAGTCGATTAACCACCTTCTAGTCCAATTTAATCAACTCTTAGAACTGAAAGGGGAGGAGTTGATCGATCTAGGCTCGTATAAAATAGGCTTGTTCGTAACTGTATTGCCTATGTGTTAAACGACTCATGAATTTGCCGTTCACATTTATCCTCTTGTTACGAAAAGTTATTGAGGATGAATCTCTGAACGAGTAGGTTATTCGAATCCTTTAACCGAATGATCACTTGTCCGTTAATTGCATTTCGAATCGAAACAAATATCCCCGACTCCCTAGCTTCTTTATCATTGTTTGTTTCATGTTTTTGAGTTAATTTATGTTTTATGCATTTTCTGTTATTTTCTAGTTGACCGCTCAAACCTCAATCGTGATTAGAGTGTTTAGGATTTATTTTGCTTTTATGTTCCATAAACATCGAATCTAGATTCTGAACCACCTTCCTTGAGAGATCGACCCGGGGAATGAATCTTTCGATTCGGTACTCGGTAAAAAAAAATAATTTGCTACAACAATTGCCATAAAAGCATTAGGCCCAGTTCTATGTCTGTGAAGAAAATGGAACACTTCATGTGCAATAACCACATTGTCAATCAAGTGCCTTCCTGGGATAAATGCTGTTTGAGATTGACTAACACACATATGTAGACAAGTCTTAAGTCTATCAGCCAATAACTTAGCAATAACTTTGTACAGCACAACACACAAGGCAATGGGTCTATAGTTGCACAGAGATTCAGGATAAAGGCATTTGGGGATGAGAGTAATGATTATGTGATTCCAGTTCTTAAGCAACTTTCCAGTATGAAAAAAACTTTTGATAGCACAACACACATCAGATTTTATGAGATGCCAAAAGTGTTGGAAAAAATCATGTCGCACCCCGCCTTACTATTTTGAAAAATCAGAGTAAAATTTTTGTTTTTATTTTCGAAAGGTCGTGCGAGCTTGTTTTTCGAAAATACTGACTCGTTGCGGGATGTCACAGATAAAAACTTAACTTAACTTTCTCACAGACATAAATGAAACATGCAACCAAGCTATCCGCTGCGGATAATGGAATTAAACATGCAATGTCTGAACTGTCTCGCACTGTCTAGTCTGTTAGCGGAAGCATCCGAAATACAGAATACATGCATACATAATCGAATCAAATACATGATCATAAACTAGGACATAAAAATGTGCGTAAAATATGTCCACTCTCATGACCACGCTTCGCCACATCAGTGCTCATCCGGCACGCTCGACTCCGTCTCCTGAAAAACACAATGGGGGCGTGAGCAAACCTGTAACGCCCCACTTTATTTTAAAGGATTTATCGAATTTATTTAATAAAAATCACAATAAATTTTTCGCAAACTTTAATTTAATTAAAAACTCAGTGGGCGCTACTCAAATTTACCAAAAGCCTTTAACCAAAAATGCAAACGTATCAAATAAAGACAGCATGCATGAATAATAAATCATAAACCAAACTGGCATTCATTAAGTTCCAAATCATAAAGATAATTCACAATTCCAAGTTCAAAACGACATGATCAATATCCAAATTTCGACATGAGTTCATAAACTAAGCGGAAGCAAAATTAAATAAATAAATGTCATAACCACCACTCGTCATCTCGTCTCGTCACCCGCCAACTGCTTAACCTGCATCAGTTACGAGCAGGTGGGAGTGAGTACAGTTAACTATCGTACTCACACTATACACATGAATAACTTATAAATGGTATAGTCGCAGCATGAACTAAACAATTAAATCATGTCACATCTCTAGTCACATCAATGACTCTAGTCTCATCAAAGACTCACTCATGTACATCTATGCTCATCAAAGCTAAGCCATGCCATATCAGTGAAACATGGGAGTGCGTGCCACATCAATGACACGGCCTTCTCATAGGTCTTAATGAGATTTACCTCACGGGGTAACCGTATCTTATCATACGGGGACAACCGTATCGACGGCCATCAAGCTCACATCGATAGGCTACATGTTCATTTTCATACATAGATCACACCAACTTTCATCACAATTTAAATCACACATATGCATAGATAATTTTAGAATAACCCACCTGGATTCCGGATTGATAATAACTCAAAGCAATGGAAGTAGGTCGAGGCTGGACTCCTCAATCACCTACATTAAGTCAAGATGCTACAATCAACATCTATCTTGACTTTAAACGGAAAACACAAAACAGACCTAGTCGAACTTGTTTCGACTAAGTAGTTCGTGAAGTCCTGTGGACGTTGGAACACTTAGACTCGGCACTATACTCGACCAGACCATATATGGGAGATCACATAAATCCATCTAAGGATAGACCAAGTTCAACTCACAACAGAATGGAAAGCAAGTTAATCACAGATTTAACTTCAAAATCATGGTTTTAAAAATTTACTAGCTATTAATCACATGAAATTCATTGACCAGGCTCCCCTTCCACTTAGGCTCTGAAATTTTACAAAAAATTACATCTTCCAGTAATAAGTAAAACCATAAATCTTCAGCTTCAAACTCGAAATTACATTAATTTTTAAAATTCGAACAAGATATCAACAAAATGGGAACATTAATTCATACTCAAACTTAATGAACGAATCAGAACTTGAAAATTTAACATAACAACATACAGCATACTAAAGTCCATGTATAAAAATCTCAGCCTTAAATGTTGACTGCTACTATTTTTAAAAATTCATACGAGCAACAGCAGTTTAACAAATTTAAATCCAAACTGAATACAAACAGACTCCAAAAATTCTCATCGTTTACAAACATGATTAAACACATAAAATAAGTCTCTCAGTAAAATTTCAGAATTTTTCATGAAGTAACCAATTAATAAAAATTTTAACAACGCTTCAGCAGATTCTATAAATAAATTATTAGCCACATCAAATCAACTCCAAAAATTCTAAACATTTAACACAAGATATAAAAGTCATAGAGGCATGACATATTCGAATTTCAGCTCATTTCATTCATGAATGAATTTTGTATGCATTTAATACTATTCTACTCAGATTTACATTTTAATTATTATAAATAGCTACAGGCCTCTACAAATTACGAATTTTTTACACAATGCTTGCAATGAACAGATAACATATCCCTCAAAATTTCAAGTCATTCCGATCAGTGTACGATTTTTAAAAATTCAAACACCAAAACAGCGATTCAAATGCTCGACAACTTAGAAATTAATTCACAACATAAAATTTCTCGTCCGAGGCCTTTTCATAGGACCAAGGGCTCAACATTGTTCCAATATCCACCGACTTACACGAATTTCGAGGTCTCGTTCGATTCTTGAGAAAATCGAAGAGGTCCCGTACATACGAACACATAAAATCATATTTATTACATAAAATCATAACGAACACATTAACGCACAATATTTACGTCACGCGAATCACACCTACTCACATATAACATAATCGATTTAAACGAGACGAGATCGAGCTTTTGTACCGTTCTCGGGAATCAAACGAAAACGGACGAACGTAAGGTTGACGGACTCGACGGAGGTTCGCGTCTCGCTGGAAGAGAAAAGCGCCGCAACGGCTGAGAAGGACAAAGGGTCGCTGCCGTTAGGTCGTCGGAAGCTGCTCGTCAAAGTGCTGAACAAACGGAGGGGGTCTTGTCGTCGGAAGCTCGTGGGTTGCTCGCGATGGATTCAGGCTCGCCGGAAAAAATCGAACAGAGGGGGGGTGACGTGATGAGGAGGTCCTGCTCACGAGTTGACGAGATAGGTTCACGATGATGGTCGAGCGTGAGGAGAATAGTTCGCTGAGAAAAAGAGGTCTGCCGGAAGTTCGTCGCGATGGCGCGTTGCAGTGGCAAAGGAGATCGTCGGGGCTGCTGGGACTCCTGGTTCGCGACGTGCTTGCAGGTCGCCGGAAGTTCGCCGTTCCACGGCTGAGGACGGCGATGGCTCACGAACAGGAGAGGAGATGAGAGGTGATGATCGGTTTCTGATGGCGAGGGGATGAGGAGCGGCAGAGGCGAGAGAGAAAGAAGAGAGGTTGAAGAAAAGGGTCACAAAAGCTGCGGGATTTGGTTCTGGGAGGAGAGAACTGAACAAGAAAATATATATACTCTCCTTAGGTTAAACTATGTCTTGCTACCTAAGTCCAATAAAATTTCCCAAACCCTCTCGTGAAAAACCAAGGGAAAAATAATAGCTGGGCCGGTTTTGGCTTGTAGGGCCGGACAGTTTTTGGGCCGAATTTGTGGTTCAAAGAAACGGTTCTCTCGGGCTCAAAATTCGCGGTTTAATTTAGCCAATAAAAATGGCTCGATTCGCACGATAAATTAAAATAATAATCGGCTATTTATATAAAATATATTTTACGCATTTAATTAAATAATAATACACATTGAGCATTTAATAGACATTTAGACATTTAAATAAAATAATAATAACAATAATAAAAATAGTTATAATAATAATATTAATAATAATAATAATGACAATAATATTAATTAAAATCCCAAATAATCCTCAAACGAACGGGGCGCTACAGTCTACCCACCTTACAAAGAATTCCGACCTCGGAATTCGAAATACAAACTACGACATGATATAAACGAGAAAAAGAGGGGAAAACATCGACACATGAAATTTGGGTAACTCCTCCGAATTTCGGTCCCCGTCCTCCCAAGTCGTCTTGTCTTGACAACCGCCACTGGACATTGACGAGTACCCCTTTTTCTAAAAGTCACCGGTACCTCCAAACAGGTAGGGTTCTGCCTATCACGCAGCTCGTCACATCTCACATGTACTCCGAGATCACACACACGTTTCCTCCATCAAGAGGCACAGAACGTGTCATGCATCCTCACGAGTTCCGGTGGTGGAGTCAACCATCAGGCTAAATCATCGACTTGGTCAGAAATCAAAATAGGACTGAGTACTCGTGGCAGTAACCAAAACAACGGCATACTCCACCTCTATCCGTACCAGCCATCTCGCATGGTAAGGAATTCTCACACTCTACCCATCTATCAATACACAAGACCCTAACCGGTCCTTTCGTGTGTCGATAGCATACTCCAACGGAAACAACATACAGGGTTGACTCGTAGCATCGAGCTTCAATCTCGTGCCCGGGTCACGCTAGAAAACTCGATTACTACGCTGACATGATCCATGCGTCTTTATAAAACAGGCCGCCGCAGAATCCCATACAGATGGGAAGAATCCACAATAACAATATATCCTCAACACCGATACCTACAGAACACACGGCTCTGTTTGATACCGTTGTCAACAACTCTTCCCTTGCCGACTCGAATAACAACTCGAATGCGGTTTAGGAATATCGACTAGATGTTCGAAAACAATCTCCTATCGCAGAATCGGTCTCACGATTAGGGATGCTCGATATTCTCATACTAACGATCTAACATCAAAACTCTTTCACTCTTCGTAGGTCTCGATCCCTACGAAGTATGCATAGTCTCCAATCGAGACTCGGGACACTGCCCGAAAACGATGAGGGACCTAAATCTCGCTATTACGAGAGAGTTTCGCATAAGACATAGGAAAACTAATCGACAAGCCTCACATATCGAGAGTCGTTGATTAGGGGTTTCATACAACGATTCGGTTTGGAGTTTAAGGCACTGTCACCCGAGAGATGACACACACACAGGCGCTGCATAAGCGGGCGCCGGGACGTGTGCATGCACTTGTTCAAGGACCAGCTGCAAGATCAAGGTTTGGCCGTACACACTGCCTGGGGAGTTCCTGCGTTCGGTGATGGCGGCGGCAGGTCTCGTGCGAGTCAACAGTCGGCCACTGCAGTTGGCCTCACGTCTCTCAGCACGGGCGTGCGGGCTCGGCCACCACTTCGCGTGGCTACACCCATCCAGGTTCGGCGTTCAGTTTAAGGTACACACCAGAAATTTCAATTTCTGAGTCCATAGATTCCTAGATACTCAGATAGGAAAAAGGCTTCCTTACAATACTTTTAAAAATACAACAGTTCAAGCATTACTGTTGAGCTACAATTTCCCATAGGAATCGAACATTGGCATCACTGCCAGGAAAAATCCTAACCTCAGCGGTCATCGCCGAACATTAAATGGTTAGCTCGCTTGACCCTTCCGACTAATAATGTCGGCCGTCACGACAGCATTTACTCAAGTAGCTAATCGTGCCGGCGGTCCTAAACGAGATCAACCACATATACAACTATAGCCTCCACACTTCGAGGTCTAGCGTAAAGCTTCCCTCGCAAGTGTTTCCAGCTAACATCATAATACCAATCAGATTAAGTCACATAGGGCACATAACATGAAAGTTGACGAAAAGTTAATTTTTGAAAATTTTTAAGCATGCGTGTTGAATTCAAAATGCATATAGTTTCCAGTCTACAGATCATATCATGATGAAACGATTTGGAAAATATCCCTAACTCATGCCTCTATCACTTACATGAAGAACACTCAGGCGGATAAAGTCATTTAAAGGCACATAATACAGCAAACATCCAAAACATGGGTGCAGTGGATAAATAAAGATATGCAGCTTGACAGGTTCTCAGTGTATGCACAATAACCGAGCTACAGACATGATATTATTGAAATTCAAGAACCCCAAGGTAGATAATTCAATTCTCTATAACGTCTTTGAAGACTCCATTGGCAAATTATAACATTATCAACAAGTTTTAATATAAAACATTTAGTTTGCAAAAACAGCCAGAGAACAATTTTTCGAAAATACAGCACCTTAGTAAAATTGAAACAACTCAAGCTAAACAACTCCAATTCATACAAACTCAAAACCAATATAATCTACACATGGAAATATACAAATTTCAGGAAGAAGACTGTTTCATAAGAACACGTTTATGTCACCTAAAGCGAGTACACATTCAACACTTAAACAAAATTCTGGTTTCATAAAAATTGGATGTACATTCCACTTCGAAAAATTATATAAAATCAACTGGAACTCCAAATCATATAAACCAAAAACCTGCAGAAACTACACAAGGAAAGCTACAAATTTTTTTAAGAGAATGTTTATATATCATCACGTTAAGGGCATCAATTTAGAGCATACATTTCATGTATACACCCAGTCACTGCTTCAAAATTCTGGGCATAACACCAACTTAGAAAAATCATATAAAATCAACTAAAATTCCAACTTGCATGAATTCAACTCCCAATGAAAGCTTATAAGATGTACTACATGTTTCATGAAGAATATATTTTCATGCAGGCATGTTAAGATCATCAAAAACAGCCATGAATTAAGGTCAAAGTTTCTGTCCGAGTTTATAAAAACTGCATGCTTGCCTAACTTTGAAAAATCATAAAAAATTCATTTTAACCCCCAAATCACAAAATTCCAAAACTCACATAAACTTCATTCAGAGAACTACAAATCTCATGAAGAACACTTGTCCAAGAAACATCATCTCATTTGAGTAAAAATAGAGCCTAACTGAAGCTCGAAAAATTGAATTTTCATGCCTTCATCAACTCAAAATGATCACTCAACAACCTAGCCTCGAAATCACGTAAGTTACACGTTAAGCAAGCCTCAATATCAATACTTTAAGACTTAAACATCAATATCATCAAACACGTTGTCCGAGGTCCAACTCGGTCTTATTAAACAAGATAGAAAAATAAAGTCTTATGCCTTTCACTTGAATTATTACATCTTTTGGTTTGATAATATATAACAACTCACATTAATACATAAATTCAACCTCAATCATCGAAGATCACATATACATCACATGAACCTGACCAAACCTATCATGATATAAACGAGACTCTCAACCTAATACACTTATCTCATCATATCACACAATGGGGAAATCAACAAATTACATAATCCCTATCTCTTATCCGACTAACCATGCTTCGAGTTAGCATGAACTCACCCTTACTAAGACACAAGAGATACCAAACACATAACACACCAGAGATTGAACAGAGGTCATGAACCTCCATGATACTGACAACCTATAAAACATCGACTCATCTAATAATTTCGAAACCTAACAAAGGTCCGAAGAGGGCGAATAGATTCTCGGTTCTCATTGACCGGGTCCTCACTTGAAGACATTGAATATAATTATATAGCAAGGGAAACTGCTATGGGCATAACTTATCTCGATAACAACATACTGAATCTCATAGCGAGGAACCTCTAGAGTCCGAACTTAACTCTATATCACTAGAGTTCAACATCAAACACTAGAGTTCACATTAAACCAAAGGTGGATAGATTTCCTAAGCCCCAAATAATTACATGATATATATCCATATGTCCATTCACATCACAAGTAGTTTCATTGCTACTTATGTAAAAATACAAAATTTCACAATATAAGTATTTTCATTGATGCTTATAAAACATACCTTTAAGCAGCGCGGCGTGACGAAGACGAGTGGTCGGATACAATTTCTAAACACTTAATCACATATAAACCAGTCTACAGAAACGCAGACTGGCTCTGATACCAAACTGTAACGCCCCACTTTATTTTAAAGGATTTATCGAATTTATTAAATAAAAATCACAATAAATTTTTCGCAAACTTTAATTTAATTAAAAACTCAGTGGGCGCTACTCAAATTTACCAAAAGCCTTTAACCAAAAATGCAAACGTATCAAATAAAGACAGCATGCACGAATAATAAATCATAAACCAAACTGGCATTCATTAAGTTCCAAATCATAAAGATAATTCACAATTCCAAGTTTCAAACGACATGATCAATATCCAAATTTCGACATGAGTTCATAAACTAAGCGGAAGCAAAATTAAATAAATAAATGTCATAACCACCACTCGTCATCTCGTCTCGTCACCCGCCAACTGCTTAACCTGCATCAGTTACGAGCAGGTGGGAGTGAGTACAGTTAACTATCGTACTCACACTATGCACATGAATAACTTATAAATGGTATAGTCGCAGCATGAACATAAACAATTAAATCATGTCACATCTCTAGTCACATCAATGACTCTACTCTCATCAAAGACTCACTCATGTACATCTACGCTCATCAAAGCTAAGCCATGCCATATCAGTGAAACATGGGAGTGCGTGCCACATCAATGACACGGCCTTCTCATAGGTCTTAATGAGATTTACCTCACGGGGTAACCGTATCTTATCATACGGGGACAACCGTATCGACGGCCATCAAGCTCACATCGATAGGCTACATGTTCATTTTCATACATAGATCACACTAACTTTTATCACAATTTAAATCACACATATGCATAGATAATTTTAGAATAACCCACCTGGATTCCGGATTGATAATAACTCAAAGCAATGGAAGTAGGTCGAGGCTGGACTCCTCAATCACCTACATTAAGTCAAGATGCTACAATCAACATCTATCTTGACTTTAAACGGAAAACACAAAACAGACCTAGTCGAACTTGTTTCGACTAAGTAGTTCGTGAAGTCCTGTGGACGTTGGAACACTTAGACTCGGCACTATACTCGACCAGACCATATATGGGAGATCACATAAATCCATCTAAGGATAGACCAAGTTCAACTCACAACAGAATGGAAAGCAAGTTAATCACAGATTTAACTTCAAAATCATAGTTTAAAAATTTACTAGCTATTAATCACATGAAATTCATTGACCAGGCTGCCCTTCCACTTAGGCTCTGAAATTTTACAAAAAGTTACATCTTCCAGTAATAAGTAAAACCATAAATCTTCAGCTTCAAACTCAAAATACATTAATTTTTAAAATTCGAACAAGATATCAACAAAATGGGAACATTAATTCATACTCGAATTTAATGAACGAATCAGAACTTGGAAATTTAACACAACAACATACAGCATACTAAAGTCCATGTATAAAAATCTCAGCCTTAAATGTTGACTGCTACTATTTTTAAAAATTCATACGAGCAACAGCAGTCTAACAAATTTAAATCCAAACTGAATACAAACAGACTCCAAAAATTCTCATCTTCTACAAACCTGATTAAACACATAAAATAAGCCTCTCAGTAAAATTTCAGAATTTTTCATGAAGTAACCAATTTATAAAAATTTTAACAACACTTCAGCAGATTCGATAAATAAATTATTAGCCACATCAAATCAACTCCAAAAATTCTAAACATTTAACAAAAGATATAAAAGTCATAGAGGCATGACATATTCGAATTTCAGCTCATTTCATTCATGAATGAATTTCTTATGCATTTAATACTATTCTGCTCAGATTTACATTTTAATTATTATAAATAGCTACAGGCCTCTACAAATTACGAAATTTTTACACAAGGCTTGCAATGAACAGATAACATATCCCTCAAAATTTCAAGTCATTCCGATCAGTGTACGATTTTTAAAAATTCAAATACCAAAACAGCGATTCAAATGCTCGACAACTTAGAAATTAATTCACAACATAAAATTTCTCGTCCGAGGCCTTTTCATAGGACCAAGGGCTCAACATTGTTCCAATATCCACCGACTTACACGAATTTTGAGGTCTCGTTCGATTCTTGAGAAAATCGAAGAGGTCCCGTACATACGAACACATAAAATCATATTTATTACATAAAATCATAACGAACACATTAACGCACAATATTTACGTCACGCGAATCACACCTACTCATATATAACATAATCGATTTAAATGAGATGAGATCGAGCCTTTGTACCGTTCTCGGGAATCAAACGAAAACGGACGAACGTAAGGTTGACGGACTCGACGGAGGTTCGCGTCTCGCCGGAAGAGAAAAGCGCCGCAGTGGCTGAGAAGGACAAAGGGTCGCTGCCGTTAGGTCGTCGGAAGCTGCTCGTCAAAGTGCTGAACGAACGGAGGGGGTCTTATCGTCGGAAGCTCGTGGGTTGCTCGCGATGGATTCAGGCTCGCCGGAAAAAATCGAACAGAGGGGGGGTGACGTGATGAGGAGGTCCTGCTCACGAGTTGACGAGATAGGTTCACGATGATGGTCAAGCGTGAGGAGAATAGTTCGCCGAGAAAAAGAGGTCTGCCGGAAGTTCGTCGCGATGGCGCGTTGCAGCGGCAAAGGAGATCGTCGAGGCTGCTAGGACTCCTGGTTCGCGACGTGCTTGCAGGTCGCCGGAAGTTCGCCGTTCCACGGCTGAGGACGGCGATGGCTCACGAACAGGAGAGGAGATGAGAGGTGATGATCGGTTTCTGATGGCGAGGGGATGAGGAGCGGCAGAGGCGAGAGAGAAAGAAGAGAGATTGAAGAAAAGGGTCACAAAAGCTGCGGGATTTGGTTCTGGGAGGAGAGAACCGAACAAGAAAATATATATACTCTCCTTAGGTTAAACTATGTCTTGCTACCCAAGTCCAATAAAATTTCCCAAACCCTCTCGTGAAAAACCAAGGGAAAAATAATAGCTGGGCCGGTTTTGGCTTGTAGGGCCGGACAGTTTTTGGGCCGAATTTGTGGTTCAAAGAAACGGTTCTCTCGGGCTCAAAATTCGCGGTTTAATTTAGCAATAAAAATGGCTCGATTCGCACGATAAATTAAAATAATAATCGGCTATTTATATAAAATATATTTCACGCATTTAATTAAATAATAATACACATTGAGCATTTAATAGACATTTAGACATTTAAATAAAATAATAATAACAATAATAAAAATAGTAATAATAATAATATTAATAATAATAATAATGACAATAAATATCAATTAAAATCCCAAATAATCCTCAAACGAACGGGGCGCTACAAAACCACTATGCTCCGCAAAGACCAGTACTGAATAAAACATCATCTATAATAACGTGTCATGAACATAAATATATAAGAGCTGAAACTGTAAACTTTTCTTTTCTTTCTTTTCTGTGGTCAAAAGACCCTCGGCCCTTAGGTCGGCTGCTCGTGTGCACACGCCGATGGGGTATAAAGGCCCTCAGGTCGGCCCCCCACCGGTCATCAGATGGGATATTTAAGCCCTTAGGTCGGCCCTCACCTGGATACTAACTGTCTCAAACATACCTCTGCCATGGTACAGATATTATCTATGATGTGGAATCCAGTACATGACCTCCACCTGAAAACTTGGAATCTGATGCAAGTGATGATACTAGGTAGCGGTCGGAGGCTCGACTCTCCTTAGGCTACATAAATATTTAAGCAAAATAATGCTAAGTATAATGCTCGAAATATTTAATTATGTGCTAAAATGCTCGGACTTATCTACGCGATTAAACTGGACTGGACTGGCTCGAAAAAATACTAAAATTTCAGAAAAAGACTCGGATCGGAAATCACGAATCAAAATTGACTCGAACCGCCGGTCGAACCAATGTTTGGCTTGGAGTGCAAGTCAAGGCTTTTCAAGATCCCTTAGTTATTTAGGTTTCCTTATTCCATTATGATTTCTAGATTGTTTAGGACTTTAATATTTTATTGCTTGAATTAGTGATTTAGTTCCTTAGGACTTTATTTATTTCCAAGCACTAGGAGTTCTTTTTAGATTAGGAATAGACTTAGTTTGGCATCTATAAATATGCCCCATTGTCATTCGAAATTATCATTCAAAAATTAATAGAAAAACCGAACTTTTGTTCAAACACTTTGCCTTAGATTTCTTCTAGATTTCTTTTGCAATTTTATCGTTTCGAAGGGGCGCGGTTGTGTGAACCTACGAGGCACCTATCGGCGATTCAAGGCACTGGTTTGTGGCTTATCGGCAATCGGGACACGTGATCTTCATCACGCTGCTGGCGCGCTGTCGCGGCACTGGGGCTGCGGGTACCTCGCGCACGCTGGCGTGGGCAGGGCAGACTACGGGGCCGGGCACTACCGCGCTGTATGCGCGGCCAGTGACCAAGGCCGGCCCTTGCCAAACCTCCGGCGACTTTCTCCGGTAACATGCATGACATATGAACATAATATGATGAATGTGCTACAAATATGCTATGAAACACTAGTGGACCCCGGGTCCACGTGCATGTTCACTCGATAGGGCCTAAATGGCACGTACTAGCACTTGACGTCCGAACCAACATTCATAACTTACAAAACTACTCAGGGCCGAATGATTATCCTTTAAAATGATGGTTAAAATGGCCAGGAACATGGTTCATAACTTTCATGCATAAGGTTAAGCCTTAGGTGCCTAAATTAGCGTATTCTCATGAATGAAATGACTTAGCTAATGAACTCTATTTACATTCAAATTTTTACACCATCAATGACATGATATTTAAGGGTGATTTAGCTAAGAATCTCGACTTTAACATGCTAGCTACTAAAATTTCATTTTTAAGGCCATTTAATATATAAATTCAAAACTTAGGTTATATCATGTGCATGGCTTCATATTTATGCATGAAAGATCCTCAAACATAAATAGGCTGTGGTAAAAATCAGGTCAAGCTAACCTTCACCGATCGAGAGAATTGGCTAACGGCTTAGAACAGGGGATTGAGCACGACTTTTGGAGGTTTGGCTCGATTCTTGTTTGGAAAGGCTGAGTTAAATGAACCCAAAAGACTTAGAAAAATCTAAGGAATACTTAGAAGTTGCTAAGCCCTGAGGGAATTCGCTTGGACAAGGCTGTGGTGCGGTGGTGGTCTCCTCCTAGTCGCGCGCGCGTGTGTGATGGGCTTTGAAGTTGGGTTCGGTTCTCTCTGATTTTTCTCAAGTGTTGCTCAGGCTTCTTAGTGTCAAATGAGTTCAAAAAGTCTGAATAACATGTCTTAAGTAGTGGGAGGGGCGGAGCTAGCTATGCAAGAGTGTGGGGGACAAAAATCTATGACTTTGCACCATACCATGCGCATGGGAACTTGGGGGTTCTTGGGCACAGTTTGCATGGAATCTTTGGGTGGAATGGCAGGTGTTTCAGAGCCCTAGGGTCAGGTGGAGTGGACTGGTCAGACATGATTTAAGACTAAGGGACAAGATTCCACTATTGGATTAAAATAATCAAAGACCCATCACTCCACTTTGGTTAAGCATAGTTTGACTTTGGTTAATCTTGCTTAGGGCCATATTATCTTAAATTAATCCTTATTAAGTGTATAATACACGCATGAAGAGGTCTTGGGTGAAAGTGGGCCGAAACTTTTCCATTTGGGCCCAAGAAGATGGGCTGGCAGGGCTGTCGCTGGGCTGGGCGCTGGCTGCTGGGCGCGGGGATACTGGGCCGGCGCGAGGGCGTGCTAGGCTGGCACGAGAGCGCGGGCTGCGCGTGTATGGAGCTCCTTTGAGCCGAGTTCATCACTTGTTGAGGCTTCCATGGTGATTTCCATACTTAGTAAAATTTTATCAAATAATGCTAAGGCTTGGCAAAGCCTTGGGCTCGGCTAACACTCGCTTGGGCGCGGCTAAGGGCGCGGGGCTCGAGACAAGCACAAGCGGCTCGGGTGAGCTTGGTTAGGCATTAGCGTTCAGTTATAAAATGTCCGAGACTGACTTCTTGATATTCCAAGACTTAAAAAATTAGTCTAAGTATAGAAATACCAAGACTTGGCTATGCTCGAGAATTAACTTGAAAAATAATCGGAACTAAACTAGGGTTCAAAGCCGATAATTTCTCGAGTCAATTAACTAGAACTTATCAACCCAAATTAATGGATTGATCTTGACTTATACTTAATATAGAAAATTCCCAAGAATGATCTATCAATATTTGAGCGTTTAGCATATAAAATATAACTTGAATAATTCTGAAAATTACAGATTTCACTTATAGTCGAGCAGTGAAACCGTTCTTAATATTATTTCTGATTTGGGACATTACAACCTATCCTCCTTAAAATATTTCCGTCCTCGGAAATATAAAACTAAGGTACTAGGCCAGAACTCCTACTACAAAACTATATACATCAAAGCATAAAATAGAAAGTACATATATGTACAACTGAAAATCTCAAAACTCGAAATCTGGATAACAAGCTCTGATCTCGGCCCCTCTCTCCCAAGTGGCTTCCGACTCGTCGTGGCGACTCCAACGAACTTTGACGAGCTCTATATCTCTGTTCCTCAGCCGACGGATCTTTCGGTCCAGAACTGCTACCGGCCGCTCATCATTCGTCAGGTTCTGCCCGACCTCTAGCCCGTCAAAGTTCACTATGTGACTCAGATCGTACACATACTTTCTCAACATCGACACATGGAAGACGTTGTGTATACTGGAGAGCTCTGGGGGTAGCGCCAGACGGTAGACTGTTACGCCAACTCGTTCGAGAATATCAAATGGCCCTATGAATCGGGGCTGCAGCTTCCCCCTCTTCCCAAATTGGACGACGCCCTTCATCGGCGTGACCTTCAGGAACACTTTATCTCCCTGCTCAAACTCAAGCTCCCTTCTACGCTTGTTAGCATAGGCCTTCTGTCGGCTCTGAGCCTCTCTCAACCTTTCTCGGATCTCGGCGACCTTCTGCACTGTGTCCTCGATCAACTTGGGACCGAGAACCTGCTTCTCGCCGACCTCATCCCAATAAAGGGGTGAGCGGCACTTGCGACCGTATAAAGCTTCGAATGGCGCCATCTGAATAAAAAATTCATTCCCAAAAAGATGTCTGACTTCAGTTTCCATATCCCACATAACTAACAGCCCCCCTCTAGTACCAGTAGGCTGCTCTAGATGCCATCTATTGTCATACCCTAACTTTCTACAAACTGTTCTAGTAAAGTAATAGATTTTTTGGTCTCAGATAAAAAAATTACATTTGAGTGGTGGACTCTTCTTGAGTCCTTGATCTGGGAAACTATACAGGGCCCACCCAGCCCTCTACAGTTCCACACCATAGCCTTCATTTGTCACCTTGGGGCCATTTGAGGCTGGCCTTCTCCACCTTAATTTCCATGCTAGAGTCTTTCCTCCTCTTATCTCTCAAACCCTCTCCTGTGTTTGTTGTGTCTTCTGACACTAATATAATTTCCCTGTTTCTCTTCAGTGACTGATGGGGTGAAGACTAATAAAGATTTTCAAGGCTACTACTATGGATCTGCACTTGGTTCTGGACCTCCATCCTCACAAGTCTGCCTTCAGTAGCTGCTCTTCTTTTCCATGTGGTGACTTTCCTTATGCCCTTAGCAATTCCCATAGTTGGGTCTTCTCCAGTTCTTTACTTTCAACCATTTGGGCAACTGAGGATTCCACATCCATTTTCTTCTCTGTTCCTTTATCTGCCATCTGGGATGATTCTACCACAGATACTAGTTCCAATCCCCTAACCTCCTCATTCTCATTTGAACTCTCCATGTTATCTCTTTCTTGGGTCTTTGTGGTTGTAACATTTGGTTCCTTGGTGAGGGGATGGTTCTTTTCAGAAATAGCATTAGCCGACACCAGTGATTCATTGTGAAGATGCTGTTGGGCCTGGTTATCTTTCCCTCCTGAGCTGCTAGCTTGGCTGTATCTCCCCTAATGGTAGGTTTCTTTTGCCTTCAGCCACTCCCCATATTGCCCTTCCTCCACTACTTGTTTCTCAATATCCTCTGGTCTACTAGTAGATGCTCTATCCAGATGACCAATCCTTCCATAGAAAGCCACCAAAACTCTGAGAGGACCTAGCTTAACCGATGTGCACCGAGGAACAGGTTCCTTCAAATTCAAAGAGACCAACAGTTTTAATAAACTACCTTGTTCCCCACCCATTTTACAGATAACTACATTCTTGACCCCATTAAAGATATGTCCAATCCGCATCCCTACTTCTGTACTCATCCAATGAAGTGGTACATTAAGTACTTGGACCCAAATGAGTAGTTCCTCAAAACATTTGTGAGAGCTATTCATACCTGGAAACCACTCCTTCAAAATAAGGTATTGGTTCTCATATAACCAGTTATGCCCCATTGCCACCTTCCTTTTATCTTCTTGAGATGAGAAAATAAATCGGAAGAAGTTTGAGCTGATTTCCTTGACTTCCATTGTGTGATGGAGCTTCCATATTGCGCTCATGGTGCGTTTAACCCCCATAATCCCCGCCGGTCTATGCCCACAATTTTACCGAAAAGACTTCTATTGCATTCTTCTTCACTTTTTTTTCACGTCATCTTGTTGGAGCTCAATGTCTCTAGCTTCTTTAGCAGAAAGCGAAATAGCGTGTAATTTCCTCATCACATCCTGGCCCAAGTCACTAATGGAGGTCCTTCCCGAAGATTTATCCCCCATGTCTGCGATTGAATGTCGGTCCCTAAACAAATGAGAATCCTAAATTGCGATTCCAATTACACTTTACCAGCACCAACTGTCTACTATCGAAAGAATTAACAGATCACTCGATCAGAATTCAACACACTTCACCAAAGGAATTTCGCTCCCACCAGAAGAATTTCGCTCCCACTTGAGAGAATTTTCATAATCTTCCCCTTGCATAAAAAAAAATCAACTGCTGGCATGAGCAAATATATACACTATCATATTTTTATTTTTATATGTAGATCAAATAACATACCTTGAACTATTTCCATTTTTCATCAGTAGAATCATCTGGAACAGCCTCGGGTCTCTTAAGCAATTCTTCTTGAATTCTTATAATAGCATTTATAACTTGCCGAAAGTGTCTACTTATTGTCTCCCCAGAACGCTCAAAGTTTGCATTTATAACTCTCTGTTTTTTGGATATGGGCCAAAATATGTAATGTGATAGCAACTTGTTCATCAACTAGCATGTTTTTTGTTGCAAATACCATTCTAGTTGCTTCAAGTCTGGAACATAAACGATGAAAAGCTTGCCTATTCATTCTTGTTACGTTCTTGCACACGCTATCACTGGTATATATTATTTTTTGAATGTACTTTCTCCTCTCATAAAAATCATAGTGATAAACGGGTTTCAAAATAGCATGCTTGTAATAATATTTTACCCGGTCAAGAACTATAAGCCAAAAATAGTTTATAAGTTGCATTATGGTCGTCCAAAATGACAAACTTGCTATACTTTTTTTTCTCCTTATCAATTTTCGTGTTAATCCTAGTCGCAAAACACTCCGACCGGCTTGAAATCGGCTCGTCTTCCTCCTCCCCGCCGGTAGAACGCCGCGTTCCTGCAAAGAACTCTCACACCGGGGGGTTTTTTCGGTGAAGAGCCTTCAATGCTTAAGTCAGTGTATATTTTTCTCAATTTTCCAAAGTATGTAATGGATAAATCGTAAGTCACAAGAAAAAGACTCACTTCTACATATATATAGGAGTGAGATACCTTCCCTAGGAGCTGCCCGAATTTTGGTGAGCTGTCCTACCTGCACTGCTCGTCCGTACACACACAGTGTGCGTGTGTCAGAGATGCCAGAGGTGGTTATCGCCACTATTGCTCTGCACCAATGTACTCTTGCCACGTGTCCCTCTGAGTGGAGGGAGATTATTCTTCTGCACATGACATTGAGATTGTCTGACAAAGTCCACGCGCCCCCTCGCGCTCCAACCACACTCTCGATTGCTCTTCACCCCTCGAGCGCTCGATATGTTCGAGCTCCCCTTTCACCAAGTCGATCATCGACCATATCTGTTATCTTGCTCGATCACTTCCCTTTTGGCCGATTATTGCTCGACCTATACGATTTTCCCGATGTCAAGCTTCGCACGATCAACATGGTAAACCGGTTTATTCTATAAGCATATAATATCCCATATCATCAAGTCCCCCCCACTCTGGTCGAGTCTAAATGACTCGATCTAAGAGTGAATTCGTGTTGTCTTCTCCATTCTGCCGACCTCTCGATCTCTTGCTTAGACCTGACCTCCTCTCTCGATCGTCTCGGTTGATGCCAACACCATTTTTCGACCACGCGATTGATTTTATGGTGCATTTTAACTGTCCTCTATTTCCTTTTATTATTAGTGTAATTTCCGCCTGCCACATGTCCTTTCCGCTCCGTACCTTTAATCATCATGTCTTTTCGCGATTTGTGCCGCTTCGCTATCTGTGCCCCTTTAATTCTCCCAGCCGTTAGATCTCGCTCTCATCTAACGGCTAGTTCCACTTACTCTTCGCCTTATGCCTTTGTATAAATACCGGACTTAGCAAATTTTTCCGCTTTTCTCACCTCTGCAATTCTCAGCGTACTTGTGCCCTAATTTCTCTCTGCAAATTGCGCTTTCTCGCTCTCGGCGCCTTCATTGAACATTTTCCGGCAACCGTCTTCTACTGCGACCATGAGTAAGTCTTTTGTGCTTTAATTTTGTGTTCGCGTGTGTTTATTTTGTCGATTTTTGGTTTTTTCCTGTTGCTTCGTCCTTTTCCCAAAAACCTTCTCGTTTCGTCTGTGGAAAAAACCCCCTTCTTCGCCTTCCGAAACCCTAACTTTTCTTCTTTTTCTCTCAATTTTCCTTTCTACTTTTTAGATTCCGTCGATTCTAACGCACAAAGTCATCACTCCGGTGAAGATGAGACCGCCACGTCATCATTCCCCACTCGTCGGCCTATTCTTCACTCGCCTTCCCGCTCTGTTGAAGAAATCTACAATCCCACTCCTCTCAGTGTTTTACGCCCTTCCGATTGTGCCACCTCTTCTCCTCCACCTCCCCCTCGTCGTCTGATCGATGAATCAGACGATGATATTGTCGACCCCATTCCTCTCACTCGTCGCCATCGACCGGCCTTCGGGGCGTCTGATGCGATTGAGGAGGCTCTCGATGCTGCTGAGGTCGCTCTCGAGCAAGATGAGGATCACGTTCCCCTTTCTCGTCGCTCTGTCTTCTCTAAAGCCACTTCTTCGCGCAATTCCAAGAAAATCGATCCTTCTCAGTCTCAAATCAGGCCCTCGACTACCACCGCTTCTAAAGCTAAATCTGGCTCTGCTACCATCCTTCCTCCTAAGCCTGTCCATATGAAAAAATTGCCCAAAGTCTCTTCTCCCCAGCAAACCTCTTCTTCTTTGCTCATTGCAGGATGGCTAAACACTAATGTCGTCGGTCATCCTGTTGGTTGGGCTTTTAGATCTCCCCGCTTCGGGGAGACTTATGACCATCCGCTCGAAAATAACTACACCTTCTTCGAGATTCAGTTCAAACTCGGGGTCCGCTTTCCCCTATGCCAGAATTTGCTCGATATATGTGACTGGTTTGACCTCCTGCTGAACCAGCTTCCTCCCAATGCTATCCGATTCGTCACCATCTTCATTATCCTCTGCCACATCCGTTTAGGTCAACTTGATTACTGCTATATTCCATCAAAACACTCTCATGGTCTTTACCTCAAGAGCCGCAACGATGTCCACTTCATCTCCGATACCCTTTCTAATGTCCCAAAATGGAAAGACAAATTTTCTTTTGTCGAGCCCATTCCTGCTTTTCCGTGGGCACCAACTCCTTGGCTCACAGAGCTCCCGTGTGAGCATGCCATTCCCCCTCAAAGTGACCTTTTTGACCAATGGATAGCTGTGTGGAACAGCAAGCCCGTTGCGTCGAAACTTCTGCTCGAAGATGAAGACCTTTTACATTTTTGTGGTCTGCTCACCCACAAATCTTGTTCTCGCCCTTCTCAAAAAACCCTCGATCTCATCCAAATCAAAGATGACTCAGGTATTTGCTACGGAATAGGCTCGAGCATCATCATGTTTGTTTCACATATTGTTTATCTGTCGTGGCTTTAACTTGTTCGTAATTTCTTGCAGAGATGCCCACAATCTCTGTGCCCAGGAGGAAGGCTCCGTTGAAAAAGAAGCAAGCCGTCGAGGGGTCGAGCTCGAAGCCCGCTGACTCGACCACCTCTCAGTCCATCCGCTCGACCTCACCGCCCCCTGAGATAACCGTCGAGAAAGCATCCTCAACGAACCTTCCTGTCGACCAGCCACCCGAGCAACCCGAACAACCTGAGCAACCCAAGCAGCTCGAGTAACCGACATCTTCTCCACCGCCATCACCTCCTCGTGAGTCCACCACCCCGGTTATCCACATTTCTGCTTCTCCCAAGGAGACTTTTCTCAAGGAGAATCGACTCAAACGTCCCCCTGTTGAGGGGGATGAAAATGCTAGCAAGCACCGTTGCCTCGAGGAAACGGTGACCTCGATCACCACACTCGACGGCATGGGGGTATCGCACTTTCTTAGGGATGTTCTCCCCCCATCGATCTTCCTACTGACCGTTATAACGATGGTCATACCCTTCGTGACCGGGGCAATCGTGTTGCCCGATGGCTGGCTCAGGTAATCCACTATAACTTGATGTTTATCTATTTTACTTCACTTCCTCTCATTGTTTGTGCCCTAAATTTTTCTTTTATTGTCCTTATAGGGAATAGTCGAACTCGCGCCACTGATCGAGCAGACTTTAGCCAGCTCGAGCCGTTTCATCCTGGCGATCGAGCGAGGCTCTCTTCAGCTTAGTGATCGGTTGGATGAGCTTGTCGTCAAGAGTAATGCGCTCCAACAGAGGCTAAAGGAATCGGCCGCCAAGAATAAGGCCCTTACCTCTGAGAAAGAAACACTCGAGGGAGCCCTTAAATCTTTCGAGGAGGCGCTCGCGGTTGAGTGAGCGGAGAAGGAGGTCTTGAAAGCTGCCCTGGAGGCTGGGGGGCTAAGCAGAAGGCTCTTGAGATTGCGCTCGAGGAGGAGAAAACTACTCGAGCGCGTGAGAACAGAGGGCTAAGCCCTTAATCGATGAGGCTGCCCTCTAGGCGCGGAGGATGGTCTTCCACACGACCGCTGGTCAACGCTTCATGCAAAGCTACTGCGAACAAGTGGTGACTGCCTTCAAGCAGTCCCCATAATATCTGAAGGACGTGCAGGATTGTGGCACTAACTGCTTTGGGGCCATCATGGAACAAGCAGGGGTCCAGATAGCCGAGGATGATTTCGAGGAGTTCAACATGGAAACCATCTGGGATGCTATGCCCAAGGCCCCAGTCGACTATTAAAGTGCCCTCGATCTACCCGACAACCACGACTGGTGGTCAGGTCTGCTGGAGCTTGTCGTGAATCAAGACGACCTACTGAGGCGTACCTTCAAGCTACCTGACGGATATATTCCCCCACTCGCTCGTCAGAACCCGTCATCCGATGGGACGGGGTCGACATCTGGCTCGAGCTAGCCAATCGAGCCCGTCCAGCAACAGCTCAAGCAAACTCCGACTGATACCGGTGCCCATGTTGAACAATCTGTCTAGGATCTTGCTAACGCCCCCTCTTGAAATTGTTGTAATTTGAATTCTCGCTGATCTCTGTGTACTTTTCTTTTGAGTGAATGTTATTATTGTTGAATGAATGTTGTTCCTATTGAAGCATGCGCAATTTCCTTGTCATTTTCCATCAATGCGTTTGTTAGCGTGTTTGCTTATGTCTTCGATAAGCTTGTGTTGTCATGATATGTCGATGTCGTGTAAATCAACTAAAGTCACTCCACTTATCTCCTTGACTAATCACGATAAATTAATCGATCATAATGAATTGAATGCCATTGGACACATGTCCACCCTCAAAGGGGTGGTCATTACATGCGACCATCCAGCCTCTCGACCTTAGTCATGATGGGTCTTTTATCTTCGAGCACATGTCCACCCTCAAAGGGGTGGTCGTTACATACGACCATCCAGCCTCTCGGCCTTAGTCATGATGAATTTTTTTGTCTTCGAGCACATGTCCACCCTCAAAGGGGTGATCGTTACATCCGGCCATCCAGCCTGTCGGCCTTAATCATGATGGATTTTTTTGTCTTCGAGCACATGTCCACCCTCAAAGGGGTGGTCGTTACAGCCATCCAGCCTCTCGGCCTTAATCATGACGGATTTTTTGTCTTCGAGCACATGTCCACCCTCAAAGGGGTGGTCGTTACATGCGACCATCCAGCCTCTCGGCCTTAATCATGATGGATTTTTTGTCTTCGAGCACATGTCCACCCTCAAAGGGGTGGTCGTTACATGCGACCATCCAGCCTCTCGGCCTTAATCATGATGGATTTTTTGTCTTCGAGCACATGTCCACCCTCAAAGGGGTGGTCGTTACATGCGACCATCCAGCCTCTCGGCCTTAGTCATGATGGATATTTTGTCTTCGAGCACATGTCCACCCTCAAAGGGGTGGTTGTTACATGCGACCATCCAGCCTCTCGGCTTTAATCATGATGGATTTTTTTGTCTTCGAGCACATGTCCATCCCCAAAGAGGTGGTCGTTACATGCGACTATCCAGCCTCTCGGCCTTAATCATGATGGATTTTTTCCCTCGACGAGTCAGTCATTATAAGACACCGCATATGCAAAATAGAATAAAGTAACAATTAGGCAAGGTATTGAAAATCGCAACTGAAATTTCATTGATCATAAACTGAGAACTCGATTACATCGTTTTTTGTGAAACATTTCTAACAAAAGGGAAGGGGGAATAGGGAGGACTAAAGAAAAATTTAAACGTAATATTTCTTCAAGTTAGCCACGTTCCATGACCTGGGGCATGATCTTCCTTCGGCGTCCTTGAGCGAATATGCTCCTCCCACATGGACCTTCTCGACCAAGTATGGCCCTTCCCAGTTGGGCTCGAGCTTGCCCACATGCTTGAGCACGTCCACTCTTTTCCAAACCAGGTTGCCCACCTGGAATCTTCTGACATTCACTTTTCTGTCATGGGATGCTCGCATTCTTTGCTTGTACGCCTCGACTCTGATCGAGGCACGTTCTCGAAGTTCTTCAATTTTTTCGAGGGCCGCCATCATCAAGTTCTCATTTTGCTCCAGATCATATGTGCTCGATCTTTGTGACTGGGCCTCGATTCTATCGGAAGTAGTGCCTCCATGCCATAGACCAGACTAAATGGTGTTTCTCCCGTGGTCGACCTTGGGGTTGTTCGATACGCCTAAAGTATTGAAGTAAGCTCATCAACCCATGCGCCCGACGCCTTCCCCAGTCCCGTTTTTAGGCCATTCAATATGATTCTGTTGGTCACCTTGACTTGTCCGTTGGCTTGTGGATGAGCGACTGATGCGAAATGTTGCTCGATCTTCATGTCTTCGCACTATGCTTGAATCCTCTTGCCATTGAATTGTGTCCCATTGTCGGACACCAACACCTTGGGGACACCAAACCTGCAGCAAATATTGTTATATAAAAATTGTATGACTTTTTCCTCCGTGATTTTTGCCAACGGTTTGGCCTCCACCCACTTCGTAAAATAATCCACTGCTACGATCTGAACTCCTAGAGGTATCTGCACCAGCTCGAACGAGCTGAACTCCTCTCGCAACCTTTTCATTTCCTCCACATACTTCTGCATCCTTTCCTCCTTCACCTCGAAATCCTCCTGGAACTGGCCCACTACCAGTTGAGAATCGGAATGCACCTGAATCCTTCGAGCTCCTCCGGCCATAGCCAACTGCATTCCCTTAATAACCACCTCATTGTTTGACACCCGATACCCTACTTTAACCGCAAACTCCAAATTGTCTCCTTTGGGCGAAATTAATACAATGCCCAAGCCTCCACCAACTCTCGACATCGAGCCATCCACAAACATTTTCCAAACACCTTCTAACTCTTCCTCCACCTTCGTACCCTCCTGTATGAAATCGGCCAACGCCTGTGCCTTAATCGCCCTCCTAGGCTCATATGCTATCGTGTACTCACTCAGCTCGACCGCCCATTTCACTAGTCGACCCGATACAGAAGGTCGATCTAAAGTTTCTCCCAACGGCATTATCGTTCTCACCTTCACCTTATGGCCTAGAAAATACGGCCGCAACTTCCTCACCGTCACCACCATTGCTAAGGCACACTTCTCGATCTCCGAATATCTCCTTTCCGCTCCTTGCATCACCCTACTCATATAATAGATCGGGAGTTGCACCGTGCCCTCCTCCCTCAACAAAACTGAACTTACTGCCGTTTCTCCAATCGAGACATATAGCACAAGGTCCTCTCCATAAACCGGTTTAGCCAACAAGGGCAGGTTGGCTAACACCTTCTGCAACTCTTCGAATGACCTATGTGCTTCCTCCGTCCACTGGAATTTCAAGCTCTTCCTCAACGTTCGAAACAGGGGACCGCTCTTCTCCGCTACCTTCGATATGAATCGGCTTAAACCCGTAATCCGGCCTGTCAAGATCTGCACCTCCTTCACCTTCGTGGGGCGGTTTCATCTCGATCACTGCCCTTACCTTTTTCGGATTCACCTCGATCCCCCTCTTCGTCACCATATAACCCAGAAATTATCCCGATTTCATTCTGAAAGAACACTTAGCCGGATTCAACTTTATGCCATACCTCCGCAAGGTCATGAATGTCTCCTTCAAATCATTCACGTGATCGGCCTCCTCCTTGCTTTTCAACAAGATATCATCGACATAAACCTCCATATTTCTCCTTAGTTGCTCCTTAAAGATTTTATCGACCAGCCTTTGATATGTTGCGCCCGCATTTCTCAAGCCAAAGGGCATCACCACGTAACAATATGTGCCCCTGCTCGTAACAAAGCTCACTCTCTTCCTGTCCTCTTGAGCCAACGGAACCTGGTGGTATCCTTGGGACGCATCCATAAGGCTGAGCAACTCACACCCTGCGGTAGAATCAACCAGCTGGTTGATCCTGGGCAATGGATACAAATCTTTCGGGCACGCCTTGTTTAAATCACGAAAGTCAATGCACATCCTCCACTTACCCCCCAACTTAGACACCATTACCGTGTTCGACAACCACTCGGGGAACTGAATCTCCTTGAAATGACCCGCCTTCAACAACCTCTCAACCTCCTGCTCGATCACCTTATCCATCTCCGCTCCATGGTGCCTCCTTTTTTGTTTCACTGGCCTCACAGAAAGATCAATATTCAACCTATGCTCGATGACCTCCGCCTTTATACCCGTTAACTCCTCCGCTGTATATGCGAAAACATCCGCAAACTCCCTTATCAGCCCAATCAACCTCGACTTTATGGGCCCCTCCAACTCCTTCCCTATTCGAAACTTCATTTTCCTCGCAACCTTCGACCATTTGAATCTCCTCGATCTCACCCTGTAATGCCCCATGTATTTGTAATTTATTTGTGGATTAATTATTATTATTATTATTATTATATATTTTTTTATGATAATATTTATATTTATATTTTTCTTGAATGCCTTAATATTATTAAATGCCTAAATGTGATTAAATGCTAATTGTGTAATTGTCTAATTGATTTTCGTGATTAATTATTAAATGAGAAAAATGTGTATTAATATATATGAAATATATTTATAGTTCGATTTATTTTTATCGTGCGTTTGAATCAAAATCGAGCCCGACAATACACGCATGAACCGAACCTGAGCCCGTGAGCCGATTCATTACCGCTAACCAGCCCGACTGACCGGCTCGCGAGCCAAAAACTGACCCAATGGCCCAACCCGTTTCTCTCATTGTGAGCGTGAGAATATTTTTTTTTCTTAAGAGGCAAGAAAATCAAAACCTAGTTTTAATCGTGCGCAGCTTTTCTTTCCTCTCCCTCACAACTGCTGTTCGTCATTCTTTCTCGCTCTCAAACTCAGCGGATTGAAGAGAAAATCATCGTCTTCCTCGCCAAACCAGACGCGAATTACCATCGTCCTCCCTCTGTCACCACGTTCAGTCCCCGTCATCTCGTCATCGCCGCTCTGTTCGTGTGACGACAACATCACCGGCGCATAGCAACTCGAGAATCAACCTCCAGCGACCCCTGCTCGTGATTTTTCCGGCGAGTTCGAGTAGTCCGCGAGTTCCGACGACGAAGCTCCCCTCTGTTCATGACATTTTCGGCGAACTAGCATACAGCCGCGCCGCGACGCCGCCACAACTCCACCGCGCCGCGACGCCCTCCCAGCAGCTCCCGCTGCGCCGTGAGCTCCCTTTTTGATCGAGCAGCACCCCAGCGACTCTCCCTCCGTTCGAGCAGTGAACTCCGGCGGAGACCCAGCAGCAGCGACGCACTCTCTCCTCCCGTACGACGAGCTCTCCTTTTTCGCGAGACGAGTTCACCGTCGAGCCCGTTCGAACCCTTCTCGCCCGATTCCCGAGAACGGTATCGAGTCTCGACTTCTCGTTTAATTTTTACGTGAATGATGTTGTGATCGGTTGTGCTTTGTATGTTCGTTAAATTAATATATATGTGTTTGAAATTGTTCGTGGTATATATGTATTGTCGAGATTTTATGTGAAACTCGTCGATTCGTGCGAATCGAACGAGAACTGGTTATAAGTGATTAGTTGCTGTGGATTTAGGAACTTAGGATTAGGATTATTACGAACACAATGGCGTTGGCCTTGTGTCGATTGGGCGTGTATATTTGTAGTTATGATTTTTCGAAGTTCATAATCGCTGTTTCGAATGTAAAATTCACCACAAATTGAATACTGTGCTAATTGCCTTGAAATTTTAGGTGGAGCTGTTTCTGATGAATTTGTATCTTGTGTAAAAATTTCGTGATTTTTAAAGACCTGTAGATATTTTTAAAAATTAAATTGATTTCTGTACAGATTCTTGTTAAGTGCATAATTAATTGTGTACTGCTCAAATTTGGCTGATTTTCGAGTATGTTATGTTTCAGGCATGATTATATGTGGTGTAAAATGTTTAGAATTTTTGAACTAGGTTTGATAGGGTTAACAAATTATTTTGTGATTCTGCCCGAATTTATTTTAATTATGAGAAATTGTTCTGAAGTTGAAAAATTCTGAACATTTGTGGAGATGCTTATTATATGATGTTAAGAATGCTGTAAAAAGTTTAGAATTTTTGGAGTTCATTTGTGATCAGTTCTGATATAATTGTGATATTTGACTGATTGTGGTTTTAATTTTATAAAATTTTTAACCTGAGTGTTGAAGGCTGACAAATTTATGTGATGCTGTTCATATGCTGTAGTATTTTAGATAAAAATTTCATAGCCTGAATCGTCCATTATCATGTGCTTTTAATTTAAACTCATTTTTGCTGAAAAACTTTTTTGAATTTTATAAAATTATGCATAAGGAGTTTGAAGCTGAAATTGGGTGATCTTACTTAGAACTGGGATGTGAAATTTATGTTAAAGTTTCAAAACCTAACTTATTGATTTGATATGCCTTCTAATTCAAGTGTGAATTTGAGAAATTGTTTTTCTATGTTGAAATGTGTTAAGTGTTGATGACCAAATGTGCCATGTGTTTTGCTTGTGGCTCGTTTGTTGTCTTTCACTTGCTTTTGTGTGAACTCAAATATGTGGTTTGATCGAGTCTAAGTCCTAGTGTCCCATATCCACAGAACTTCACGAACCACTTGGTCGAACCGAGTTCGGCTAAGTCAACTTGTGAATTTGCTACATAGGTATAGATTAAAGTGTTGACTTTAGTATCTGGACTTAATGTAGGTGTCGAGAGGTGTTGAACCTCGCCTTGTCTCGAGATTTGTGATTTGAACTGTAGCTGCTATCAGGTGGGTACATTTATGATGTATTCCATATTTATCGCACTCATTATTTCGTGTAATGTTTTTCTTAAAAAATTATTGTATGCATAAGAACTCTAGTCTAAGTGTCCCGAACGATAGTGCCTTTGACGAATGCATAAAAGTGAGAGGTCACCTGCCCGTTGTATCCGGGAGGAGACGCCCTGATCCGTGTGAGTTTCGGGGGGGAAAAACATCTCCACTGTCTCCTGGAAAACATCCATGATCCGTGAGTAGTTCGAGGTGGACTCCCATGATCCGTGAGTAGTTCGGGGTGGGGGAAATTTTCCAGTTACGGCCTTGCCGATGTTTGGTCGGAAGGTTGTTGTATGTACATAGGAGGTTTGCGATAGGGCCAAGTAGGGAGTTAGACTGTTGGATTCTATGTATACTGAATATTATGGTTATGATGGTTTAAAATGTTATGCGAGATATACTGTGCGATAATGGTGAGCTTGTTGGTTATGCTCACCCCCATTATTTTCTTTGTTGTTTTCTCTCTTCCTTTGTTTTAGGTTGAGACGAGCTGGAGGCGGTGGCGTAGGACGAGCGAGATGGTGGTCACTGTTTGATGATATCTTATGTTTCTGCATGAACTTGTTGCTTATTTATTTGCTTTCAATACTTTGGATTATTTATTTATTCGCCTTCGAACTATGTTTGAGTTTCGTTTGAACCTTGATTCATGCTAGACGTTTGGGAATGATTTTGAGATTTATATTTTATGAGGTTGTTTATTTTGATAGCTCAAGCATGTGTAGGTTCTTTGGATTGACTGATTGGATGTGTTCATTTGATGTGGTTAGTTAGTAGCACCCGTTTCTCTATAAATGTTTTAATTTGGATTTAAAAAAAAAAATAACTCTGATTTTTATTAAATAAATTCGGTAGATTCTTTAAAATAAAACGGGGCGTTACACACCCCATGGCTGCATCTCCACTTTCTTCTTTCCTTTATCCACCCTCTCCTTTTCCTCCTTCGACCTCGAACTCCCAGGTCGATTCAACGTTCCCTCTTCTGACTTCATCTGCTTCCTTGAGAGCTGCTTATTGTTACTTACCGTGGTTTGATAGCAGCTCATCGAGGTAAGCTGATCCCCTGCGACCTCACCAATGTTTTCACCCATTGGATATTTACTCGTCATATGGTACGTCGATACGACCGCTTGGAACGCGTTCAAACTGGTTCTACCCATTATGATGTTGTACGACGACTCCACTCCTACGACCACGAACCTCACCATCCTCACCTTTCTTGTCGCCCCTTGCCCCAAGGCGACAGATAGACTCACCTCTCCCATTGACATCACCTCTCCTCCATTAAATCCGTATATGGCTGTGGTCACCGGCTTCAGCTCGAGATAAGCTCCTTGTTTATCTACACAAAACAATCATAAAACATTACCTCCACCGAACTCCCGGTATCAATGAACACCCTCTTCACATCAAAACCTGCCACCTCCGCCGTAATCACCAATGCATCATTGTGGGGCAACACCACTCCCTCAGCATCTTCTGCCCAAAAACATATTTCCGGCATTCGAGCAATAATCTCCACTTCCTCTCTCTTCCTCTTCATCGCTCGAACATACCCCTTCCGTGCATTGTTCGAGTCCCCATCAGTTGGGCCTCCCGAAATCATATAGATCGTCCCTCTCTTCACAGGACCGTGATCCTCCTGGCCTCCTCGATCTCTACTCCTCCGTCTCCGTCTTCCCCCAGCACCTCTTCGATCACCTCTTCCTCCTCGAGGTTCATCCTCCTCGTCATCATCTCGATCACTCCGTTCCACCGAATCTTCCCGACATCTCCCTTTATCTTTCCCCTTCACCTTGTCCTCATACACAAATTCCTTGAGATGCCCTGCCCGAATGAGGCGCTCGATCTCATCTTTGAGGTGCCTGCACTTCTCCGTTGTATGCCCGTAATCTTTATGGAAACGTCAATACTTCTTCGACCTAGGCTGTGTCGGCCCCTCATGCCTCAACCTAAGCCACGTCACATCCTTGTCCGCCATCTTCTTTTCAATAGCCACCAACACTTCTCCCATCTTTGCATTCAGTGGTGTAAAGTTATGGAACTGCTTCCCTCCAAACACTGATCGATCCTTCCACCTATCTTCTCTTCCTCGATCTATTCTGCCACGCCCCTCTCTCCTGGGTGATCTCCTCCTTGGCGACACCCTTCTAGGCGAGTTCTCCCTCCCTTTCTTAGGCTCTGGCGTAGTTAACTCCTCTAACTTAGCAAACTCTGCCTCGGTCTCCTCCAAATTAATATACTTCTTTCACCTCTTCAGCACATCGTCATACGTACGAGCAGGGGTTTTTGCTAAGGATGTTAGACAGGGCCCTGCTCGTAAACTCCTTATCAACCCTCCAGCCTTCACCTCGTCAGCGGCCGTGGGGATCTCCAAACAAGTTTGATTATATCGAGCCACATACTTGCGCAACGACTCTTTCTCCCCCTGCCTCATGGCCATCAGAGTCAAATACGTCTTCTCCTGCGCCACAACGCTTGCATATTGGGTCATCAGTTGTTGGGTTGGCTAGTACCGTACGGGCTTCAAGCAGCGGAATTTAAAATTTTTAAAGTAAGTATTTATCTTATAAATACAACACCCGTACATACTAATTGCGAATTAACTGATCGTCATCTTTAAAACATGCATCACATACAAATTTTGATTTGTTATAATAAAGTAAATACAAATATTAAGTATTTACCGAATGTCTTGAACTCCTTCAACGATGATGTGGATTGTGGGAATCGGTTCCCGGTTTGATAACTTCAACTGATTGAGGTTACTCACTTTAGGAATCCAAATGTCTTCCCTCTAAACGTATCCACCCTATGAAGCCCGGTTCCGACGACTTTCCTTCGCTAGTAGGAATGACTCGGTTTTCTTGTATAGGAATATGTATGGATTTTATTTGGAAATATCAAGAACTCTTTCTTGATGTTTATGAAGAACTCTTTCTTCTTTCTAACACTTAGAAATTTTAGGAATGAATCCAATACTAATGCAAAACCATTTTGCACATATTTATACTAAACATTTTAGCATAAAATAATCAATATTTAGTAATATTTAAATAAAATCTAATTTTATTTAAATACAATTACTAACTTTTGACTTTGAATATAATAAACAATGTGAGGTTGTTCATAACCACCATCAACCACCATCTATTATATTCATAATTATAATTTTAATCCTTAAATCATATTTAAAGATAATAGAATAATAAATCTTGAGAATCTATTCCAAGACTTTATTATTATATTCATTTCCAAATTTTCATCCATATAATAATAATCATATTATTATTATTTTGGTTTGGAAATTTAAAATCCAATTTTAAATTCCAATATATTAATTTAGTAATTACCCTAATTACTAAAGTAATATCCAAAATGTAATTAACCAATCTTATTGATTAATATATTCCTTTAATTGACATCTAATCAAATTAGATATTGTCAATTAATTCTAACTCTTTAGAAATACATTTTTCACCTTTGTTCATAATAGGTGTGACCTTTTAGGTTCACCTTAATACTAGTAGTGGGTTTACAACACTTTGTAATTTGAGTTAATCATATTAACTCTTATTCATGAATTAACCATTTAATTCAAGAACCCACATATCATGGGAACAGCTAGCAAGTAGCATGAATCTAGTATTAAGTGAATAGCGAGTAAACCTATTCCGATTACAAGTGCATACATGTAGAATCCCTTCGACATCCAATTTCCCGATTAAGTCTTGGGTATGATTTTGTCGAAACCCAAATTGACTTAATACTATGATTTTATTTCAAAGTGTAGTAATCCGGGTATGAATCTCCATTCATCTCTGCCTTGGCCAAGGACTTTGAATTACTAACATTGAAACACATAGGAAATTCACTTATCTTCATAAGTGTCGAATCCTTTGTTGGCCACTAACAAACTTCCATACATATTAACATAATACCCAAAATATCCCTTTATACGATAGTGCTAGCTACCAAAAGGATAAATCAAAGTAGAATGAAATATGCACAAAGTTACCATTGTGCCTCAAGTCTAAGGATTAGTCATGTACTATTGTAACATGAAAATTCTTTATTCGACTGAAAAAATTCTTCATTAAGAATTTTCATACGGTCATGTTCAGTGAACTTGTTCTCTAACAAGCACCCACATAAATGTACTTGCGTCATACGCTAATGTTGATGGAATGCAACATTCTTGTCCAACAAGCATACATACTATGTGCAAGTCTTTTATGGATTATTCAATATCCCTTCTCGAAACATCCGTCGACTTGGAACTGTATTTTTGATCACAGCTTTCAAGGTATGTTCCATGATTACCATCTCTATGCGCAACCATACCTTATAACCATAAGTGATCTAGGGACTTTATCTTAAGTGCATTTATAGTATAAACGCGTACTCTTAAAATAAAGTGTTGCCTTATTTACAATATAATTCCAATAGATCGTATTTACAAGTAGAATACGTCCAATCCGATTGGAACGCTGGGTATACTACTCTAACAATCTCCCACTTACCCTAGTTCCAATCACTCATGTATCTTAGAACCATCTTCTCAAGATGTCCTTCGAATACTTTCTGTGATAAAGGCTTAGTTAAGGGGTCTGCTATATTTTCTGCTGAGTTGACTCGCTCCATCACGACGTCGCCTCTACCAATGATTTCTCTAATCAAATGGTATCGTCTCATAATGTGTTTGGATCTTTGATGAGATCTTGGCTCCTTTGCTTGTGCAATAGCCCCATTGTTATCACAATAAATCATTATTGGATCAACAACAGATGGTACTACACCCAACCCTTGGATGAAGTTCCTTATCCAAACAGCTTCTTTTGCAGCATCAGATGCAGCAATATACTCAGCCTCTGTAGTAGAGTCAGCAATTGTTTCTTGTTTGGAACTTTTCCAACTAACTGCTGCTCCATTCAGAGTAAATAAGTATCCAGACATGGATTTATAGTCGTCTTTATCGGACTGAAAACCAGAATCAGTAAAGCCTTCTAGTTTCAGTTCTCCATTGCCGTATACCATAAAGATATCCTTAGTCCTTCGTAAGTACTTAAGAATCATCTTAACGGCTTTCCAGTGTTCTTCACCTGGATTAGACTGATATCTGCTCGTTACACTAAGTGCATGAGCCACATCAGGTCTTGTACATAACATTGCATACATAATGCTACCAATAGCTGATGCATAAGGTATATGACTCATCCGTTCTCTTTCTTCAGGTGTCTTTGGAGACATCGTCTTAGAAAGAGAAATCCCATGACTCATTGGAATATATCCTCGTTTGGATTCTTCCATGCTAAACCGTTGTAGCACCTTATTTATGTACGTCGACTGGGATAGTCCGATCATCCGTTTAAATCTATCCCTATAGATTTTTATCCCTAGGATAAAGGATGCTTCTCCCAAGTCTTTCATGGAAAACTGTTTTGACAACCATGTCCTAGTTGACTGCAACATCCCTACATCATTCCCAATGAGTAGGATGTCATCAACATATAGAACAACAAATGTAACTGCACTCCCACTAACCTTCTTATAAACACATGGTTCATCCGGATTCTTATGAAAATCAAACGTTTTGATCGTTTCATCAAACCGAATATTCCAACTCCTCGAAGCTTGTTTAAGTCCATAAATAGACCTTTGAAGTTTACAAACCATTTGTTCACTCCCATTGGATATGAAACCTTGCGGTTGTTTCATATAAATGTCTTCCTTAATATTTCCATTAAGAAAAGCAGTTTTCACATCCATTTGCCATATCTCGTAGTCATAATACGCAGCTATGGCTAGCAATATCCGAATAGATTTAAGCATTGCTACTGGTGAAAAAGTTTCCTCATAATCAACACCTTGTTTTTGAGTATAACCTTTAGCAACCAGTCTTGCTTTAAAAGTATTTACTTCTCCATCTACACCACGTTTTCGCTTGTAAACCCATTTACAACCTATGGGTACAATACCCTGTGGTGGATCAACCAAAGTCCATACTTTGTTTGAATACATGGAATCTATTTCGGATTGCATAGCTTCTTGCCATTTATCTGAGTCAATGTCCAACATTGCCTCATCATAGCTTATTGGATCATTATCCAAAAGGAATCCCTCTTCATTGTCTTTTGACAATAGGTATAGCCTTTCAGGCGCCCTAGAAACCCTTTCGGATCTCCGAAGAGGTTGTGTTTTAGATGGTCCAGTCTCTACTGGTATGTTTTCCGTGGTACTTAGTGGAATTTGTGGTTGTTCTTCATTAAGTTCTATGACTCCGCTATTCTTTGAGATAAAATCTTTCTCTAAGAATACAGCATTCCTCGAAACAAACACCTTTTGTTCAGAGGGATCATAGAAATAGTATCCAATAGACTCTCTAGGATACCCCACAAATTTACATAAGATGGATCTCATATCCAACTTACCTCCCACTAACTGCTTCACATAAGCAGTACAACCCCATACTTTTAAATATTTGTATGAGGGTGTTTTGCCACACCATATCTCATAAGGTGTGCTGGGTACAGCTTTACTCGGCACTCTATTTAAAATATGTGCTGCTGTTTCTAAGGCATAACCTCAGAATGAAAGAGGTAGACTAGTGGAACTCATCATCGATCGAACCATGTCTAACAGTGTTCGATTTCTCCTTTCTGAAACCCTATTGAGTTGTGGAGTTCCAGGAGGTGTCCACTGTGAGATAATCCCACTATCCCTTAAATAATCAAGAAACTCATTAGTTAAGTATTCACCTCCTCGATCCGATCGAAGAATTTTAATACTACGACCAATTTGTTTCTCTACTTCATTTCTGAATTCTTTGAACTTTTCAAATACTTCAGATTTGTACCTTAATAGGTATATATAACCATACCGTGAATAATCATCAGTAAATGTTATGAAATAGTGATAGTTCCCCATAGCACTGACATTTAGTGGTCCACATACATCTGTATGAATCAAATCCAACAGATTTTTAGCTCGCTCCACTTGTCCAACAAATGGTGATTTTGTCATTTTACCTTTAAGACATGATTCACATGTAGGCAACCTATCCTCTCCCCTAAGGTCGAGTTTTAGTCCCATTTTGTGAATCCTCTTTTCAGATATATGACCTAATCTAGCATGCCAAATTGTGAATGAACTATGATTATCTAATTTCCTTTTATTTTGTTGAATGGTTAGGATGGGACTTTGTGGTGTAATGGTATACAACCCATTTGTCAAACTTCCGGAATATATAAAAGTTGTGTCTTTGAAAATAGAACACTTTCCATTTTCAATGACGAACTTAAAACCCTCTCTATCCAATTCTGGAATAGAGATTATGTTTCTTATAACATCCGGAACATACAAACAATTTGTAAGGCAAATTTTTACACCATTATTTAAAGCCAAATAAACAGTCCCAATAGCTTTGGCAGCAACTCTTGCTCCATTGCCCATCCTTAGGATTGTTTCTTCACCTTCTAGCTTATTACTTCTTGCCATCATCTGCAAATCATTGCAAATATGTGAGCCACAGCCGGTATCTAATACCCAAGAAGAATCGTTAACTGATAAGTTAACTTCAACAAAATAAATACCTGAACTCTTCAGGTTTGCAAGATACTCCTTGCAGTTCCTCTTCCAGTGCCCAGTTTTACCACAATGATAACATTCTTGATTCGACTGAGGATTAACCTTTTCTTTGTTCTTCCATTTGTCATTATTTGCCTTCTTGTTGGGTTTATTGGGAACCTTTCCCTTCCCCTTCCTATCCTTAGACTGAAAAGTCTTCGCTTTGGAAGTGGATCCAACTAGAAGCACCGGCTTATCCTTTTTAATTGTGGATTCAGCCGTCTTTAACATACCAACCAACTCATGAAGAGAAGTCTCCATGTTGTGCATGTTAAAGTTAACAACAAAGCTATCAAATGACGATGGCAGAGATTGCAGCAACAAATCCATATAGAGTTCATTATCCATAATGACTCCAAGGGATGAAAGCCTTTCAATGAGAGCTATCATCTTCAGCCCATGATCATGAACTGAAGAGCCCTCAGTCATACGACATCTGAAAAGCTCCTTAGATGTTTGATATCTAATTTGCCGCGTCCTATCACCATACAACTCTTGTAGGTGAAGGAGGATTTCAGAAGCATTATCTAATAATTCATTCTGTCTCTGTAACTCATTTGACATTGATGCTAACATGTAGCACCGAGCTTGGAGATTGTCATCCACATGACGT
>BKCP01012292.1:82148-202965 GCA_008636005.1 Striga asiatica | reverse complement strand
AACATATGAACATGTATAATTTTCCTACTTTTGAATTCACATGGCATCTTAATTAAGTCAAATGGCAAAAAAAAAAAAAATAATAATAAAATAAAATAAACCGATAAAGACGAACATAAAACTGGTCAAAATTGGTTTTTGGGCAAAAAACAGAGCATACTGGACAAAAATAAAAGCAAACTGACGGATTAAAATTCTAATTTGATCTCTCCTGCGTGTATATACACATAAGAATTGGAATTAAAAAATGAAAAAAAAAAGATGTTGAGGTCGGAATTTTTACCTGGGGTCGTGATGAAGGCTGGTGGTGATGAATTTTTTCTTTTTCAGATGCGTGGTTTTTGAGTTTGAGAAGATGAAAAGATGAATGAACAAATAAGATGAAGGGTTCTTTGTCAGATGCGTAGTAAATTTGTTTAATTTTGTTAAAAAAAATTAATATATTCATTCCCAATGGAATTGGAATGGCTAAAATCATGGGTTATGAGAGGAATGAATAATCCCATAATCATGAGAATAGTGATTCCATTGCAATGGTCATTCCTCCGCAACAAAACATACAAAGTATAGGAATAGGAATCACATAAGGAATGGTCATTCCATTCATGGTCCATTCTCATACACCAATCATTCTCTAAGGGTAAACCTAAAGTGATAAAACCTAAGGGGATCTTAAATAACAATAAAGTAAGAATGAAAAGTGTTGAGGTTTGAACTAGGGGAATAATCAGTTGGTAGAAATTAACATTAAGCCCTCCTTTATTGGATGAATAGTGATTCNTCCTATGTGAGGACAACAAAGTTACGTGTAATGGTGGAGAATGTTAATATGATTATAAATTCTGAATGAAATTGTGATGGGGGATCCGTAAAGATAGGATAATGTAAGAAATGGTAGGCCAGAGGGTAAAAAGTTACAAGTTGTTGAATTTCTAATTAATTCAAAGGTGGAGGAGACTAAGCCATAATTATTCCCAAATTTTAAAATGAAGGTATGTGTGTGGAACTGTAGATGTTTAGGAGGACCCTTTACAGTTTCTCAAATATGAGAGGCCGTAAGGCTTCACCTGCCCGATTTTGTGTTCTTATCTGAAACTAAAGAAAAAAAAACCAAAATTTGTTAAAATTGTCTGCAAAAAGCTGAAGTCAGGAGATAGTTGGGTGTATATAGAGCTTGTTGGTACAAGACGAGGTATGCTACTTTTTTGGTCTAGTAATATAACTATCTTAGAACTTAATTGTTTAGACTTTTGTATTGAGGGTAAGTTTGTTTGAAAAGACAATGAAGTGATCCAACGGGTTGTTTCTTTATATGCTAGTAATAACCCTGTGGATAGGCTGTTGCAGTAGAGCACTCTGATTAGACATATTCTAAGGTGGGGAGAGACTTGGTTTGTGGGTGGGGATTTTAATCACATTTTGAATAATTCTAAGAAAATTGGGGAAGTGGTGAGGGAGGAGTCTAGTTTTGATGGGTTTAAAGGGCTGGTAAAAAATCTGGGTGTGTTGGAGACAAGAACTATTGTCCATCCATTTACTTGGAGAAATAATAGACATGGGAGAGATTTTGTTGAAGAAAATTTAGGCAGGTTTTTTACTCTCTTCTAATTGGAGTTTGATATTCCCAAATTCTCAAGTTTTTTTTTTAAACGAAGAAGCACCTCAGAAGGGTGGGGGATTCAGGTCTGATCTCCAACTTTTATATAATCAAGACATTAACTGGGCTGGAAAAATCACAGGTTAACACATGTCCAAACAAAAATGAAAAAAGGAAAAAAAAAACAACCAAAATGAAAAGTCTGAACCCAAGCTGACAGGTGCCCAGGTAAAGAGTCTACTCCACAAAATGGGCCAAAGTACAACAAACACAAAACGACTACTAAAATCTTAACGAGAGGTAGCCAAGTTGGTCCATCCGCACTAAAGTACGTAGGCAGAGAGGGGCGTTGTTAGGATGGAAAGTGCGCCTCTAAGGAATGGAGGCTCCGAGGCTGGTCAGAATGTCAGCGAGTCGATTCCCCTCACGGAAGATGTGCGAGATCCTATAGCTTTCCGACTGAACCGCGGATTTGATGTGCATGAGCGGGTGCTATATCTGCCACAAGCCCTGGTGGCCCGAGGTCTCCCAAATTCACAAGTTAAGCACATTCATTTATTATCTTCTGACCACAGTATAATTATCTTGGATACTCTTGGCTCTTTTCAAATCTAAAAACCAAGGTTTTCTATTGATGTTAGGTGGACCAGTACGGAAAGATAAGGAAACCATAGAAAGGGCTTGGAATAGGCCTGTCCATGGGCCTAAACTCTTCAGTCTTCAAGCTAGGATTAGAAAGTCAGAATGGCCTTGCTGAATTGGAAGGCTAGCAAGAAAACTAATTCTCAAATATCAATTAAGAAGTGTAAACAAAGACTGAATCTGCTAGGTCAGCGTGGGGTAGGAGAAAGTTGGGATAGAAATTGGTTTGAGCGGATAGCTTAAAAGAAGAGCTTCATGAAGCTTATAAAAATGAAGAAATGCATTGAAGAAAAAATTCTAGGATAACTAGGCCTAAAGAAGGGGATAGGAACTTTAAGTATTTCAAGGCTAGTGTGAGGACGTGAGGAATAGGAGAAAGATCAATTATCTAGGTAAACTTACTAAGCCTGATGAGAATATGTGTAAAAATGATGTGGAGTTCTTAGTTAAGATGAAGAGATACTTTTAGAACATTTTCAGATCATCTAATCCCCAAGAGAAGAATTGCAACTTAGAGGGTATTCTTGTTTCTTCTACTGAGGATATGAATAGGAGTCTGGTTAGATGGAGATTAATAATGCCTTATTTGGAATGGAGCAGGATAAGGCGTCTGGGACTGATGGTATGTGTAAGTCTTTGTGAAGTTTGGCATTAGATCGACAAACTCTAAACTAAAGCGTGGAACCGACATAGTATCATGTAACCATATTGAAAGATAAAGGAAAGTGTTTATTATCTTGTTTTATTTTATTCCCTTGATTTTATTTGGTTAAGATCTTTAATAAGTTATTTTGTTTGAAGGAGATCGAGAAGAAATCTACAAGATATCTTACCATATGAAGCATCAACAAATAAGGATTATACTTACCATGCAAGGAAGTCACAAGACGTGTGGAATATTTACCATATGGAGCAGCAGAGAGATGGGTGAATAACTTACCATGTAGAGTTGACTTGCAAAGGGGATAAGCAGCCACAAGTGCCAGAGTGTGGACGTGGATAATTTTGGAAGAAATAAGGCAAAGTGAACTTACCATATACTATGGGATATCATACCTAAGGGAATAAATCGGTCCAGTCACCCGGTCGAATAAGCTAGGTGAGCCGGGCTGGTCAAGTAAACACCAAAAAGGGAATTCTAGTGCAAGAAGAACAGGTCGATCCCAGACCCATGGAGGGTCTAGTCGAACATCGACCTGTCATACAGTTGGTCGACGGATCGACCACTTTCTAGACTGAGAACAGTTCGGGGATTAACCTAGGCATGGTCGATCACAAGAGCCTTCGAGGAAATTACAGAGGAATCTCACCCCAATATATAGGGGTGAGCCTTATGATTTGAGCACGATTTATCTATTTTTACTCTTGAGAATTGAGTAGAGCTTATACTGACTTAAGCTTCGGAGGCTCTTAATCGGAAAACCCTTCCGGTGCGAGAGTTCTTTTGAGGTACGCGACAGTCTATTGGCTGGAAGGAGTTTGAGTAAGCTGTTCTCAGCCGGGTGGAGTGTTCGACGATACCACCATAGTTATGGAAGATATAAACGGCTCTTTGCACATCTGGAAAGGAAGAGAGATTAGAGATTATTTTCAATTTGGTTTTAGAGTGAAGTTGCTTTGAGAGCTATTTGAGTGATCATTTTAGAGATTGATTTTATTATATTTTAGTGGAGACGACAGTCTTTTCTTGATCTTTTCGAGCATATTTATAGTTTGAGATAGAGTAGGTGTTTGGGAGGAACACTTAGAACAATACGAGAGATTCGTGTTGTGAAAATCCACTAGGGATTTGTGGTCAGGAAAGTAGTTGTATAGGTGACTACATTGTAGGTTTAGAAGAGAGAGTCCTCGTTATAATTCCTATGTGTAATGGGCCAAACATCTATATATATGAAAGAGTTACGAATGGAGAGTGGGATGCTCTCTTGAAGGTTCATGTTTTGTGGAATCTTGCTTCCGCAATTGAGTGAACATACATCTATGTTTACTGGTGTTTATTAGTAGCGCAATTTTGGTATATCTTCCTTAAATTTCAGTATGACAACCTCCTTTTTTTGAAACACATGTCATCACTTGGTTCTTGTTGTTCAAAATTTTTTTCAAAAGGGGAGGATGCCTAAGGGTTTGAATCGCACTGTTATTACTCTTATCCCTAAGAAGGCTAATCCTATCACTGTCTCTAACTTTAGGCCCATAAATTTGTGTTCTGTGGTGTATGAAGTGATTGCCAAAATCTTAGAATATAGTATTAAGTTTGTTTTTATCTTGCTGTATCTCAACTTTCTGCTTTTTTTCCTGGGAGGCAAATCTTGGATAATGTTGTTATTGCTTTTGAGTGTATCCATTACCTGAATGGCAAAAGAAATGGCAAAAAGAACTTTATGGCCAATAAGTTATGCATGGCCAAAGCTTATGATAGAGTAGAATGGGCTATTGTTGCTAAAATTTGTAGGAAATGGGCTTTTCTGAGGTCTTAGTTCCTTACTTGATTAGGAATTTCTGTTGCAGGAGATCATCTGATCACAAAGTCCATTGGGCGGCTGAACCGGCCTTCACAGTTGTCGCGAGTCACGTGCGTGTGCGCACGGGATCGCGTTGGGGTGACCAGGAAGCTGGTCAGGCTGGCCTCTTGTGTCTCGGGTTCATGGCGTCGAGTGAGTCGTGTTGGTCGCTGGGTGCAGCAACAGGTTGTGTTAGGCGCGAGAAGTTCGCGGGTGGCGACAGATCACCTCACCGAGAAATGGTGCTGCGATTGGGCATGCGACGGGCCTGTGCGCGTGAATCATCGGGCGCTTGCTGCTCGCGACCAGGTCATGTGGGGCATCGCCGGGGATATCGCGCGGTGGTGCTCGACTACCTTGGTTCTTCTATTGGATGTCTTTACACCTCTAGAACTCACTTGGTGGGAAGGAGAAACTAAATCTCTCTTGTGTACTAGGAGTAAATATGATGAGTTATGTCTTCCAACCATAAGAGAGATGGTGTATATATAGGCTCCCATAGGGACCCTAAAGATGCATTAAATTGGACTTCTCCTATTAGGATTAGACTATAGGCCAAACCCACTAATCCTAAGTGGAATAATACAGTCATTCTACTAGGACTTCTCCTATTAGGATTAGACTATAGGCCAAACCCGCTAATCTTAAGTGGAATAATACAGTCATTCTACTAAAGTAGTATTATTGAAATACTCCTAATTTAATTCCCAAATTACGATTTGAGCTCCAATTCTAATATACTCAAATTACTTCCCCATCTGTCAATTAATTTAATTACTAATAATTAAATTAGTCGACTTCTATAATCGTAGATAGCACCGTTCAATCATTATTATCCTGCGGAAATTAATACACCTGCAGGGTTTAACATGACAATCCTTTTGAAATCACTTCGGGTACATCATCAAACCTCAATTATGTGAATTACATGGTGACTGTAAATATTATAACAGAACACCATGTCATGTAGGAAAGACTACCCAACCCAGACAGTTATTGGTCCATATCAATGAACCTCACCTTGCTGAATCAAAGCAGTAATTACTACATACATGTGTTTGTTTATATCATACGAGTTAAGAGACTGCAGTAATTAGCCGAGGCTTAGTTCGTTTACGACGATCAGTATAAAACGAACTGCTCCTCTCTAGGATCCATTCACTACACCAATGTGCACTAGTGTGACTAATCAAGACAAAATGTATCGTTCACACTACAATCATTCCGATGGTTTCTTCAGTTCCATCTGGATTATGAATCAAGTGTTTATGTTCAACAAGTAACTAATAAATGATCTTCTATTCATCCTTGATGAACCATTTATCTGAATGCAAAGCAATAGGGAATATAACTTTATTTAATCAAACATGAATTCTCATTCAACATAAATAGTGTGAATAACATCTAAAGTCAAGCTTTCAGTGTGTACACACTAACAGATAGCAAGTTCTTGACGTCAGGTGTTCTCTTACGACATCCCCTACTCTCTCTTCAACAAGGTACTTGGTTGTCATATGGTACGTCAAAACCACCGCCTGAAAGACATCATGCTGGTTCTCCCCAGAATGATGTTATACGACGACTCCACTCCCACAATCACAAACCTGACCATTTTAACTTTCCTTATTAGGCCTGTCCCCAGGAGAATTGACAGAGTAATTTTGCCCATGGGGACGACCTCACTACATGGAATCCATACAAAGATGTAACGACCTCCTACAACATCACGTCCAAATCCAACTGTCTATAACAATCATAAAACATCACATCGACCGAGCTCCTTGTGTGGATGAAAACCTTCTTCATATCGTACCTTGCTACATCAACAACGATTAGCAATGCGTCATTGTGTGGCACATGCAATACTTAGACATCTTCATCTCAGAAACTTATCACAAGAGCTTGAGCGACTATACTGATCTCTTCACTCTTCCTCTTAGATGCTCGAGCATGTTCCTTTTGGCATTATTGGAGTCCCCATTAGGGGGACCTCCATAAATCATATGGATGACCCTTCTCTTCTGCGGGGCCTCGTCCTCCTCAAAGTCTCGGCCATCTCTCTCTTGACCTCTTTTACCTCCACCTCTCTGACCTTCACGATCCTTACGCTCCACAATGTCTTCATCCTCATCCTGATCCTCCTTATCAAATGAGTCCTCTTGGCATCTCCTCTTTTCTTTCTTATTTTTCTCTGTCTTGGTATACAAATTTCTTCAGGTGACCAGCTCGAATTAACCTTTCGATCTCGTCCTTGAGATGTCTATAGTTACCCGTCGTGTGGATGTAGTCTCGGTGGAACCTGCAATAACGATTTAACTTCGGCTAAGTTGGTCCGTCCCTCCTCGACTTCGGCCATATGACTGTTCAACCGTCAATCCTATGCTCGATCTCCTCAAGCACCTCCGCCATTTGGTTCTTTAGTGGAGTGTATTTCCAGTACCTCTGGCCATTTTTAAGTGGTCCATCCTGCCATTTTTGAGCTAGCTGCTCGAGTTTGGCAATATCTTCTTCCATTTCTTCCAAATTGGCATACTTCTTACACCTGTTTAATACCTCGTCATATGTTCTAGTTGGCGTCTCAGCTAGAGAGCTTCGACAAGAACTAGCTCGAAGGCTCCTAATCTGTCCCCTAGCTATGACCTCATCAGAGGCCGAAGGAATCTCCACACAAGCCTGATTATACCTCGCCACATACTTCCTCAACGACTCCCCCTATTTTGCCTCATCGCCATCAATGTTAGGTATGTATTTCATGGGTGCTATTGCACTAGTATATTGATTAAAAAAACAAGCTCAAAAAATCTTTAAAGTCCCCCATCAACCTTGGGGGTAGCTGGTGGAAGCAATCTTGAGCTCCTCCCCTCAAGGTGGCCAGGAATGCTCGACAACAAATTGTGTCAGAATAACCATGTAGAACTGCCATGTTATCAAATGATCTCACATGCGTCAATGGATCTGTCGACCTGTCATACGTCAAGTTGACCTCCCTGAAATTTTGTGGCAACACTGCGTCGAGGATTTCCCAAGACAAATGGTGTCCTCGAGTCGACCAGTTGGTTTTTCATGTACCTTCGCCTACAACTGATAGATTTTCTCCACTATCCTCTCAACAACTTGATCCCTGTGCGCACCTCCATTCCCATTGCTCAATTCATCCATCTCAGTCTCCTTCTGGTCCGTCCCCACGACCGTGGTCGGCAAGATGGTGCCCTGAGAAGTTCAGTGCGTGGCTTGTGGGACTGCTCCAGCCGTGTCCCCATTTGATGATGCTCTGAGAAGTTCAGTGGGTGGCTTGCGGGACTGCTCCAGCCGTGTCCCCGTTTGCTATCATCCGCTCAAACTCCTGCCTCGACAATATAACCATCTAGTGGTCAGCTCATTTTTCCTTGGTCCTGAATGGCCCCATCGCTTGGGCAATTGTCATCTCCGAGTGCACCTGGGCTAGATCTGGGTGCGTCTACGCTTGAATCACAACCACTTGAGCCGCTCGAGCCTCCTGAGGGTTACTCGAGCCTGCAAAGGCCACTTGAATCGCTGATGAGCTCCCTGCACCTGTAGGATGTGGCATCGAGGTTGCCGGGGTCTGAGAAGGTCCGGAGAAACCTAGTGGCGGGCCTTCTCCAAACGGACGTATGTTCAGCCGCACATCGTCAAAAGTCAACTCCAAATTCTTTCTAGGAACAACCAATTCTGTTAAGAAACGTGGCCCTATGCACATGTGGCTCTTATATAAGATTATGTCTTATCTTTTAACCTTTCGTATTAGACTGCCTAATGGTACGACCAGCTCGAGATCTGTTGAGGTAGAATGCTTCATGTTCGAAGCCCAAGTGTTGTCCTTTCTGGTCGATCACACAACCAACCATGCATGCAGGTCAATCTTTCACCAGACTATCTGAAGGCCCTGGCTCGACCTGTCGTTGTCCCTTTCTACCCCTCACGTTTCTTTCGACCTGATGACTTCTCGTCGGCTCGCGACCTTCAACTCATCTGTTTTGACCAACTAGTTCATCCAACCTAGTCGATTGGTTGGATTTTCTCTTCCGGGTGTGGTATCCATATCATATTGTAATTACCTGAATTATCTCCCCATGTTTAAAATATAATGTTCGTCAATTAATTCGATTACTGACAATCAAGAATTAATCGACATCTTGAATCGAAGCTAGTACCACTCAAATCATTATTACTATGTTGGAACTTAATCCACCTGTAGGGTTTCACATAATAATCCTTCATGAGTTCACTTCAGGGACATCATCAACCTAAAGCACATAGAGATCGTAAATATTCTAACAGCACACCATACACACACACACACACAGCAGAATGGATCTCGCTTTTGGTGAATCAAAGTAGCAGATATTATATGTACGTGCCTATTTATATCTTACGGGTTAAGAGAACGCAGTAATTAACTGAGGCTTAGTTCGTTTTGTTAGATATGCTGTAAAAGCTTGGCTTTCAGATATGAACAATACCGTTTTTATCTGGCAATCATATTTTAGTCAAAGTACATATGCTTGCAGTTTATTTATTTATGCAATCATACTCCTTGTCTTACATTGAGATACTGTGGTTCGTGGTGTCTCGAACAGAAAGATTACCTATCGGTTCCTTATAAGACTAAACTATTCGCTCACAGTCTAGACAGGCGGTGAGACCCCTCTTGGAAAAAGACTGTAGTGTATTCTTGATTCAGTTTATCTTTCACTGGAGAATTACACTAGTACTTATGATAAGTATTGAACAGGACCACGGAAGGATAAGATTATGAGTCTCACTGATCGTTCTTGTAATCTAGACCTTCGGTTATTGATGCGTTCTCTAAAGCTGTAAGATAATAAGACGGGCATGTATTCATTACTTGTTTATTTGATTACCAAGGGTAATTCCTATTCTGTTAGGATGACATATTCAGTACTTTGGTAAATGAGAATGTTTATATGGTGTGCTGTCATAAATTATTTACGGTCACTGTGTCCTAGTGCGCTGGGTTTATGACGTCCCCAAAATGAGCTCATGAACGAATATTATGTTAAACCCTGCAGGTGGATGATTATCCGACATAATAATTAATGATCTGAGTGGTAAAAATTTCGAAAATGAATAAGAAGTTGATTAATTATTTTGTTAGTAATTTAATTAATCGACGGACGTTATATCTTAAACACAGGGAGGTAAATCGGTCAATTAGATTAATATTTATTAATCAAATGGAGGTTTGATTTAATGATTAAATTGGAGCTAAATGGGGAGAGCAATAATATTACTCTAGTGGGATGTATTATTATTTAATTCTAATTAGGATTTTAGGAATTAATTTTATTCCATAATTAATATTCCATTAGGAGGAGAATATTCCTTCTAGAATATTACCTAGGGTTAGGACATCAAAGAGTCTTCTAGAAGTTGATGTTTGGTAGAACGAGTTTTATCCTAGATTGGAAAGACATGTGAAGTAGATTTAAGATTCCTTTGCCTAATGGGATAAACCCATATTTAGCACCTCCTTAAGGTCCCTAATGGAGCCTATAAATACACAATGTCCCAATCTCTTGGAACATACATGTTGGCCGGTTTTTCCTTCTTTCTAAGAGAGAAAGATTGTCTTGTTTGAGAGTTCAGGAGATTCAATTCATCGCACCACCAAGATTAATTAAAATAGGTGTTTAGGTAATCCATTAGAAGATTTTAAGGTGATATTTATTAAACCTTAAAGATCCATACTTTCCAGCCACTACTCGCCACCGACCACCGTCGCCAGGAATCTTTGAAAATTGCCGCAGCCCAGAATCATCGCCGGAACCCTACCCGAGCCCAGCCGCACGAAGCCGCGAGCACAGGCCCGCAACCGCATGCAGCCGAGCCACATGCGAAGGTCCCAACAACGATCGCGATGCCCAGCACCACCGCGCATCACCGGCACGTCGTCCCTGCACGTCCCTGCTCGTGATCTGCGTAACCCGACGGTCCCGTTCCCAGCGTCCATGTTCCACTATGACTCCTCGCACGCACAGGAAACGTGCCGCGCACGTACCGCGTGAGCACAGGCGCCGCACACCCAATCTGCCCAGGCCTAGGACTGGTGTCCCACACGCGCTCACGCCACTCTCATAAGCTCGTCCGCACCGCATGTTCGCGCGTCACGTTCATGACGCGCATCACCATGCTGTCCAGATCAGCGCCTGTCCGTGACCAGTATCCGCGACCAAGCCGTTGCACCCGATCAAACCCGAGACATAAACCGAACCTTGCCCAATCGGCCCAAGCTCGACAAGTTCAATCTGGTGATCCGTTCGTGATCCAACACTCGATCAGAATCGAGAAAGGCCAAACCCATCTGCCTATTGTGTTGTGGTAATCAGACGATATCCATCAACAAAAATCAGAAACGTCTCTGAGTCGGCAAAAATTTAAAAGGTACCCTAATCTTATCTATAGATTCCGCTGTGTTAGGATTTATTTCGATAAGTTCAATATTGTGAATGTCGTTGACGTTCCTAATAGAACCCAACAACTGCTATCAGAGCCCAGATTAATTCAACTTTGTGCACAGTTTGAATTAGGACTTCCCTGTTTACATGAATTAATTGTGTACGGACGCAACGGCATAGTAGATTAGAAATTGCAAATCGTTTGCAGGTGACTTCGAATCCGACTATTATGGCACGTATGTATGTTTTAATTCATGTATGAATGTATGGTGTTTTATAAGCCTCGGACATGTCGAGGAGTTTTTTGGGTTGGTGAATGCTTGTAATATATTATTCGCTCGGTGGGACACTCCATAGTTTACTGCGAAATAGAAAACTCATCTACGACTCCTGCGCGGGTCATATGATGAATTATATAATTGTTGTTTTATATTATTCATTATTGATCTGACAGATGTGGACCAAAGTCGACGGGGCGAGGTGACAAACACACAGACGGATGCCATGGTGATGATCCAATGGCGACTTTCCCGAAGACGACTTATTCAGAATGAAGAGGGGGAGTCACTGCGAAAGGGGAGTTCCAATTCCTTAAACGGAAGACACGTTCAACAAAGGACAGAATTGTGTTTCTCCGTAATATTGGAGATTGATTAATGGCCATGATAGTTGGATTATAGTTCCTAATTTATTATTGCCTATTAATCATGCATGTTCTTATGTGATTTAATTGCTCTATGTACAAGTTAAATTATTAGAATCATGACTAGGAAAATTCTTTAAAATAAAAATTATATTAAGTGTGTAATGGGTTGAAATAAATTACATCCAAGGCCTCCATTATAGGTTTGTTAGTGAAGTGATTTAAATTGAGCCCAAAGGACGTTTTATTTCACAGTTCACAAGGACAAATCTCCTTCGAGATGGTAGTAGCGAGCTATTTCAAAAGCGTACGGGTCACCCAAAGGTGGACGTATAATTTTGGTTGTAAACTTAGTACCAATTAATGGGTTACACTTAAAGTGCAAATAATTGCGATATTCCCAAAGGAAAAGGTTGTTTTTATTTTTTGCGCTGGCCAAAAGTTGGACCGACTATTAATTAAGTATTGTTTGACGATACGTTAATTAATGGGATTAATCCCTTCTCTTACGATGGTTTGAACTGTAGATGTCCACACTCAGTGCCTGCAGGGATTCGATGTTTTGAGATGTCGGCGAATTTAATTAAATATTGTTTTTTAAGGATCAATATTTGATGCTAAATTCAAAAACACTTGACTGAGTAAAATCTATGTATACGTGATCCCAGGAATTCAAAATCTCTTTCAATCCGTTGTCCGTAATTCTCAAAGAAAACAAACTTGTTGGTCACAATTACATTGACTGGAAAAGGAACTTGGATATAGTGTTAACTGCTGAAGGGTACAAATTTGCTACTGTTGAGGCTTGTCCGGATGTGCCTGCTGACAATGCGCCAGACCAAGAGAAAGAGGCGTATGCTAGGTGGAAAAAGGCTGACGAGATGGCAAAGTGTTACATCTTGGAATCTTTGTCAAATGTACTTCAACATCAACATCAGTCTATGGATACTGTAGCAGAAATGCTCCTCAATCTCAAGACGTTATTTGGCCATCAGTCACGGCGTGCCTGGCAAGAAGCCATGAGGGTTCTGATGAATATGACCACGCGTGAGGGCACTTCCGTAAGGGAACATGTTCTTGCAACAATGGCCCAGCTGAATAAGCTGGAGGTTCTTGGGGCTTTTATTGATGGGGAAACTCAGGTCGATATAGTGCTCCAGTCTTTGCCGAAGAGCTTCAAACAATTCCAGTAGAATTATAACATGAATAAGATGTTGATGACTCTTTCGGACCTTGTTGTTGAACATCAGTCGGCAGAGGGCCTATTTCGTCACAAATCCCAAGCGATGGTTGCCCAGCGGTGTGAAGGTTCTTCTTCTAGGCCTCCTAAGGGTAACAAGAGGAAGAAGTCTGCAGGAAAGGGCAAGGCGATCATGAATGATGCGGGACCTCAGCAAGCAGCAAAGAAGCCAAAGGGAAAGTGCCATAGATGCCAGTAGAAAGGACACTGGAAGGCCGACTGCCCTCTCCTCAAGAAGGGCGATAAAGGTACATCTTTTTCATTAGTCTTTGAAACATGTTTAACGGTGTTATCTACCAGAACCTGGTGTGCAGATACAAGAGCCACTGATCATGTCTGCAATTCTATGTAAGGGTTCAAGGAAACCAAAGGGCTTAGGGAAGGAGAAGTTACCATCTACTTGGGTGATACTAGTAGAGCGTCAACAGTTGCAGTGGGAGACGTCTATTTAGATTTTGGTTTAGATAGAACTTTGGTTTTGAAGGATTGTCTTTATGTTCATAGTTTTAGAAATAATTTGATTTCAGTTTCTAAGTTGTTTATGAACGATTTTTCTGCTATTTTCGATAATTAAGTTGTTATTCGTTTTGGCAAAAAGTTCATATGTTCTGGTTCATTAGTAGACAATCTATATATTCTAGAACCAAAGTCATCTCCACTGCAATAGAAATAATTACTTAATTCATCATCTAATCTAAATAAGAGAAAGGAACTTTAAAAAATGAACGAAACATATCTTTGGCATCTAAGACTTGGTCATATAAACCTTAAGAAGATTCAAAGGTTGGTAGCAGACGGGCCCTTGGGCTCGTTAGAAGTCGAGGCTTTTTCAACTTGTGAGTCTTGCCTGGAAGGAAAAATGACTAAGAGGGTTTCTAAATCAAAGGGGAACAGATCGGAAGATTTGTTAGGGCTAGTTCATTTCGATCTATGTGGTCCTATGACTGTTCAAGCAAGAGGTGGTTTCGAGTACTTCGTTACGTTTATCGATGACTACTCGAGATATGGGTACATTTTCCTATTGCACCGCAAGTCTGAATGCTTTGAGAAATTTTTAGAGTATAAGGTACTTAGGAAAACTTATCAAGTCACTACGATCACATCGTGGTGGCGAATATCTCTCGAATGAATTTAGGAACTACTTGACGGATAATGGGATTACTTCTCAGCTAACTGCGCTGGGCACGCCCCAGCAGAACGGCATGGCAGAGCGAAGGAATATGACTCTTTTGGAAATGGTTAGGGCAATGATGAGTTATAGTACATTACCATATTCGTTTTGGGGATATGCCCTAGAAACAGAAGTATACATTCTGAATAGAGTACCTTCTAAATCAGTACCGTCTACACCATTGGAGTTGTGGTCTGGGAACAAGCCCAGTCTAAGACATCTCAAGATTTGGGGTAGTCCAGCACACGTGCTGAGGACCGATACTGATAAGTTAGAGTCTAGATCAGAAGTAAGGCTCTTTGTGGGATATTCTAAGGAAACGAAAGGTAGTCTATTTTATAATCCCGAGGATCAGAAAGTAATCGTTAGCACGAATGGAAAGTTCTTGGAGGAAAACTATGCTTTAGATCATAAACCCAGTAGTAGACATGTCCTCGAGAAAATGAAGGGAGCGAGTACTTCAATACTGAGTGCACCTGATGTTACACTACAAAGTACCACAACACGTATCACTGATGATGCACCTGAGCAGGTAGTACCTCGTTGTAGTGGGAGGGTTGTTTGGCAACCCGTACGATTCATGGGTTTGGGAGAGTCTTCTGAGGCCGTCCTAGATGTTCTTGAAATCGACCCATGGACGTACAATGAGGCACTCCAAGATCGGGACGCAGAATCTTGGCAAAGAGCGATGAAATCTGAGATGGAGTCCATGGATTCCAATAAGGTTTGGGAACTTGTAGAACCACCTAGTGGCGTACACGCCATTGGATGCAAGTGGGTCTATAAGAGAAAGAAAGGAGAAGATGAAAAGGTTAAGACCTTCAAGGCTAGGCTTGTTGCGAAAGGGTATACTCAAAAAGAAGGGATCGATTATGAGGAAACTTTTTCGCCGATAGCTATGCTAAAATCCATTAGGATTCTCTTGGTTGTAGCCGCTCATATGGATTATGAGGTTTGGCAAATGGATGTTAAGACCACTTTCCTTAACGGAAATTTGGACGAGGACATCTATATGCAGCAACCAGAGGGGTTCATTGCAAAGGGACAAGAGCATCTGGTCTGTAAGCTGAAGAGGTCCATTTATGGACTGAAGCAGGCTTCGAGGTCTTGGAACATCCATTTTGACGAGGTTTTCCTATCATATGGATTTACCCAATGTCTGGATGAGCACTGTGTGTACAAGAAAAGTGATGGAAACATGGTGGTGTTTCTTGTGATATACGTAGATGACATTCTTCTCATTAGAAACACTGTGAAAATGTCATAAAACGTAAAAGTATGGTTATCCAAGCAGTTTGATATGAAGGATTTGGGAAAAGTAGGACATGTTCTCGGAATCAAGGTCATTCGGGACCGACAGAAGAGAAAGTTGTGGCTATCCCAATCCACATACATAGATACTGTCCTAAAGCGATTCAACATGCAGGATTCAAAGAAAGGGGATTTTCCCTTTTGACATGGAATCTCTTAATCTAAGAAGATATCCCCGAAGACGCCTCAAGAGATAGAGGACATGAAGGCAGTTCCTTATGCATCATCTATAGGAAGCCTCATGTATGCGATGTTGTGTACGCGACCTAATATCTGTTATGCTATAGGCATGGTGGCTAGATACCAGAGTAATCTAGGACCGGAACATTGGTCTACGGTAAAGCATATACTCGAGTACTTACGTAGGACTAAAGAGTACATGTTGATTTACCAGGAAGATGAATTGCTTCCGTTGGGTTACACCGATTCTGACTTTCAGGCAGACCGGGATGAAAGCAAGTCAACCTCAGGGTTTGTATTTACTTTAGGAGGAGGAGCCATTGTATGGAGGAGTGTCAACAAGAAATGCGTGGCAGACTCAACCATGGAAGCTGAGTATGTAGCAGCCTCAGAGGCAGCAAAAGAAGCTGTTTGGCTCATGAATTTTCTCCTCGACCTTGACGTGGTGCCGAGTTTGCCCGCTGCAATTACAGTCTTCTGTGATAACAGCGGAGCAGTAGCAAGTTCGAAGGAGCCACGAACTCATAAAGCGAGTAAGCACATAAAGCGCAAGTACCACCTAATACGAGAAATTGTTGGACGAGGAGAAGTCGTTGTTGCCAAGATACAGTCAGAGGAAAACCTAGCAAATTCTTTTACGAAGAACTTACCGACGAAAGTATTTTCAAGACATGTAGAAGGAATGAGAGTTAGATGTTAGGGCGACATAGTAGACAAGTCATTGAGAATTAGATTGAAAGAAAATTGTGGTTAATGATAGCCATAAGCTTATTAAGCATAAGTGGGAGATTGTTAGATATGCTGTAAAAGCTTGGTTTTCAGATATGAACAATACCGTTTTGATCTGGCAATCATGTTTTAGTCAAAGTACATATGTTTGCAGTTTATTTATTTATGCAATCATACTCATTGTCTTACATTGTGATAGTGTGGTTCGTGGTGTCTCGAACCGAAATATCACCTATCGGTTCCTTGTAAGACTAGACTATTCGTTCACAATCTAGACAGGCAGTGAGACCCCTCTTGGAAAAAGACTGTAGTGTATTCTTGATTCAATTTGTCTTTGACTAGAGAATTATACTAGTACTTATGATAAGTATTGAACAAGACCGCAGAAGGATAAGATTATGAGACTCACTAATCGTTGTTGTAATCTAGACCTTTGGTTATTGATGCGTTCTCTAAAGCTGTAAGATAATAAGACGGGCATGTATATTCATTACTTGTTTATTTGATTTACCAAGGGTGATTCCTATTATATTAGGATGACATATTCGGTACTTTGGTAAATGAGGATGTTTATATGGTGTGTTGCTATAAATTATTCACGGTCACTGTGTCCCAGTGCGCTGGGTTGATGACGTTCCCAAAATGAGCTCAAGAAGGAATATTATGTTAAACCCTGCAGGTGGATGATTATCCGACATAATGATTAATGATCTAAGTGGTACTAATTTCGGAAATGAATTAGAAGTTGATTAAGTATTTTGTCAGTAATTTAATTAATCGATGGACATTATATCTTAAATATATGGAGGTAAATCGATCAATTAGATTAATATTCATTAATCAAGTGGAGGTTTGATTTAATGATTAAAATTGGAGCTAAATAGGGAGAGAAATAATATTACTCTAGTGGGATGTATTATTATTTAATTCTAATTAGGATTTTAAGAATTAATTTTATTCCATAATTAATATTCCATTAGGAGGAGAATATTCCTTCTAGAGTATTACCTAGGGTTAGGAAACTAAAGAGTTTTCTAGAAGGTGATGTTTGGTAGAAGGAGCTTTATCCTAGATTGGAAAGACATGTGGAGTAGAATTAGTATTCGTTGTCTAATGGGATAAGCCCATATTTAGCACCTCCTTAAGGTCCCTAATGGAGACTATAAATACACCATGTCCCAACCTCTTGGAACATACATGTTGGCCGATTTTTCCTTCTTCCTAAGAGAGAAAGATTGTCTTGTTCGAGAGTTTGGGAGATTCAATTAATCGCACCATCAAGATTAATTTAAGTATGTGTTTAGGTAATTCATTAGAAGATTTTAAAGTGATATTTATCAAACCTTAAAGATCCATACTTTTCGGCCACTACTCGCCGCCGACCACCGCCGCCAGGAGTCATCGAAAATCGCCACCGGAACCCTACCCGAGCCCAGCCGCACGCAGCCGCGAGCACAGGCCCTTAACCGCACGCAGCCGAGCCATACGCGAAGGTCCCAGCGATGATCGCGATGCCCAGCACCACCGCGCATCACCGGCACGTCGTCCCTGCACGTCCCTGCTCGTGATCTACGAGACCCGATGGTCCCGTTCCCAGCGTCCGTGTTCCACGCGCCCGTGATGAAGGATCGTGTATCTCTTCAACTCGTTTGTCTCGAACTAAGATTTGCCAAGGCTTCTTTCTCGATGATAGGTGTGGATGACTCGGTTATTAACCTTATCCTCTCACGGTTTTGCGATGGTTCGGGTCTTAGCCTAGCCAACTCGGTTTGTATGATAAAACTCTAACGAATTCTATACACACGATTTTCTCTTGCGAACGATTTTCATTAACTTCTTTAACATGTTCAAATCGAATGACATTGGGAAATATATATAGAGGCTAAGTAAATCTAGTCCTAGTCTAAGAAGAACTCCTAATGCATGAAAGTAAATAAAATCCTAAGGCAACTAAATATCTAGTAAATAAAGACTTTCCAAAACTAATAAGGCACATGCCTTTTATTCAATATCCTAACCAAACTATGACTCCTAACAAGCTAGTGAAAATCGGCCTTAGGCCTTCTAGAATCTCGCATCTTCATGAGCCGCAAGCCTTCGCACCCGAACCTTAGTCGCGTCGGCTAGTCCTTAACCTACGAGGTCTCGGGCTTGGTCACTCTACGCGTCCCACGCGTCTGCCGCCTTGCGCTTCAAGTCGCGCTGTCCAACCCTAGGCGAGGCACTACTCCTAGTCCATCGCAGACTCGTGCTCGCCGGCCCCCGCGCGTCACTGCCCACTCTCCACGCGGGCCTCATCACGCCACACACGCGGTCCCTCAGCCGCACGTCATCCCGCTCTCGAGTGGTCGTCACATGACCCTCGCCCCGATCGCGGGTCCGTCGACCGCGTTCCTGGTCCCCACCATTCCTCGTGTGGTCGATCCGCACGCGAGCCATCTTTCGCGAATCGCTCGGCCTTGTTAGTAAGTCCTCGTGATCGTCCCGCTGGACCTTCTCGCGCGTGCCCTTCTTCGCTCGACCTGGTCTCGCACGTTTTGACCCCGCACATCTTTTCTCGTGAATCACGCGTGTCGCGTGCCTACACATCGTGCATTTTCCTTGCCCATGGTCGTCACGAACCTCTTTCGCACCGCCTTCATGGTCGTCTCGCCCCTTTTCACGCCTCTTCGCACGGCTCGAGCATGTCTCGTCCTCGGGCTCAGACGGGTCGATGACCACATCTTTATCATTCCCGCCCTCTGTAAGAACTTCCTTGTCCCCAAGGATGATGAATTGAAGACTCTTCAACTCGACCTGCTCGGTTCCCTTATCACTCGTGCACAGCTTAATTCGTTTTTCTGGCCCGTTCAAACTCTATAGTTCCGTTCTTAAAATTTGTACTCACGGGCCCTAGCGTCTCCAACCATTGTACCCCTAGTACCACCCCAGGTCCCTCTAGCTCTAGTGCGTACAAGTCCACCTTCAACTCCACACCGTGCACTAGTATTGGCATTTTTTTGTACAACTCCGAACTCCACAGCTCCTCGCCATTTACGACCTTTATGCCAAACGGTACGATCCCGGTCATGGGAACTTCAAGCTTTGCGGTGAAGTCCAAGTTGATGAAGTTAAGGGTTGACACACTATCAACTAGCACATCGACTTTGCGCCCCAAAATCTCGACATCAAAGCGCATCATCTTAGGCCCTTTCTTTGCCTTCACCATGTGCATCATTTCCAATTGCGGATTCATGTACAAGTGTCCCCCTTCGTCATGCTCTACCTCAGGCTCGAACGTCTCAAGTAGGTAAACCTCCTTTCCTTTGCACCTATGCCCGGGCGTGAACGACTCATTGCACGAGAAGCGTAGCCCCTTCTCGCGCCGCTTCTGCATCTCGTCGGCACTGAGGCGTCGCATGTAGCTCGGCGGTCGTGTGGCCTCGGTAAACTTCGCGTTCTCGGCATGCGGTGGTGGATTGGGGACTGCGCTTGCGCGTCGTGTCTCCGTGCGTCCGTCTCCGCTGCTCGTCTTGCGGACCGCAGCCAAGTGGTCCTCGCGCATACGTGCCGACTCCATGGCAGCCCGCATCGATCTCGGTCTGTCCAGTCGGACCTCAGCAGCCAGCTTGGGCTTGAGCCCACCCGTGAACGCACCAATCAATTCACTCTCGGGCCAATCGCGCACGCGACTAGCTAGGCGCTCGAACTCCTTTTGGTAATCTCGAAGACCACTTTGACGTATACGAGTTAGGGCCTCGTCATAGTCGTGATAATCGCTCGAACCAAAACGCGTAACAATCTCCTTCTCGAAATCCCTCCAATGTACACGCATGCCTTTACCTTTGTAGACATGTGAGATCCATTGCCACCATATGTTTGCCTCGCCATCTAAGTAGTAGGCGCAATTTCGACCCTTTTGGATTTGGGCACATCATTGATCTCGAAGTACTATGCGGCTCGGCTCAACCATGCGTCCGGGTCGGTCCCCGTGAACGTGGGCATTGTCAGCCTCGGTCTCTCGACCTTCCTCTCCTCGCGTCGACTTGATGCCCGCGACCTTCTCGACCGTCGATCACGGTTCTCATGGTCGGACTCGGACTCACTCGACCTTGCCGTGGTCGACCTCGATCCATGACTCCCTCGTGGTCGCCGCGTGACTCGGGTAAGTTGTGCGGCTAGATCGTGCACCATGATCTCGAGCTTTGCAAAATTCTCATTGGCCGCGTGTCGGCCATCACCAAGGGACCTCATGCTCTCCTCCAACATCTCGAACCTCTCTGGGTTTGTCATGCTTGAGATTTTTTTTTTAAACTCTCGATCAAACTCACGCACACACTATATGTAATTTTTTTTTTTTTTATAACACTCGAACTAAACCTCACGAAAAGAAGAAGAAAAAACTCGAAAAGAATAGGTAGGAAAAGTTAAACAAGATACACGATTGATCACCTCTCAATGAAAGCACCATTGATGAAGGATCGTGTATTTTCTCAACTCGTTCTCGAACTAAGCTTTGCCAAGGCTTCATTCTCGATGATAGGTGTGGATGACTCAGTTATTAGAATTATCCTCTCACGGTTTTGAGATGGTTCGGGTTAGCCTAACCAACTCGGTTTGTATGATAAAACTCTCACGAATTCTAAACACACGATTTTCTCTTGCGAATGATTTTCATTAACTTCTTTAACATGTTCAAATCAAATGACATTGGGAAATATATATAGAGGCTAAGTAAATCTAGTCCTAGTCTAAGAAGAACTCCTAATGCATGAAAGTAAATAAAATCCTAAAGCAACTAAATATCTAGTAAATAAAGACTTTCCAAAACTAATAAGGCACATGCCTTTTATTCAATATCCTAACCAAACTATGACTTAACAAGCTAGTGAAAATCGGCCTTAGGCCTTCTAGAATCTCGCGTCTTCATGCGCCGCAAGCCTTTGCACCCGAACCCTAGCCGCGTCGGCTAGTCCTTGACCTACGAGGTCTCGGGCTTGGTCGCTCCACGCGTCCCACGCGTTTGTCGCCTTGCGCTTCAAGTCGCGCTGTCCAACTCTAGACGGCGCGCTACTCCTAGTCAGTCACGGACTCGTGCTCGCCAGCCCTGTGCGTCACTGCCCGCGCGCCTCGTCATGCCACGCGTGCGCTCTCTAAGCCGCACGTCATCCTGCTCGCGAGTGGTCGACACATGACCCTCGCCCCGATCGCGGGTCCGTCGACAGCGTTCCTGGTCCCAACCATTCCTTGCGTGGTCGATCCGCACGCGAGCCATCTTTCGCGAACCGCTCGGCCTTGTTGGTAAGTCTTCGTGATCGTCCCGCTAGACCTTCTCGTGCGTGCCCTTCTTCGCTCGACCTGGTCTCGCGCGTCTTGACCCGCGCACATTTTCTCGTGAATCACGCGTGTCACGTGCCCACGCATCACTCATTTTCCTTGCTCATGTCCAGTACGAACCTCCTTCGCACTGCCTCCATGGTCGTCTTGTCCCTTTTCACACCTCTTTGCGCGGCTCGAGCATGTCTCGTCCTGGGGCTTAGACGGGTCGATGACCACATCTTCATCAGCCCGCTACTCTGTGCTCGACCAAGACTCTTATCGTGCACAGAAAACACGCCGCGTACGTACAACGTGAGCACAGACGCTGCACACCCAGTCCGCCCAGGCCTAGGACTGTTGTCCCGCACGCGCCCGTGCCACCCGCATCAGCTCATCCGCACCGCCTGTTCGCGCGTCACATTCACGATGCGCATCACCACATGGTCCCGATCAGCTTCTGTCCGCGACCAGCATCCGCGATCGAGCCGCTGCACCCGACCAAACCCGAGACGTGAATCGAACCTTACCCAACTGGCCCGAGCCCGACAAGTTCGATCTGGTGATCCTTTCGTGATTCAACACTCGATCAGAATCGAGAAAGGCCAAACCCATCTGCCTATTGGGTTGTGGTAATCAGACGATCTCTATCAACGGAAATCAGAAACGTCTCTGAGTCGGCAAAATTTTTAAAAGGTAGTGTCCTAATCTTAACTATATATTCCGCTGCATTAGGATTTATTTCGATAAGTTCAATACTGTGCATGTCATTGACGTTCCTAATTGAACCCAACACGCTTATGACGATCAGTATAAAAGGAACTGCTCCTCTCTGGGATACTATTCAGTACGCGAATGTACTAGTGCAACTAATAGTCAAGACCAACTGTACTGTTGACACTACAATCGGTCAGATGGTTTGTTCTTTCTCATCTAGGTTGTGAACCAATAGTTCTTGTATCGCAAGTTACTGATAAAATGATCATCTGTTCATCCATGATGAACCAAATTATCTCAGTTCAAAACAACAACACATAGATATTATATGTACATGCATATTTATATTTTAAGACAACGCAATAATTAATCAAGACCTTGTTCGTTTACGATGATCAGTATAAAACGAACTGCTCCTCTCTGGAATACTGTTTAATACACGAATGTACTAGTGAAACTAATAGTCAAGAGCAACTGTACCGTTGATATCACAACCGTTCCAATGGTTAGTTCTTTGCATTCCAGGTTGTGAAGCAATAGTTCTTGTTCCGCAAGTGACTGATAAAATGATCTTCTGTTCATCCATGATGAACCATTTTATCTAAGTGCAAAACAACATAATATAGAATTTGTTTGATAAAACCTGATTCTCATTCAACAGATATAGTGCAAATAACATCTAAAGTCAAGCTTTTAGTATATACACCAGCAATCTCCTACTTATACTTAAAGCGTTCGCTTTTACAAGTGTATGTCTATCAATCCGTGTTTTAAAAGACCTTTGTCGATCATGTCGCCATACATATGACTTCTATTCCTTCCACGTGTTTGGCGAAGACCTTCTTCAGCAAACTCTTCGCGAAAGGATCAAATAGGTTGATCTATAATGCAATCTTGACAACCTCAACGTCTCCTATTCATATGATTTCTTGTATGATGTGGTACTTGCGCTCTATGTGTTTACTTGTCTTGTAGGCTCGTGGTTCCCTTGAGTTTGCTACTGGACCACTATTATCACGGTACACTGTGAGACCCAGTGGCAAACTCAGAATCACCTCTAAGTCCATCAAGAAGTTCTTGATCCAACCTGCCTCTTTCGCTGTCTTAGAGCTTGGGACATACTCGACTTCCATAGTGAAGTCTGTCACACATTTCTTCTTAGCACTCCTCAATGAAATGTCTCCACCTTCGAAAGTAAACAAAATAACCTAAGGTTGACTTACTTTCATCCCGGTCTAATTGGAAGTAGGGATCGGTGTAACCTAGCAGCATTAATCTGTCTGCACGGTAAACTAACATGTACTCTTTAGTCTTTCTGAGGTACTCGAGTAATGCTTCACCGCAGACTAATATCCAGCCTCGTGCACACCATTCATACATGAGACTTCCTACTGCCGATGCATAAGCAACTGTTCTCATGTCCTCTATCTCTTGAGGCATCTTGGAAGACATCTTCTTAGACACTGGTATTCCATGTCAAAAGGAAATAGCCCTTCTTGGAATTCTGCATGGTGAACCTGGTCAAGGCAGTATCTATGTATGAAGATTGGGATAAGAACGACATTCTTTTTTCATGGTCTCGAATGACCTTGATACCAAGTATGTGTCATGCTTCTCCTCAGTCTTTCATATCAAACTACTCGGACAACTATACATTTAGGTCTGACAATTCCTTCTTATTGTTTCCAATTAGAAGTATATTGTCTACGTACAACACAAAAAACACAGCCATGCTTCCACGGTGCTTTTTGTACACAGTGCTTATCCGGACATTGAGTGAACCCGTATGAATGGATCACCTCATCGAACCGAATGTTCTGAGACCTCGAATCCTGCTTCGGTCCATAAATGGACCGATTCAGCTTACACACTAGATGCTCATGTCCCTCTGTAATAAATTCCTCTAGTTCCTGTATATAGATGTCTTCCTGAAGACTTCTGTCAAGGAAAGTCGTATAAACATCCATTTGTCTACAACTAAGAGAATTCGAATGGACTTAAGCATGGCTACTGGTGAAAAGGTTTCCTCATAATTAATCCCCTCTTTCTGAGTATACCCCTTCACAACAAGCATATCTTTGAAGGTTTCAGCCTTCCCATCTGATCCTATCTTTCTCCAATAGACCCACTTGCATCCAATGGGTTGTACCCACATTGGGTGGTTCTACAAGATCCCAGAACTGATTGGAGTCCATTGACTCCATCTCAGTTTTCATCGCACCTTGCCATGATACTACATCCTTGTCCTGGAGTTCCTCATCAAACTTCTAAGGGTTCGATTCTAGTTCACCCGTGTCTGAGTCTGATGACTCTCCGAGAAACATAAATCGGCCGGGATGTCTCACAACCCTTCCACTGTGACGAGGTACTATCTGCATAGGTGCACGCTCAGTGTCGCGTGTTGTAGTATTATGCAGTGTATCTACTTCCGCAGTCGGTACGGGACTAGCGACCTCACCCACAACTCATCTAAGACAAGTCTGCGCGCGGGCTTGTGGTTTATATTATAGTTATCATTCAAGAATTTAGCATTCGTGTCAATGATTAGCTTTTGATCCTTGGGACTATAAAACAATCCACCTTTCTTTCCCCTGGGATAGCCTACAAACAACCATACTTCCAAACGTTTTTCCATTTTTCCAATGTCCTGCAGCATAACGTGTGCAGGGCTACCCTAGATCTGAATATGTGAAAAACTAGGCTTGCACCCTTTCCAAACTTCAATCGGAGTAGTCTCTACTAACTTCGATGGAACTAGGTTTAGGATATACGATGTTGTATCTAGCGCCATTCCCCAGAACGAACTCAGTAACTCTAAATAACTCAACATTAACCTAACCATCTCTATAAGAGTCCTGTTCATTCGCTCTGCAACCCCGTTCTGCTGGGGCGTGTTGGGTACTGTCAGTTGGAATTCAATCCCAGCTTCTGATAAATATTTTCTAAACTTTCCAAAGAGGTATTCGCCACCTTGATCCGATCGAGGTGATTTGATACTCTTATAATGAATCTTCTCCATAACTGTTCGATACTCCTTGAATTTCTCAGAGCATTCGGACTTGTGGTGCATCAGGTAAACGTACCCAAATATCCAATAACCATTAATGAAAGTGACAAAATACTCGAAACCTCCTCTAGCCTGGATCAACATAGGACCTCATATATAAAATAAAAAAATCAATCCTAGCACATTATCGCACCTACACCCCTTGGCCGTGACCGGCCGCTTGGACATCTTACCTTCGAGGCACAACTCATAGGTTGGATAGGTATCTTGTAGCGGACCGATTTTTCTCTAGATACCAACCTTTGAATCTTCCTAAGGTTAATGTGCTCAATCCTAAAGTTCCAGAGATACGCTTAATTTAACTACGAAGGTTCCTTTCTCTTATTTGATTTAGTAAATATTTTATTCAGTTCTGATTGTTGCACTGTGGCATAACTTGGTTTGAGAACATACAAACTACCTACTAACGAACCACAATAGATGAAATGATTCCATAACAAATAATAACCTTGTCATTAAACGAAGTAGTAAAACCATCCATAACAAGTTTAGAAACTGAATAAGATTCTTTCTAAAACTCGGAATATAAAGGCAATATCTCAATACCAAACTAGTACTACTAATAAAAAGTAAAGTAATGTCTCCCACTGCAACAGCCGCTACTTCCATAGCGTTGGCCATGTAGACAGTAATCTCTCATTCCTTAAGTCGCCTAGTTTTCTGGAACCCCTGGAAAGAATTGCAGACATGATTAGTGGCTCCAGTCTCTACACACTAGGTACTGGTAGACACAATTTCTAAACATGTTTCTACTACATAAGTGCGAGAATTACCTTCTTTTCCTTCTTGAGGAGAGGGCAGTCGACTTTCCTGTGCCCTGACTTGTTGCACTTGTGGCATCTTCCTTTCAGTTTCTTTGCCACATCTTGAGAAGCCGATCACAGAGCGACTGCTGCTATTTTCCCCTTCACCTTTTCTACAGACTTCTTCATCTTCTTACCTTTATTGGGCCTAGAAGAAGAAGGTCTAGCCTGCTTGGCGACTATTACCTAATCACTCTAATGAAATAGGCCTTCCATCGACCGAAGCTATGCTAACAGTTTCGGAAGAGATAACCTCATACTCATGTTGTAGTTCAATGGAAATTGATCAAAGATCTTTGGCAGAGACTGGAGCATAATATCAACCTGGGTTTTCCCGTCGATAAATGCTCCTGGGACCTCCAGCTCGTTGAGTTGTGCCATGATCACAAGAGCATACTCCCTCACGAGTGTGCCCTCACTCATGCGCATGTTCATCAGTACCCTCATGGCCTCTTGTATGGCAACCCGTGATTGGTGGCCAAACAGATCCTTGAGCTTAGAGACTATGTTTGTCGCAGTAAGCATTGACTAATGCTAATGCTGAAGAAAATTTGACATAGAAGCCAAAATGTAACACTTCTCCATCTCATCATCCTTCTTCCATTTGACATACTCCTCTTTCTCTTGATCCGTTGCCGCCTGACCGAGCACATCCGGACAAGCCTCAGTGAGTACATACTTGTACCTTTCAACAGTCAACACTATGCCCAAGTTCCTTTTCCAACCAATGCAATTTGGACCAGTAAGTTGATTTTCTTTTACAATCACAGACAACGGATTGAAAGACATGTTGAATATGACGTGAGAATCATAAAAATATTTTACTGAAACACTTTTGAATTTAACTGTTAACATTGATATCCCCAAAACAATATTAACTTAAATTCACCAAAATCTCAAAACACCAAGTGTGACATATGCTAGCTCTACGTACTCAATGTTCGCAGAAAAAGGATTTTCAAGAACCCATTAGTATTCATAAGCCAAAACTAAATTTATGGCGAATAAAACTAATAGTCGGCTTCTTTTTTGCCACGCAATAAATAATCAGTGACTCCGTGTGGGAGAATAATTTCAAATCGCGTTCTAAGTGAAACCCATTTCACGATCTTAAGGTCATCATATTAGATTATATGTCCCCGGTGGGTAGGGAACGTACGCTCAATTTGAATTCCTATAATCGTCCAATTGCAAGTTCGTACTGGTGAGTTCCTACAATTAATCTCAGTAGTGTCAATGGTGGGCGGAGTCCACACTTTCATTACATTGATTCACCAAAAAAACAAGAAATAGAGGTCTTAGGATTTTAAAATTAGCTTTAATTTTGAAATTTCTTCTCAAATTTCGTATAACTTTAATTCATGATTTTTAGCTTATGAAATTCAATAATTAATCACATGTCATAAAGTAATAAATTAATTAACATGCATAAATAGTTAATAGGCATAATATCACTATTGAAAATAAATCCATTATTATGGACAATTAATTAATGAGTCCCAGCAGATAAGAAAATTATCAGATAGGATCTTCTGATTTTCCTAATCCACTCAGAACTCCCACTATTAGTTGTCTTATCCAGCAAGTTTCCACCCACAACTGCCAGAGGGTTGCCGTTGTCCGCCAGTCGTCACGCCTGTCTTGCACGTCGCTCGCGTCGGGACTGCGTCTCATGCGGCAGAGCACTGCGCCAGAGCAGCGTGTCGTTCGGCCAGTTGTTGTGATTTCCTGCATGGCGTCGTCTGCTCTTCTACTGCTGCGCATCGCGTACGTCCAATGGTGCGTGACTCGAGGCATTCTCGTGCATAGCCTCGTCGCCTCTCTGTAATGCCTTGCGCTAGCGATCATCGGGTCCTGCCGTGCGCCTCCTAGCACCCGCTCGTTGTGCCTTGCATCACCGCACCTGGGCTCCTCCGATCTACACTCTTGGTCCCCGCGCATCTCGTGTCCCTCGGCTGCAGCGGGTCGCACGCGTGCCACTTGGGTGCCCTCGATAGCACACTGTCAGCGCCATCACACTCGCACAACCTGGTCGCATGCATTGCGGTGGTCCAAGGTCGATCACCTCGTCGAGGTCCGTCGGTCTCGGTGATCTTCTGGTGGTCCGCACACGATCATGATCAAAATATAATTTACATAAATTATATATTTCAGTCCTAGACCCACTTATGGGTTTTACATGTTCGTCTACAAAAATAATTAAAACTACCCGGTGTCCCATCGGACGAATAATTATTACAAACATTTAACCATATTCCTCGACATTCTCGAGGCTTTAAAAAACAAGCTACAAATAAAATACATACGACCATAACAGTGGATTAAAATTATTTCTGAAAAACCAAGTTATGCAAATATAATCCAATTTATGGCTGCGCTTGAACACACGTTTTCACATAAGTTATAAATTTCAAACTTTGCACAGAAAGAATTAGCCGTGGGATCTGATACCACTTGTAGGGACAGGTGAAGATCTCGTTAAGTGCAAGTCACAAATTAAATAACAACAACAATAAACCTATTGCGCAGCGGATTCAAAGGTTTAAAGTGTAGATCTCGTTAGAATTTGCAGACTCTGAGACAGTGTAGATTTTCGTTGATAGAGATCGTCGAATTTACATTCATTGGAAATTGCCTCGTTCGTTGTCTCAGAGTCACCAGGAACATCGCGCAGTTGGACGTGGTCGGTCTTGCCTGGGTCTTGCGGATGCTATGCTCGCGGGCAGCTGCGGGTTGAGATATCCTCGCGGGCTTGCGACGGACAACAGAGAATCACTTGGAGCACGTTGTGTTACCAAGGAAGTCGCGGGTCTACAGCGTGTGGGAGTGGGCGCTCGGGCGTGGTGGTCGCTGGGGCTAAGGCGCGAGTATGTCACGTTGGTCTCGGTTAAGGTCACTCAGGTGCGGTAGCTCACCAGGAGGTCTCGTCAACCTCAGGGGCATCTGCTGTATGACTCGACACCTCTTCGGTTGTCTTGGTGTGAGCTTGTAGCTCACAGATGATCTCTCGGGAACTAAGGTCGGCCGACTCCTTTGTGTTTATGCTTGTAGTTGTGTCCAATCCCAAGAGATACTTGGTGTAGGGCTATAACAAGGACCCTAAGAAGGTGATGATGTAGGCTTCTTAAGTCTTGGGCCTAACTGTGGGCCAAACTCACTCCGCTTAGTGACTTAAATAAGTTTTGATCCACTAACAAAACATTATTGCACCCCCTCATCATCCCCTAATTATATTTGAGTCTCCAATTATAATTACCCGAATTAGCTCCCCACATTTAAGATATAATGTCCGTCAACTAATTTGATTACTGATAACCAAGAATTATTCGACATCTTGAACCGAAGCTAGACCACTCAAATCATTATTATAATGTCAGAACTTAATCCACCTGCATGGTTTAACATAATAATCTTTCATGAGCTCACTTCGGGGACATCATTTAACTAACGCACATGGTGACTGTAAATATTCTAACGACACACCATACACACAACACTACTTCCCAAAACGTGAAGACGATTGACCCAACAGAAAGGATCTCGCTTTTAGTGAATCAAAGTAGCAGCTATTGTATGTACGTGCATGTTTATATCTTACAAGTTAAGAGAACACAATAATTAAACAATGCCTAGTTCATTTACAACAATTAGTATAAAACAAATTGCTTCTCTTTGGGATCCTGCTCAATACACGAATGTACTAGTGCAACTAATCAGTCAAGATCAACTGTACGGTTGGCATTACAACCGTTCTTATGGTTTTTTCATTTCCATCTAGGTTGTAAACCAATCATTCTTGTTTTGCAAGTGACTGATAAAATGATCTTCTGTCCATCCTTGATGAACCATTTTATCTAAGTGCAAAACAACAGAACATAGAATTTGTTCAACCAAACACTATTCTCATTCCACACAAATAGTGTAAATAACATCTAAAGCCAATTTTTCAGTATATACACCCACTCTAAAGCTCAAGTCAGAACTGATTCAAGAGAATAAACTGGAAAGTATATAATGCATAAATATGTGATATATATTACCATAGAACCTGGTTACCATTATATTGGGTGAGTGTCTTGATGCTTAAGAGAATCCTTGTTTCAAAAAGATCTAACCAGATCCTCTTGCCTAACTCACCACGTCTCTATCCAGGAAAGTCTCTTTGGCAAGCTATACTTTCCATAATAGTAAGATTTTTTCCCCCTTTATTGTACAACTCTTAGGTCCCTAGGTCGCAACGACGACCTCTTGACCTTCTTGTTGTAACTTTACTGAGGTTGACTCCCAACCTCCAGACTTGCAACCTCAACACCTTGAGCTCACTCTTCACACGCGAGCTCCTAGAGGTTGCGACCTCCAAATCATCTTATTAGGCAGACCAATACCTTAAGCTACGACTACGAGCTCCCCAACTGAGTTATCCCCTTCTTAGTGACCTGGATCTCCTCCAGACCAGCCTACCCTAAGCTAACCACTCAGGTTGGTTGCGAGATATTATAGGTAATACATCATCTAGCACCACCCCTCTCTCCCCCCTCCCCCATTTCAAAATGAGCAACTGAAACTTGTGTTGAAATTGTACTTTGTTGTGCCTTTGAACCTAGTCTATTTCTGCAGTAATTGCAGTGTCAATCAACACAGGAGAATGTGAGATGCCGAAAATGCCTCATTTAACAACAATATAAATAAAAGGATGACATTTAGTGTAAGTAGGCAATTTTTCTTAAAGAGTATGATGAATAGACTCGCATAAAGTTAGACTAACTCATACAAGAATTTGTGTAGTTTTATCTGTTGTTCAATTGCAATATTCACAATGAAAAAATACAATAGTTAGACTGTCTCATACAAGAATTTATTTAGTTTTTTATTCATGGTTCAATTGCAATAAACAATCAGAAAATACAGATACCCTGCAAGAACTTGAACTTGAATGCACTACCATTATCTGGTCAGAACCACTAAATCAACAACATATTATCCAATTCATCAGACTACATCATTAGTCACTTAGATGCTGATATTCAAAATGGATAATTTCAATACCAATGTCCAACACTCACAAAACTGACGGCGAGACCTTCCCTTTCCTAAGACAGCAAAAAGAAATTTTCTTTGCTCTCATCAGTTGATAACTGGAACTACACAAACCAACCTTGAGTAAACACAGAAAACCACTTGTCAATGTAAGCTTTCAGCAACAGCCATTAGTGTCTAGACACAGAAACAGATAAAACCAAATCAAATGACAACACATAAGAAACTCCATCACCTGTGTCTCACAGAATAAAACACTTACCAATACATTATGCTTCTCATACACATTACACATAGTAAGTACATCCACTTAAGGTACACAACAAAAGCAGATAAAACAAGTCAGTCCAGAACCAGAACCATATACAAATCCGCTACTTCTCCCTACACACTCTAATGCATGAGCGCCACAGCGGCCTCCTGCACCACTGGGACGAAATCCTCCGCTTCGCGCTCCGCCTGCTCCCGGCACTTCCCATCCCTATCCCCCATCCTCTTCACAAACCCCACGAACCTCCTCCAATTATCCGGCTGGAAAAGCTCCGGGTTCATCCTCAGGTACGTAAACGCGCACATATCCCCAGCACCCAGAATCTGTTCATACGCATTCTCGTCATACCTCGGCAACGCATTCTCGCCCGCGAGTCGAACCCGAGCCTCCCGGGCAGCCGCGGCCACCTGGCGCACCAGCCACACGGGCCCACAAAGCGCCTCCTGAGGCTGCTCGTGGTCCCGCATCTCCATGCACGTGAAGTTGAGCACGGCGCTATGGCGGGCGAGCATGCGGGCGATCGGGACGTAACCGTCTCGGAATCGGGTGTTGTAGTAACCGGCCGTGAGCTCGGGGGCGTGGGACCGTGACCCGTAGTGCCAGTGGATGCCGGCGACTTTGACCGAGAGCTTCACGTCTCGGTTTGTGAAGGCGTTTGCGGCGGATTGTAAGACGCGTTCGCCGTGGTCGAGGAGCATCTGGGAGTACCATGAGAGGAAGAACTTTCCGTAAGGGCTGTCCCAACCGCCGCTTTCCTTCCGGAAGAAGTTTGTGTCCTCGGGCCAGTTGTTGTAGTGGCCTGCGTCGGTTGGGCCTGTGTGGCCCCATTCGGGCTTGCCGATGGCCTCAGCCGCTGCTCTAAGGCTGCTTATCATATACTGCATCAATATAAATCATATAAGTATAACCTTGTGAAATAACAAAAAGTTCCCTTCATACTCTCACACCCTTTTGACAATCTTAGGTTTTTTCACACAATATTTTTTTTCCAAACAATAGAAAACTCCAATAAACAAGAAGCCAGAGTTTACAAGCCTGATACAATCCCACAAAGGAACAAACACACTGAGAGACACACTTAGACACACTTGGACAGTGGTCTAGACACAAACCAACTACACAACTAAAGCAAGGCCTAACACACTGGAGCCTTTAGCCGGTAATAACCTCCAACAACAAACACATACACATCACAGAAACACCTGCAGCCCTACCAAGAAGCTAACAACCAAAGAGAAGAGAAAACCCAAACACCTGAAAACAACCTAAAATGAACACCTGCAAACCTGAAACACCTGCAGCCCAAACAAACACCCACACCAAAACCTGACGGAACTAATACAGCCTAAAACATAAACAAAAACAAGAATTAGTATTATATTGATTTTTTTTGTTATTATTATTATTATTATTTTTTTTGTTTCTATGAAGTTTAATCATTGATTCAAACTTCGATGTTCTGTATTCCCATTAACTTCATTTTTTGATAGGTAAAGAATTAGTAAACTGATAATTTATATAAATCATTTAAGAAAATACACAATTAATTGACCAATAAAATGATTTTTTTTCCATGAATGTGGCATTGCGGGTGATAGAACACGACAGTATTTGTTTACATACATTACCCACTCACTTATGCCCAATTTCAAGGGGATGACCATTTGAAGTTACATTACCTTGTCATAACATTGAAAAGCTCCAATCCCAGGAAACTTCCATGTCCCATTTTGCTCTGGGTAAGATGGATAGCGAAGCTCTCCTGCCGGACCCATTCCAACTTGAATTTCCTAGATATTGAGGTAAGAAATACACAGTCAAGTGATGATATCACATGCAACCCAAACATTATCATCCACAAAAGTATCATCCGCACTTACCACAATGGTGTCGCCCAAAAGATGCTTAAATGTGTCCCTGAAAGCACACATGAAATCAGAATAACACTGGACGGGACTCCTTCCTTTGAGTACAGGGAGGGTATCACAACCGAGTGACAAGTATTCATAATTCCTCCGACCCCACTGGTCTGTATAGGCAAGATCGGGATCTCTGTCAATCTCCTCCACAACCCATTTAGGAAGAGGAATTCTGAATCAAATAGAAATTGAAATGCGGGTAAGAAAGATGATTTTAAAGAAAGATACCACCTTGAAACTCATTAATGGTTGTTTTATTGCAAATTTCGTCATCAAAGCAAGAAGAAATAAGAAGATGGTGTTCTTGAATTTCAGTTCTTTAGAAAAGCATATGTCCATTATATGGTATCAACTGTCCTCCATTTACAAAAGGTGTATTCGAGTGTAGATTAGTTATTTTGGATGGGACTACACATTGCACACCACCATGAGGAAAGATATGCATAACAAACTTGAATGGAAGATTACTGATAGGATGAAGGATCATTACACATTGGTGGCCACAAGTTTAAGAAAATAATTTGTCACTAAAATTCATCAGCCTAAAGGAGAGCATATGCATGATTTAGGATTCTCCTTTTATCACTTTAGACAGGTCAATTCACTACCTTCCCCACCCACTCACTTTTCTTTTCCCTAAACATGTTCATTCACCTGACAGATTCTAGATCCTATGAGAAATCTAAGCAATAGCAATTAGAACGAGTCCGAAGACCTACGCTACAACATCAAAATTAACGCCCAAGTCTGCCCGACAAAATTTCAAAGGCCTTCAGCTCAGATTTTTTTTTTTTTTAATTAAGGAATAAAGAAGGGGAAAAAGAAAATAGAATTCAAATTAACTTACGTGCAGGAATCTCCAACATTTCCTCCGCACTGGTGAAACGACATGACGGCCTGCACTTTCAGGCCGTGCTTCTTCGCCATCTCAAGGAGATCGGAATACCCGCCCCAATTGTACTCTCCGGGTTTTTCCCCTTCCACTAACCCCCACCACACATCCATCATTATCCCTTCCACACCCGCGCTCCTCAACGCCTGCAAGCTCGCGTTCATCGCCTTTTTCCTATTCACCGTGTGATTCCAGGTCACGCTGTCGAGGGGCATCATGACGTACACGGGCACCCCCTTTCTGCCCTCCTTACCCCGCGCGCCCAGGACGTAATCCCTCTCGTGCGCAACATCCACGGTGACAGGAACCGACATCAGCGCCTGCGCTGCCACCGACAGGTCTGGCCGTACGCCGCCGCGCACGGGGCTCAGCGGCGGGGATGGAGACACACGATCATTCTCCGCACCGGATTTCCTCACGGAGACACGCAGGTTCGCCGCTGCTGGAGCTCTCCACACCGCGCTGACGGTAGTAGACGACTGCGCGTCGCCGGAGACTCCGCCAACGTCGGCGGTCAACGGCGAACCGGAGATCGCTCCGATCTGGTGGGGCAGACTCATTGCCATAATCTAACGAATATGAAAATAATTATTGAAATGTGAAAAAAGGAAAATTAGAAAATTGTAGGCACCGATATAAATGTGATTGGAATTTGGAAGACGAAGGCGTCACGAAAATGTAGCTAAGGTGAGACTTGTGGTTGTGGTCGGCAATATATATGGAGAGACTGGATCAAGTGGCCTTATCTATCTATACAAAATATATAAAATAAGAATAGAGTTAAATCATTTCTAGAAAAAGGTTTCTGCTAAAATTATTAATTTTAGACAAAATTGCCCTTACAATCATAACTTTATTGGATATTGTAATTTAATCACAACTTTTTTACTTTTGCAAATTATATCACAATTTTCAGTTTGTTGCAAATTAGTGCACCGATTTTCATATCCCGTGCAAACTATATCACAATCTTTAATATGTTGTTCGACCACATCAGCTTTTCTATGACTGTTTTCAGAATGTTTGCAACAAACTAAAGATTGTGATATAATTTACAAAAATGAAAAGGTCATGATTAAATTGCAACTTCGATAAAGGTCGTGATATTAGGGGCAAATTTGTCTTAATCTATACTTAAAAAAATGTAAGTTTTATGTTCTTTTTAAGTGTTTTCAAATAAAAAAAAAAAAAAGCATTAAATACATCACCAGAATCTCGGTTGTTGTTTGTGATCATGTCATATTTTCGATTTTGTAAAAAAAAATCTCGAATTCTGTGTTGTGTACATTTTGAATTTATTTAAAATCAGACTATTTTAATGATATCGTAATCAATTTTTTTATAGTAACTATTTTATTGAGTGTATTTTTTCTTTCTAGTAGTTTTTTTAAAATCACCGATTAAAAAATACATCTCATTCTAATTCTGGACAGTAGATATATTTTTTATTATTATTTTCTTTTACAAACAAAATTTAAAACTGCAACAGAACTGGACATGTTATATTCTCATTTTGTTTTTATAAAAGTACGACATAAATAACTACAACAGTTCGACCATTTTCATGCAAAACGTAACAAACTATTTTGAATAAATAACATTCAAATTTTAAGTATACACAATTAGCATTCAAACTTATCCTTTACATATACAAAAGATGACTTCGACATCCTTGTTCATCACATGAAAAATTAAAAGTTTTACATTATGAATCCAAGCGAAAAAATGATTGCCTTATTCAAAAGAGATATACACAAGATCCATGCAAAATAAAATTTAGATATACCCAAGTCAATTTATTTATGAACCATTTATTTCCTTAAAAAATGTAATTTAAATGTCCTCCGATTCATTTAGTTAGTTTTGAGCTACAAATAATAAAATATCGTTGTTTTTATTAACATAATTATTTTTGTAAATATGGTTTTACAAAAGATTTAATCGAAATTCCAAAATCTCTGTTAAAACATAACAAAAACAAAAATGTTCTAATTATTGGAATGAATTTAGTATAAAAAGTGGGAAAGATTGAAAGACAAAAGATATATACTCAGAATTTACACTTCAAGGTAACAACTCTTATTATATTCCATATAAAATTAAACTTCAACTGATAAATCATATATTACAATATTACATATTTTTACTATAATTTGATTTCGTGGTGTTCAAATTCCAAAACGCAGCAAAGAATTAGAGGAAGAAGGTATCTATGAAATTTGCAATTACCAAGTGGAGAGCAATCTTGGTAAATATTGATCTACAGTTGCCAAGTGCAAAATGATTTTGCATGGAAAAATAAAGAGGTTTTTAATAATGTATGACTTTTTCATGACGAACATTTTAGGACTACTTGAGAAATAATCTATGTATTATAACTTATTGATCTAAATCTTCAATTTATAAATTTTACCAAAACAAATACATCTCGTGCATCGTTCTGGTTATGTAATAGTTCTTAAATATGAGAATGTGGTGAGAAATCTTAAATAGAAACCCAAAATATATACCCAAGATTTAATCTTTTAATTTATTTTTAGCAATAATATTAATTAAGTTTTGTAACCATTGATACTTGGGCTACTGCCAGCATTAGTGTTAGTTTGAGAACTGCACATTTAGTTATATAATACATACTTAGTTTATATCAGTTGTATTTTGTAACTATCAACTTTATAAATGAATGTTTTGAAATGCATACTTTGGGGGCTATAGATTTGAAAGTTGGTAACGCAAAACACTCCGACCGGCTTGAAATCAGCTTGCCTCCTTCTTTCTCGCTGGTAGAACGCCGCGTTCTTGCACAGAACTCTCACACCGGAGAGGTTTTCCGGTGAAGAGCCTCCGATGCTTAAGTCAGTAAGTGTTTTTCCAATTTTCCAAAGTAAAGAATGGATAAATCGTAAGTCACAAGAAAAGACTCACTCCTATATATAAAGGAGTGAGATACCTGCCTTAGAAGCTGCCCGGATTTTGGTGAGCTGTCCTGCCCGCACTGCCCGTCCGTACACACATAGTGTGCGTATTGTCAGAGATGTCAGAGGTGGCTGTTGCCACTATCGCTCTGCACCAATGTATTCTTGCCACGTGTCCCTTTGAACTGAGGGGAATTATTCCTCTGCGCAGGCTGTTGGGATCTCCTAACGTCACCCACACGCCTACTCGCGTCCAGGCCACGCTCCTGACTGCTCTCTACCTGCTACGTGCTCGATCTGATCGAGCTCCCCCTTGTTAGGTCGATCCTCGACCAACTCTGCCATTCTGCTCGATCTCTTCCCTTTTGGTCAATCATCCTTCAACCAATGTGGTTTTCTCCACCTCTTGCTTGCCCAACCGGTGCGGTGGAGTGGTCTGCTCATTAGTCGTATAATATCCCATATCATCTAGTCCCCCCCACTCTGGTCGAGTCTGAATGACTCGATCTAAGAGCGGATTCGAGCTGTCCTCTCCATTCTGTCAATCCTCTCGATCTCCCACTCGCACCTGGCCTCTTCTCTCGATCATTTTTGTTGATGTCGCCGCCTTTCCTCGACCACGTGGTCCATTTTAATGCGCCCAATAACTGTTTTTTATTTCCTTTTATTATCAGCGTAATCTCCGCCTGCCACATGTCCCCTCAACTCTGTACTTTTATTCATCTCGCCTCCTCGCGATTTGTGTCGCTTCGTTATCTGCGCCTCTTTAATTTTTTCCACCGTTGGATCTTCTTTTATCCAACAGTCATATCCCCTAACTCTTCACCTTATTCATTTGTACTCGTATAAATGCGGTACTTAGCCACTTTTTCCGCTTTCCTCACTTTTGCAATTTCGAACTCCCTTGCGCTTTGATTTCTTTCTCTGCAAATTTCTCCTTCCTGCACTCGGCGTCTTTTCAAGCAATTTCCGGCAACCACTTCTCTACTGCAACCATGAGTAAGTCTTCTGTGCTTCAATTTTATATTTGCGTGCATTTATTTTGTCAATTTTCAATTTTCCCTGTTACTTCTTCTTTTTCCCAAATCCCTCTTATCTCGTCTATGGCAAAAAGGAAACTCCTTCTTCGTTTTCGAAAACCCTAACTCCATTTCTCTTCCTCTCACTTCTTCGTTCTACTTTTCAGATTCCGCTGACTCTAACTCACCAAGCCACCATTCTGTTGAAGACGAGATCGCCACATCATTTCCCCCTACTCGTCGGCCTATTCCTCACTCGCCTTCCCGTTCCGTCGAAGAAACCTACAATCCCGCTCCTATCAGTGTTCTACCCCCTTCCGATTACGCCACACCTTCTTCTCATTGCCAACCTACTCGTCTGATTGATGAATCGGACGAGGATGCCCTTGACCATATCCCCCTCAATCGCCGTCGACCGGCGTTTGGGGCCTTTGATGTCGTTGAAGAGGCTCTTGATGCCGCTGAAGCCACTGCTGAGAAAGAAGAAGATAATATTCCCCTTTCTCGCCATTCTGTTTTTGCTCGGGCTACCTCTTCCCCTAACCTTAAGAGGGGCGTTTCGAAATCCTCAACTGGTGCCACACCTCTTGCCTCTTCATCTATCCATGTCTCTACCTCTCCTAAGGCTGCCTCTAAGAAGGGTAAGTCGACAAAGGTGTCTACTTCTTCCAAGAAGGCTTCTTCTTCCTCTCGTTCTCTCATAGCTGGCTGGTTGGATGCCGAAGAGATTGGCTATCCTACCAGCTGGGCTTTCGTATCTCCAGGCCCTCGAGACACCTATGACAACCCTCCCCAAAACTGCTACACTTTCTTTGAGATTCAATTTAAACTTGGCATCCGTTTTCCCTTAAGCCATGATTTGGTCGATCTTTGTAAGTGGTTCGACCTGCCCTTAAACCAACTCCCGCCTAACTCCATCCACTTTATCACTGTTTTCATCATCCTCTGCCACATCCGTCTAGGTCGGCTCGATCTAGATTTTTTCCATTACTGCTATACTCCTTCAAAACATGCTCAAGGGATCTACCTCAAAAGCCTCAACGATGTCCATTTCATTTCAGACACTCCCTCAAACGTCCCCAGGTGGAAAGACAAGTTCGCTTTTGTCGAGCCTAAACCTGCTTTCCCCTGGGCGTCATCTCTTTGGCTTAAAGAACTACCGCGCGAGTATTCCATACCTTCAACCAACGCCCTCTTCGACCAACGGATTGCAGTATGGAACAGCAAACCCGTCGCGTCGAAGACTTTGCTCGAGGATGAGGACCTCTTGCATTTCTGTGGACTACTTACCCATAAATCCTGTCCTCTCCTCAGCCAGAAAACCCTCGATCTAATCTGGATAGAGGGTGACCCAGGTATGTGTTGTCATCGGACAGGCTCGAGCATTATCGTGTTTGTTTCACATCATTATGTTTGTTCCACATATTAATTATCTATTATTGCTTTAACTTATACGTAATTTTTTTGTAGAGATGCCCGCTATCTCTGTGCCTAGGAGGAAGGCTTCTTTGAGAATGAAACAGGTCACTGAGGGGTCAGGCTCCAAGCTCGCTGACTCGACCACCTTCCAATCCGTACGCTCGACCTCCGGACATAACTGTCGAGCAACCCTCTTCGCTCAACCCTCCAACTGACCAGCCCATCGAGCAGTCAGAACAGCTCAAGAAGCCGTCCTCTCCACCGCCATCGTCTCCTCCGCCGTGCTCTCCTTCGCACGACCAGACCACCACGGTTATACACATTCCCGCTTCTCCAGAGCAAACTCGGCTCGTGGAGAATTCACTTAAACGCCCCTCTGCTGAGGGGGACGGAAATGTCGGCAAGCGCCGCCGCGTGGAGGAGACTGCCCTCTCGATTACTATGCTCGACGGTCTGGGGTTTTCGCATTACCTTAGGGATGTTCTTCCCCCCGTCGACCACCCACCGACCGTTATAACGATGGTCACACCCTTCGTGATCGAGGTCAACGGCTTGCCCACTGGCTGGCTCAGGTAGCTTACTGTCTCTCGACACATATCTATTTTCGTTCCTTGTCCTTCCCCTGTTAATGTTCTAACACTTTATATTACGCGCCTTTGTAGGGAATGGTCGAACTCGTGCCGTTGATCGAGCAGATGCTGGCGAGCCCTAGTCGATCTATCTCGGCCCTCGAGCGAAGCACGCCTTTGTAGGGAATGGTCGAACTCGTGCCGTTGATCGAGCAGATGCTGGCGAGCCCTAGTCGATCTATCTCGGCCCTCGAGCGAAGCAATCTCCGTCTCGGCACTCAGCTGGAAGAAACTATCACTAAGGCCAACGCCCTTCACGAGAGATTGAAGGAGTCGGCCGCCCGTAATAAGGCCCTCTCTGATGAGAAGGAGACGCTCGAGGGGGCCCTGAAGTCCTTCGAGGAGGCCCTCGCGGCCGAGCGAGCAGAGAAGGAGGCCCTCCTGGCCTCCAAAAAGGCTCTCGAGGCTGCATTCGAGGAAGAGAAGTCGGCTCGTGCACGCGAAAACGTCGCTTTCGAGCAAAGGGCTAAGCCTTTGATCGACGAGGCTGCCCTTCGGGCTCGACGAATGGTCCTCCACATAACCGTTGGTCGACGCCTCCTGCAAGCCTACTGCGAACAAGTGGTGGCTGCTTTCAAGCAGTCGCCACAGTATTTAAAAGATGTGCAAGACTATGGCACCCATTGCTTTGGGGCCATAATGCAACATGCGGGGGTCCAAGTCGCCGAGGACGGGTTCGAGGAGTCTAACATGGAGGCCATATGGGATGCTATGCCCAAGGCTCCCATCGGCTATCAAAGCGCCCTCGATCTGCCCAACGACCACGACTGGTGGTCCGGCCTGCTCGAGCTCGTCGTGGATCAGGACGACCTGCTGAAGCGTACCTTCAAGCTCCCCGACGGCTACATTCCTCCCCTTGCTCGTCAAACTCAGTCCACTAGTGGAGCTGGTTCGACCTCTGGCTCAAGCCAGCCGACTGAGCCTGCGGGGCAACAGCTCGAGCCACCGCCAGAGCAGGTCTCGACTGACCCTGATGCCAATGTTGATCCGAATGTTGCCTCATAAGCTTGTAATTTAATTTTCGTTGAACGTTGTACTCTGTGTTTGTTAAATGAATATCGTTGTATTTTTGCTATTTCTCTCTATTTGCCTGTCGATGCATTACTGTGTTTGATGTTTTCATTACAAAGCCCGCATTGTCGCCATGTGTTGATGTTGTTTTCATTGATTTTGTAAGCCACGCCATTCATCCACTTAACTAAGTTAATGAATCCTAGCGGCCATAAACGCCTCCTAACATGCGACCATCCCGCCTCTCGGCCTTAGTCGTGATGGGTTTTTTATCTTCGAGCACATGTCTATCCTCAAAGGGGTGGTCGTTACATGTGACCATCCAGCCTCTCGGCTTTAGTCATGATGGATTTTTTGTCTTCGAGCACATGTCCACCCTCAAAGGGGTGGTCGTTACATGCGACCATCCAGCCTCTCGGTCTTAGTCATGATGGATTTTTTGTCTTCGAGCACATGTCCACCCTCAAAGGGGTGGTCGTTACATGCGACCATCCAGCCTTTCGGCCTTAGTCATGATGGATTTTTTGTCTTCGAGCACATGTCCACCCTCAAAGGGGTGGTCGTTACATGCGACCATCCAGCCTCTCGGCCTTAGTCATGATGGATTTTTTGTCTTCGAGCACATGTCCACCTCAAAGGGGTGGTCGTTACATGCGACCATCCAGCCTCTCGGCCTTAGTCATGATGAATTTTTTGTCTTCGAGCACATGTCTACCCTCAAAGGGGTGGTCGTTACATGCGACCATCCAGCCTCTCAGCCTTAGTCATGATGGATTTTTTCTTCGATCAGTCATTCAACATAGGCCACCACATATGCACAATGCAATTAAAGCAATCGACTAGGCAAAGTAGTGAAAATTGAACAGCAATTTCATTAATTCAAATTGGGAATTTCAGTACATCATTTTGTTGTGGAAAGTTTCCAACAAGAGAAAGAAAAGACAAAAAATTTAAACATAATATTTCTTCAAGTTAGCCACATTCCATGACCTGGGGAGTGATCGTCCTTCAGCATCCTTGAGTGAATATGCTCCTCCCGCGTGAACCTTCTCGATCAAGTATGGTCCTTCCCAGTTGGGCTCGAGCTTGCCCACGTGTTTTAACACATCCACCCTTTTCCAAACCAGGTCGCCCAACTGACGCGAAATGTTGCTGACGCGAAATGTTGCTCGATCTTCATGTCTTCGCACCATGCTCGGATCCGCTTGCCATTGAATTGCGTCCCATTGTCGGACACCAACACCTTTGGGACGCCGAACCTGCAGCAAATATTGTTATATAAAAATTGTATGACTTTTTCCTCCGTGATTTTCGGCAGCGGCTCGGCCTCCACCCACTTCGTGAAATAGTCTACTGCCACGATCAAAAATTTTCTTTGCCCAATTCCCTGCGGCATCGGCCCCACCAGATCGACACCCTACTGCGCAAATGGGATAGGGGCACTCATCGTTGTCATCGTCTCCGCCGGCTGATGAATGAGTGGGCCATGCTTCTGGCATTGCAAGCATTTCCTCACCATCATCTTCGCATCCTCCTTCATGGTCGGCCAAAAATATCCTGCTCGTAATATCTTCGCCACCAAAGACCCCGCCTTACTGTGATCGCTGCAACATCCCTCATGGGTCTCCCTCAACACGTATCGACCCTCTTCTCGCGTCACACATCTCAGGTGAGGTCCAGCATACAACCTCTTATACAACACCCCATTGTGCTCGAAAAACCTCCTTAACACCTTCACCCCTCCTTCTCTCAACTCCTTCAGTATCAAGGTTCTCCAATCATCGACCTCTTCTATCTCCGCCACCTCATACTCGACCGCACTCCTCTCCATGTGCAGCAAAGTGACACTTCTGCTCTTATAGTCGACCAGATTCTGAGCGATTTTGGATAGCAGGTCTGCTCGACCGTTCTCCCCACGAGGTATTTGCACTAGTTCGAATGAGCTAAACTCTGCGCGCAATCTCTTCATCTCTTCAACGTACCTTTGCATTGTCTCCTCCTTTACCTCAAAATCCTCCTGAAGCTGGCCCACCACCAATTGAGAATCAGAGTATACTTGCACTCTCCGAGCTCCTCCTGCCATAGCCAACTGCATCCCTTTAATAATCGCCTCGTACTCGGCCTCATTGTTCGACACCTTGTATTTGACTTTGACTGCGAACTTCAAAATTATCTCATTTGGGCGAAATTATAACAATGCCTAAACCTCCTCCAGCTCTCGACACCGATCCATCAACAAACATTTGTCAAACACCTTCTATCTCCTCCTCTACCTTCGTACCCTCCTGTATGAAATCAGCCAACGCTTGCGCCTTTATCGCTCTCCTTGGCTCATATGCTATCGTGTATTCGCTCAACTCAACAGCCCATTTGACTAGTCGACTCGATACAGAAGGTCGGCCTAAAGTTTCTCCCAACAGCGTGTTCGTTCTCACCTTCACCTTATGGCCCAGAAAATACGGCCGCAACTTCCTCACCGTCACCACCACTGCTAAAGCACACTTCTCGATCTCCAAATATCTCCTTTCCGCCCCTTGCATTACCTTGCTTACGTAATAGATTGGAAATTGCACTGTACCTTCTTCCCTCAACAAAATCGAGCTCACTGCCATCTCTCCGATCGATATGTATAGCACCAAGTCCTCCCCTGGAATCGGCTTAGCCAATAGAGGCAAATTGGCTAACACCTTTTGTAACTCCTCGAATGCTCTCTGTGCCTCCTCTGTCCACTGGAACCTTGAACTTTTTCTCAGCGTTCGAAACAAAGGACCACTCTTCTCCACCACCTTAGATATGAAACGGCTCGAGCCCGCAATCCTGCCCGTCAAGATCTGCACCTCCTTCACTTTTGTGGGTGGTTTCATCTCGATCACCGCTCTCACTTTCTCTGGGTTGACCTCGATCCCCCTCTTCGTCACCATATACCCCAGGAACTTTCCCGACTTCACCCCAAATGAACACTTAGCAGGGTTCAGTTTCATGCCATATCTTCTCAAAGTCAAGAACGTTTCCTTCAAGTCATTCACATGATCGGCCTCCACCTTACTCTTCACTAGCATATCATCGACATACACCTCCATATTCCTCCCGAGCTGTTCCTTGAAGATTTTATCGACCAACCGCTGATAAGTTGCACCCACGTTCTTCAAACCAAAAGGCATCACCACATAACAATAAGTGCCTCTGCTCGTAACAAAGCTCACCCTCTTCCTATCCTCCCGGGCCAAAGGGATTTGGTGATACCCCTGGGATGCATCCATAAGGATGAGTAGTTCACAACCTGCTGTAGAATCGACCAGCTGGTCAATCCTGGGCAGTGGATACAAATCTTTTGGACACGCCTTGTTTAAGTCTCGAAAATCAATACACATCCTCCACTTCCCCCCAGACTTAGACACCATCACCGTGTTCGACAACCATTCGGGGAACTGGATCTCCTTAACATGGCCTGCCTTCAACAACTTCTCAACCTCCTGCTCGATCACCTTGTCCATTTCCGCGCCATGGTGTCTCCTCTTTTGCTTCACCGGGCTCACCGTTAGGTCAATATTCAAACGATGTTCGATCACCTCCGCTTTTATCCCTGTCAACTCCTCAGCCGTATACGCGAAAACATCCGCGAACTCCCTGATCAATCCGATCAATTTCGACCTTATGGGCTCCCCGATCTCTTTTCCTATCCGAAACTTCCTCTCCTCGCAACCTTCTACCATCTGAACCTCCTCGATCTCCCCTCCTGGCTGCATCTCCACCTTCTCCTTCCCCTTATTTGTTCTCTCCGTCTCTTCTCTCGACCTTGAGCCCCCAGGTCGGTTCAACACTCCCTCTTCAAGCTTCGCTTGCTTCCGCGAGAGCTGCTTATTATTGCTCACCGTGGTTTGATAGCAACTCCTCGAGGTAAGCTGATCTCCCGCGACCTCACCAACGCTTTCCCCCACCATATATTTGATCGTCATGTGGTACGTCGACACGACCGCCTGGAATGCATTCAAACTGGTCCTTCCCATGATAATGTTATATGATGACTCTGCTCCAACGACCACAAACCTCACCATTCTCACCTTCCTCGTTGCTCCTTGCCCCAACGCCACAGATAGGCTCACCTCTCCCATTGGCATCACCTCGCCTCCGTTGAATCCATACAGGGCAGTTGCCACCGGCTTCAAGTCAAGGTTGAGCTCCTTATTTATCTGCACAAAACAATCATAAAACATTACGTCCACCGAGCTCCCGGTATCGATGAACACCCTCTTCACATCGAAACCGGCCACCTCCGCCGTTATCACTAACGCATCATTGTGGGGCAGCACTACTCCCTCTGCATCCTCTGCTCGGAAACTTATCACCAGCATTCGAGCAGTGATCCCCACCTCCTCTCTCTTTCTTTTCACCGCTCAAACATGGCCTTTCCTTGCATTGTTCGAGTCCCCATCAGTCGGGCCCCCCGAAATCATATAGATCGTCCCTCTCTTCCCCTTCGCCTTGTCTTCATACACTAACTCCTTAAGGTACCCTGCCCTAATAAGGCGCTCGATCTCATCCTCGTTGTATGCCCATAATCTTTATAAAAACGACAATACTTCCCCGACCTAGGCTGCGTTGGGCCCTCACGCCTCGACTTCGGCCACGTCACATCCTTATTCTCGATCTTCTTCTCAATAGCCACCAGCACCTCCCCCATCTTTGCATTAAGGGGTGTAAAATTCTGGAACCGCTTCCCTCCAAACACTGGTCGATCTTTCCACCGGTCCTCTCGCCCTCGATCAACCCTGCCACGCCCCTCTCTCCTGGGCGATCTCCTACCTGGTGACGCCTTTCGAGGTGAGCTCGTCCTTCCTATCTTCGGCTCCGGTCTAGCCAACTCCTCCAACTTAGCGAACTCCGCCTCCGTCTCTTCCAAATTAATATATTTCTTACACCTTTTCAGCACATCATCATACGTACGAGCAGGGGTTTTGGCTAAAGATGTTCGACAGGGCCCTGCTCGCAAACTCCGTATCAACCCCCCAGCCTTCACCTTGTCCGAGGCCGTGGGGATCTCCAAACAAGTTTGATTGTATCGCGCAACATACTTGCGCAACGATTCTTTCTCCCCTTGCCTCATGGCCATCAACGTCAAATACGTTTTCTCCTGCGCCACCGCACTCGCATACTGGGTCATCAGCTTTTCCGCGAAATCGTCAAAGTCCTTGATCGATCCATGAGGGAGCGCCCTTACATGCCTCGACGGGTCAGTGGTCCCGTCGAACATCAAACTCATGTCTCTAAAATTCGCAGGTAGTGGTGCAACCAATATATCCCTCGAGAACGGATGTCCTCGAGCACGCCTTTCAGGTCGACCATCCATCTTAGCCTGCATTTGCCTCACTTGCTCCGCGAGCCTCTCCACCTCACGATCTCGCGGGGCTCCATCTCCTCCATAGCTAGACACGTCCTCATCCACCATTATTGGTCCAGCAGCCACTCGCGAAAGGCTTTGAGTGACCTGCTAAACCGCTTGTGCCGCCGCGTTCGCCACCATTTGTTGCATCTCCTGCCTAGTCATCACCACCTGCTGGCCGGGGCGCGGCTCCTCCACTTGCGGTGGTAGTGCTCCCTGCACCGCCGCTCCTTGCTGCAGCGTCACGGCCAGATCTGGTTGCAGCGGCGTTGGGGTCGCCGCTCCTTGAGCTGTATGAATCTCCTGGGCCTGGCTTGAGCCCACTTCAGCCTCTGGTTGCACCGGCGTGACTCCTACACCTTGGGGAACGGGCCTCGTCATCGTCCACGCATTGTCGAACGATGCTTGCAAATCTCTCCTAGGAATTCCGTCCGCCATAGCCACCGAGCTTCGGAAATATCAGCACACCATTTTTCGAACGAAAGTCCCACAGACGGCGCCAAATGGTAACGCAAAACACTCCGACCAGCTTGAAATTAGCTTGCCTCCTTCTTCCTCGCCGGTAGAACGCCGCGTTCCTGCACAGAACTCTCACACCGGAGGGGTTTTCCGGTGAAGAGCCTCCGATGCTTAAGTCAGTATGTGTTTTTCCAATTTTCCAAAGTAAAGAATGGATAAATCGTAAGTCACAAGAAAAGACCCACTCCTATATATATAGGAGTGAGATACCTGCCCTAGAAGCTGCCCGGATTTTGGTGAGCTGTCCTGCCTGCACTGCCCGTCTGTACACACATAGTGTGCGTATTGTCAGAGATGTCAGAGGTGGCTGTTGCCACTATCGCTCTGCACCAATGTATTCTTTCCACGTGTCCCTTTGAACTGAGGGGAATTATTCCTCTGCGCAGGCTGTTGGGATCTCCTAGCCACGCTTCCGACTGCTCTCTACCTGCTACGTGCTCGATCTGATCGAGCTCCCCCTTCTTAGGTCGATCCTCGACCAACTCTGCCATTCTGCTCGATCTCTTCCCTTTTGGTCAATCATCCTTCAACCAATGTGGTTTTCTCCACCTCTTGCTTGCCCAACCGGTGCGGTGGAGTGGTCTGCTCCTTAGTCGTATAATATCCCATATCATCTAGTCCCCCCCACTCAAGCCACCTAAGGTCGCTTTCAAGACCAAGGTTTTCCATCCTAATATCAATAGTAATGGAAGCATATGCCTTGATATTCTCAAGGAACAGTGGAGCCCTGCACTTGCCATCTCAAAGGTCTTGCTTTCAATTTGTTCATTGCTGACTGATCTAAATCCTGATGATCCGCTTGTTGACAAGGCCAAGTATAAGTCCACTGCTCGTAGCTGGACTCAAAAATATGCCATGGGATGATATGATAAAGACACCTTTGATGTCCAATATATGCATTTGTGCTATTGACTTTCTTGGCCTTGGTAGTTGGTACTAATAGTGAGATTTTTGTAAAGTAAATGGTATTATGTTGACTTCTTTGGAGCATCTAATGCTACTACAAAAACCATATGGTTTTGATTGTGTTGCAGAATTTGAAGTTTGATTTGACTCTTTTATGGTGAAAACCAGTTAAAAAAAAAAGGCAAGCGACTCACGAGCCGCTCGTGAGCGCTCGAGTCAATGCCCAACTTATCTCGGTCAAATATGAGCTCGAGTCGATCTCGAGTAGTTCAATCGAGCAAATGAGTCAAGCCTCGAGTATCATTTTAAGAGGCACGTAGGCTCGACAAACTGCTCGACTTTTTATTTACATAAATATTGCATATAGTTTAATTATCAATATTAGATCACTAAGGCTAAAATTGGCTATAGTAAAAATAGTACCTTATATATAAAATTTAGTTGTTAAAATTTCGAATCGAACTTGAGCCATGTCAAGCATCGAGTCGAGCTCGAGCATTCTTATTTTTTCACGGGTCGAGTAGAGCACTATGTTAAATGGCCTCTCGAGCCCGAGCACTGAAAAAAAAATCGACCTACACTCATCAAGGTCCATGCTTGACTCTACTCGACTCGTTTGCAATCCTACCTAGGGATCACCTTCACCACGTGCATCTGCAGGAAGTATGTAGGCGGGTGCATCAAAATATTTAGTTATGAAGTTAATAAATCATAATATGCAATTGATTTTAATCAAATATGTATTATGTAGAAACTAAATGTGCAATTTAGAAATTGACAATGGGCGTCGCCACCGGTGACATCACCTCACTTCTAAACGGGGAAATAACTTAATTCGAATATATTTATAGAAGTCGTTGAATTTATACAAATCAGTTGATGTGGTTAGTGTCCATATTATCATTATAAGAAGGGGTACTATTAAAACCCACCACACACACACACACACACACATACATATATATATATATATGTGTGTGTGTGTGTATAGGATCGCGCTCCAGTGAGAAAGGTGCTCAATGAAAGAAATAAGAATAAATCGTAGCCATCAGATCAGATGATCTAATAGTTCAAAAAAAGCCAAACACACACACACACACACACACACACACACACACACACACACACTTCACGGGGATGCATACAGACACGCCGACGGGGTGCACGCCAGCCATCGGCCACTCATGGAGCGCCGCCGCAACCGCCAACCATGAAGATGCACAGCCTTCCACCGTCGTCCCATCGGAGAGTCGCCGTCGTCGTCCCGTCAAAGAGCCACCGCCGTTGTCCCATCGAAGAGCCGTTGCGCACAGTCCTTAGCCACCACCAGTCGCCTTCGACCGGCACCTCACACTAGCGCAACACTCAGCCACGCCAACAGCCACCGCTCCATCTCGCCGCCAACAGCCACCGCTCGCCTTGCCGTCGCGACAGTTACTCTGCCCGTCACTGTTTGACGAGGATGACACGCCGACGACGTCTCCGTCTTTCCCATAGCCACTTATGCCCGTCCCGACGCCGGAAAACTGATAACAACCACAAAAGATCTGATAGCAATGGTTAGAGAAGAAGGAATTAATGCACTGCGTGATTTTCAGGATTTTGAGAAATAGATATTTCAAAGGGCAACATTTTTAGAATTAGATAGTACCTAGGGACTTGATTGCAAATTCATAAATTTTTATTATATGTCAATTTAGTCCCTGGGTTAAATTTGTAATTTGCAGAAACTTTAATAATGTTCAGTAAAGTTGTAAATTAGGATTTTGGGGCTTCATTTGCTTTTTTTTTTTTTTTTGTTGTAAAAAAATTAGATGGTGTTGATGTACAATTTTGCAATTTTATTAATTTCGAGTATTTTTAAATTTAGTTAATGACCAAACATGTAATTTATTGTAATATTGACATAAATTCATATTCACGATAAATAAATTGTACAATGTTTAAAAGTTTTAATATATAAAGAAATATTAAAATAATAAATATACTTTTATAATAATAGATAATAAAGTATTTCAAGTATTTAGGTTAATTTGATGTACAATTATATTTACTAAATTTAGTTTTCAAAAACACATAATTTATATGGGATTATATAAAGTAGTGCATTTTATATATAATTAAGTTGCACTTGATAAAACAATACTTCGCACTTTATAAAATACCATATTGCACTTTATTATCACACTCCACAATTAAGCTTTCGCGCAAACTACCACACACCATAAATCCAAAAAAATGGATTTCGTCGTGAATCGAGTCTTACATGAATTATCGAAATTGAATAGTGGCTGATTTCATATTAAATTCATCATAAATTGCTCGTTGGTCCGTATTCCTTGAAATTCTGGGGGTAATTGCCTCTGTTGAAAATGTAGCTGGTGAGTAAATTTCATGATTTTAAGAGGTCTGTAGCTATTTTAATCAATTAGAATGATTTCTGGTCAGTTTCATGTTAATTGCATAATTAATTGTGTAGTACTCGAAAATTTCTGAAATTCGAATACAATGTTCTCCTGACTGTATTAGAGGTTATGTTAAATTTTCATAATTTTTAAATTCTGTTAGCTTGGGTAAATAATTTATTATGTTTTTCTGCCAGAAATTTTTTAATTTTTAAAAATGTTTCTGATAATAAAAAATTATGATTTTTGGTTGAAGTGCATGTTTTGTGGTATATTTCATGCTGTGTAAATATTAGAATTTTTGGAGTTCATTGAGGTTCAGTTATGTTGAAAATTCTAAAACAGCTAAATGTTGTCGCAATTTTAATAAGAATAAGAATAAATCGTAGCCATCGGATCAGATGATCTAATAGTTCAAAAAAAGCCAAACACACACACACACACACACTTCACGGGGATGCATACAGACACGCCGACGGGGTGCACGCCAGCCATCGGCCACTCATGGAGCGCCGCCGCAACCGCCAACCATGAAGATGCACAGCCTTCCACCGTCGTCCCATCGGAGAGTCGCCGTCGTCGTCCCGTCGGAGAGCCACCGCCGTCGTCCCATCGAAGAGCCGTTGCGCACAGCCCTTAGCCACCACCAGTCGCCTTCGACCGGCACTTCACACTAGCGCAACACTCAGCCACGCCAACAGCCACCGCTCCATCTCGCCGCCAACAGCCGCCGCTCGCCTTGCCGTCGCGAAAGTTACGCTGCCCGTCACTGTTTGACGAGGATGACGCGCCGACGACGTCTCCGTCCTTCCCATAGCCACTTATGCCCGTCCCGACGCCGGAAAACTGATAACAACCACAAAAGATCTGATAGCAATGGTTGGAGAAGAAGGAACTAATGCACAGCGTGATTTTCGGGATTATGAGAAATAGATATTTCAAAGGGCAACATTTTTAGAATTAGATAGTACCTAGGGACTTGATTGCAAATTCATAAATTTTTATTATATGTCAATTTAGTCCCTGGGTTAAATTTGTAATTTGCAGAAACTTTACTAATGTTCAGTAAAGTTGTAAATTAGGATTTTGGGGCTTCATTTGCTTTTTTTTTTTTTGTTGTAAAAAAATTAGATGGTGTTGATGTACAATTTTGCAATTTTATTAATTTCGAGTATTTTTAAGTTTAGTTAATGACCAAACATGTAATTTATTGTAATATTGACATAAATTCATATTCACGATAAATAAATTGTACAATGTTTAAAAGTTTTAATATATAAAGAAATATTAAAATAATAAATATACTATTATAATAATAGATAATAAAGTATTTCAAGTATTTAGGTTAATTTGATGTACAATTATATTTACTAAATTTAGTTTTCAAAAACACATAATTTATATGGGATTATATAACGTAGTGCATTTTATATATAATTAAGTTGCACTTGATAAAACAATACTTCGCACTTTATAAAATACCATATTGCACTTTATTATCACACTCCACAATTATGCTTTCGCGCAAACTACCACACACCATAAATCCAAAAAAATGGATTTCGTCGTGAATCGAGTCTTACATGAATTATCGAAATTGAATAGTGGCTGATTTCATATTAAATTCATCATAAATTGCTCGCTGGTCCGTATTCCTTGAAATTCTGGGGGTAATTGCCTCTGTTGAAAATGTAGCTGGTGAGTAAATTTCATGATTTTAAGAGGTCTGTAGCTATTTTAATCAATTAGAATGATTTCTGGTCAGTTTCATGTTAATTGCATAATTAATTGTGTAGTACTCAAAAATTTCTGAAATTCGAACACAATGTTCTCCTGTCTGTATTAGAGGTTATGTTAAATTTTCATAATTTTTGAATTCTGTTAGCTTGGGTAAATAATTTATTATGTTTTTCTGCCAGAAAGTTTTTTAATTTTTAAAAATGTTTCTGATAATAAAAAATTATGATTTTTGGTTGAAGTGCATGTTTTGTGGTATATTTCATGCTGTGTAAATATTAGAATTTTTTTAGTTCATTGAGGTTCAGTTATGTTGAAAATTCTAAAACAGCTAAATGTTGTCGCAATTTTAATAAATCGCATGTTAGGAGTTTAGGGCTAATATTTTTACACATTTCTACGTACATGCTGGGGTTCCTTAGATAAAAATTTCATAGGTTAATTGATTCATTTTACCGGGTTGCTAATTTATGATCGTTTTTGCCATAAACTTGCTCGAATTTTTTAAAATAGCACACTTTGAGTTTGGGGCTGAAAATTGGTGGTCTTGCTTAATTTTAGGAGGTGAAATTTTGGTTAAAATTCAGAGTTAAACTCAGTTGATAACCTGACCAACTTATTTTGGTGATTAAAATCTAGTATTTTCAAAAATACGGCTTTTGCAATAAAAACTGTAAATCGATTCGCCATCTGTTTAGCTGAGTGTTTGACTTGGTCAATCCTTGTTTTGGTTTATGTGAACTCCCATGTGTAATTGGTTGAGTCTTGGAGTCGAGTCTAAGTGTTCCAACATCCACATGACTTCACAAACAATTTAGTCGATTCAAGTTCGGCTAAGTATGATTGTGATTTCTGTTTAAGTCAAAGTAGATGTTGATTATAACATCTGGACTTCATGTAGGTGTTTGATGAGCCGAGCTCGCAGCTTATTCGTGCTTTCGTGTTATCTCCTATCCGCGACCAGGTGGGTTGTTATTCTAACATCGTCTATGCAATAAATTGTTTACTTTACTCGTATATGATCAAGCCTTCGATGTGAGCTGTACCGGCCGTCGAACGGTTGTCCCGTATTTATGAAATAAAAACCCGAGGGGTTACTCCTACTGACTGGGCACCGATAAAAGCCCGAGGGGCATTCGGTGTATAAGCCCGAGGGGCATAAACGTAGTGTCATAAGGCCTAAGCAGCCATATGATCTGTAAGGCCTAAGCAGGCATACGATACGTAAGGCCTAAGCAGGCATGCGATACGTGGACCAGCAGTAGTCTATTGGTATAGATGTGCACATGAGTCTGAACACTGTGAATTTATGATAAAACCTGGGATACTTAATTAATTCTTGTACATGCTGTGATCATGCTACCTCTGTTACTGTTTTGTTTGGTAAATGTTTATTGCATAGTGGTGAGCACTACTTTTTCCAACTGTGCTCATCCCCACCTGAAATTAACGTTCCAGGTTAAGCAAGGCAGGTACGACGGCGGAGTAGAGCGAGTGGTGGTCGGTCCATAAGACCGGTTAATTATTGTTATGCTTCCGCTATTTGTACCACTTATGAATTTTATGACTTATATCATGATTTATGAACTTGGGATATTATGGAATTTATGATTTATGGATTTAAGGAATTTTGGATATTATTGATGATTAGAAAAATATTAAGGAGAATGCTCCTTAAGTACCATGTTGATGGATTGAACCCTGTTTGGGTGATTGATAAAATTTGGGGATCCCTGTTTGGGAGTTTGATGATTGGTAAATGTTGAAATGATTTTGAAATAAATGAGTAACGCCTTAAATGTTTGAATTAAATTTTGAAAAATATATTCTGATTTTCGGCAAATAAAAGTGAGGCGTTACAGTTTATACATACGAACCGCAAACATACCTAACGTACCAAAATTACAGTAGTTCACTTTATACATAAAAAAGTTACACTTTATAAAAGAACACGTTGCACTTTATAAGCCGACACGTTGCACTTTACCAACGCATTCCGCAATTAATCTCAACATCTACTGCCAAAAATATTACGTGATATAAATCTAACAATCGGATCTACATAATTGCATTTTATATATCAATGCGTTGCACTTTATACATACATACATTGCACTTTATAACACGACATGTTACACTTTATAAAGCAACATGCTATGCGTACCAAAAAACCCGGTAATTCTGCTAATCAATTGAATAATATTCGTATTTTTAGTATTTTTAAATAATCAAAATAACTAAACATGCTGAACTATATGAAAAATTATTACCAATTCTTTTTCAATTATATTTTTTTAATAAGAAAAAAATAATATGATTTATATATACTTTTGTATGTACTGCGAGTGCACATCATGGTTATACTAATTGCACATAAACGTCTACCAGATTGCACAAAATTGAGCGAGATCCAACGAACATAAACTCGGTACGAAAATTTATATATTGTTTCAATTATTATTAGTATTTTTTTTTATAAATCAAGTATTTTGGTACGATATCAATTTTTTATTTAAATAACTAAAGTAAAAACCAAATTATATTAAAAATATTATATTTTATATTTTTGTATAAAAATATTAAGCTATGATTTTCTATTGAAGTATAAAAAATTAATATAGTGCATTTTATGTATTATTGTGTATGTATTAAAATTTTATTATATTATCAATTTGCCTAATTGTACTCAATTGAAAATATAACAAAATCTCAAAAATGGCAATTAGCCCCGAATAATAAATCAAATTCTCACAAAAAACAACCCCAAAACTCAAGCAAACACGTGATGTAGAGATACTACATCCGGCCAAATCACAGTGGTCATCCGGCCAAAATCGCAGTGGTCATCCGACCAGAAGAGGATGTGCAGTGGCGGAGGGTGAAATCTGTGGCGGAAGCTGGTCTGTGGGTGGACGGATGTTTGTCTCATTTTTATTGCGTTTTTCGTGTTTATTTTATCTTTCTTTTTCTCCATTTTAGGTCGTTTCTTTAGTTTTTAGTCCGTTTCGTGTTTTATTATGTGTTTTCCTTCATCTTGAGTCCTTAGGTGTTTTTCGTTTGTTTTTCCGGTTTTCTTTTGTGTTTTGTCGTTTTTTGTGTGTAGGTCAGGAGCTTTGAGCGAATTTTCTCTTCAGGAAAAGTTGGTTTTGAGAGCATAACTGGATAGATGGGTTCGTTGGTGATGCATGGCAAAAAACGGAACTCAATTCCGATTTCGGACGAGCCCAAACGAGCTCGAAACGTAAAGCAGCGCGCAGCTGCCCAGTTTCCTTCCCCGCGGCCGCGGAGAGGAGAGGTCGGGGCCGCGAGGGTCCCAAAACATCCCAAAACTGGCCAGATGAGCTTGCGGCCTCGGAGATGGTCGTGGCCGCGGGATTTCTTCACCGCAGCCGCGGAGAAGGAAGTCGCGGCCGCGGGAGTCGCGACGAGCAGATTTTTATTTCGGATTTTTGATCAGTTTTTGGGGATGTTCTTTCTAGGTTTTATCATTCTCTCGTACTTTTTCACCCCAAAACTCACTTTTCTCTTATGTTTCACTTGGAATTGATCTTGGAATGTGAAAACACCAAGAGTAAGCTTTAGGATTTGGATTGTTCATTGCTTTTCGACATTGGATTCATATTTAATCGTAAGCTTTCTTTCTTTGTTTTATCTATGATTATGATGGCTTGGATTGATGTGTATGTTGATGTTGAATCTATGATGAATAGCTAAATCCGTAAGCTAGGGATAGGGGATTAATGTTTTGGATTCGTATGTGATTGTTGGGATTCATTGATCGTTCAATTTGTGCGAGTTATTCTTAAATAGGGTTTCAATTATCATACTTGAAAGTTGAGAATTGTTGAAGGGTGACACTTCAATTTCCAATTGATTTCGATTGAATTTGATTCGTTCTTGCATGATGTTGTTAATGCTAAATGGACTAGTTGGTTAAACACCTTCTAGTTCAATTCAATCGACTTTTAGAACCGAAAGGGGAGGAGTCGATAGAAATAGGCTCGTATAAACTAGGCTTGTTCGTAACGGTATTGCCTAGGTGTTAAATGACCCGTTAATTCGCCGTTCACGTTTGTCCTCTTGTTACGAAGAGTTATTGAGGATAAATCTCTGAACGAGTGAATTATTCAAATCATTTAACCGAACAATCACTGGCCCGATAGTTGCAATTCGAGCCAAAACGGATATCCCCAACTCCCTAGCTTCTTTAATATTGCTTGTTCATCGTCTTTGCTTTGCTATTTCTATTTGCTTAATTTGAAGTTTTACGTAGTTGATAATCAAACCAAATCATCTGAATTAGAATGTTTAGGAATTTTATCTCTTTTATCTGTGCTTGAATAAACGTGCTAAGTATTCCGGCTAACCTTCCTCGTGAGACACGACCCGGTGTTCGAATCTTGTGATTCTACTCCGGTAAAAATTATTACAACAAAATGGCGCCATTGCCGGGGAAGGTTTAGGACATATTTTGTGCGTTTATTCATCTTATTTTCGTGTTTCTCTTTGGTTTTGTGTTTTCCTTATTTTTGGTGTTTCTTTTTCTTGTTTTATTTTATTTTCTTTACTATTGGTTCTCGTAACTTGTTTGTTGCCTGAGTGTATGCGTACCAGGAGTGGACGTAAACTATCTCCAATTAACAAACCCTTCAACGAGAGCCTGAGAGAGCTGCTGGACGAGCTTACTCTCGAGCCACACGAAGAAGGCGAGCATTCACCAGAACCATTTGAGGGGAGTAACCCAGACATGGCTGCACAACAACCACCTCGCAACATCCTCAGAGACTTGGCCCAACCCATAATCGGGCCAATCACTTCATGCATCCGGTTGCCGCAAGAAGCCCGAAACTATGAGCTGAAGATGATCCACTACAACCAGTTACCATCTTCCCATGGTCTTCCAAATGAGGATCCACTCCACTTCCTCCGGGAGTTTTACAATGTCCTCCAGACGTTCCCTCTTCACGGACTGACCGAGAACCAGCTAAAGATGCGATGCTTCCCGGAGACTCTGAAGGACCGGGCCAAGGCCTGGCTCATGACCCTCACACCGAATTCTCTCACGACTTGGGCCGAAGTCTACTCGAAATTTGTCGGGAAATATTATTCCCATAAGAAGACCCAAGACATCCGGTCCCAGATAGTCTCTTATTCTCAACTGCCAAACGAGCCTCTTCATGAGGCCTAGGAGCGATTCAAGGACCTCCAACGGCAGTGCCCACATCACAACCTCGCTCCAAGCTCTTAGCAAATTGTTTCTACGACTCCCTCCACCAGAACCTGCAGTTTATGATGGATAACGCAGCCGGAGGGGATATTGGGGCCAAAACAGCTGAAGAGATGATTGAGATCTACGAGACGATGAGTGCCAATTCGTCTCAGAAAAGTATCAGAGGGAAGAGGTCCTCAGTGAATGAGGTCGGATCGGAAAACAACGTCATGGCCCAGCAGTTAGCCGAGCTCACGGAGCGGATGCGGCTACTAAACGCAAGAGGAGCTTCACCGGTTCAGACTATGGCTGTGAATGTGTGCGGAGCCTGTGGAATCCAGGGGCACAACTCTGAGGTGTGCCCGTCGGCTATCGAGCTAAATTACGGAGGGCAGAATGTTGAGGTTAACGCATTGCAGGGGTATCAGAACCGGCCCGGAAACGACCCCTACTCGAACACGTACAACCCCGGGTGGAGAAACCACCCAAGCTTCTCCTGGTCTAACAACAACTCCCAGCAGCCGCCGCAACCTAACTTTGTTCCCCATCAGCAGCAACACAGGGGACAAATGTTAAGGTTGCCAGCACCAGAAGCCGGACCGAGCCCGACAAACTCAGATGAGAAGCTGGATAAGATCCTCCAATTTTTGGCCGACAACAAGCAACGAACCATGAACAACGAGGCTTCCATTAAGCGCCTCGAGACGCAAGTGGGACAGTTAGCCACACGGGTCGGGACCATCGAGACTGAACTAAATAAAGGGAAGCTACCAAGCCAGCCGGAGCATGCAAATGCAGTAACCGTGATTATGCCCGAAGAGGTGAAAGAAGAAAAAGAGGGCCCAAATGAGCGAGGGAGGACAGAAGAAGCTCCAGTGACACCACCACCCGAGCCTACATTACACAGATCCCCGAACCCTTACCGACCGAAGATTCCTTTCCCGAGCCGACTATGGGAGGAGAAGGACCGCACTATGATTCGGGACCTTCATGCGATGTTGGCCAAGGCCAATGTCGACTTATCTCCTCCCGATGTGTTGAAAAAAGTTCCGGCTTATGCACGATTCTTCAAGCAAGTGGCCACGAACAAGAAGAGGTTTGAGAATGGTGAGGAGGTGATTATCTGTGAGGCGGCGAGTGTCTTCCAGCATGACTTGCCGAAGAAAGAAAAGGATCCCGGAGGCTTTGTGATCACTATGGCCTTCGGGAATGGGGAAGAGACATCGGATTGCTTGATCTTGGAGCAGGCATTAACCTCATGCCACTTGCAGTTTACCACCGACTCGGGCTAGAAAAGTTGAAGCCCACCGGCATGCGCCTACAGCTGGCTGATCGCTCATACCGTCGACCAGAAGGGATCGTGGAGGATGTGCTTGTTCGAATAGGAAAGTTGATAGTCCCCGTGGACTTCGTAGTGCTCGATGTGGGGAACGTGGAAAAAAAAGGGAAACAACACGCCATCCTCCTCGGGCGACCTTTCATGGCGACCACTGGAACTGTTATTGATGTGAGGAAGGGGACGGCGACCATGGCAGTGTTAGGCGAGTCCATCTCCATCTTCGCTCGAGAGGCCAGCATAAGCCGCAGGCGAATGTTGTGGAAGACTGCGCTTACCTTAGGGCGATTGAGCAGCTCACTGAGAAAGCGTGCATGCGAGAGCACGCTAAGATGTCATTGCAGGACCGTGTCCAGAGGGGGTACCGTTCTGATCGCCCCATTACCCCTCCCCAGCTGAGTTCAAAAAAGTTGCCCCGATTACAATGGGGTGAGCGATTTGATATGACAGAGGCCCACCGCTGTTCGGGGCCTGACTACCTCCAACCTCCACCTGCACCACCGGATTCACAGTGACTCGTCTAGTCACTGTGTCTTGTATGTTTGTACTTTTCCCTTCTCTTTATCTTTGTCTTTGTTTTAGTTTTCCTGTCTTTTATGTTGGTTGATTATATGGGTAAACTTTCCTTGCACTGATGATCGACAATGGGGACATTGTTCGGTTTTAAGTGTGGGGGAGTTTTTACATGATCATGTGGCTTATGTGGTTGACCAGGTCTAGTTCTTTTAGGTTGGTTTCATTTTCTGTTTTTATTTTAGTGTCCTATCTTGAGTCAGCTGTGTGTTTTTGAGTATGGATTATGGTGAATTTTGAGATTTGTTGATGATTATTGATGACGTTGAGGAGATGTGATGATGATCATGACCAGTATGCTTTGATGAACTTGATGTGTCGTTTTGTTGGACACTTATTTACCTTATGTGAGATTTGAGCCTTATGTTGTTTCTTGAGAGTCATTGGTCAAAATTTGTGTTGATCAGAACTTACTTTGAGTCTGTTTTGAAATGAAGTGATTAAAGTTGTGATTTGTGAAAACTATTGAGGCATTTCTTTGACATTGCTCGTTTTAGCCTTTTCATTGACCTTGAACATATATTTTCATTAGTAGCCCGTTGAGCCTTGAACCTTGTTTCTTGTCAACCGAATCGATTGAATTTCTTGAGATTTGATAGTGCAATTGTTATGATGACGGGTTTCTACTATGTGTTTGGAGAAGGTTTATAACTTGCTTGAGTTGCATTTTGAGTGCCTGCAAAAAAAAATTAATAATAAAAAAAAACAAACAAAAGAAAAAAAGGAGACTCGCAAGACGGACTAAAGGATTCTACTCCGCTTACTTGTCGAAATTCTTTGACGAGTAATGAGTATTGGGAAACCATTCTAGGAAACTTGGATGACCTCCAATGTTTAAACCTAGAGAATGTCGTCTTGATGTCTTAGTCTTGTTAGGAAAAAGCAAACTCCTTGAGTCATGAAAAAAAAAAAAAAAAAAAAACCAAGTACTTAATTTGCATTTCAGCTTGAGCATGTGTGAGTAGTGTATGGAGTTTTTGGTGGGAATGATTAGTTTCTTGTTGATTACGGATAGGTGGTGGGATATTCGAGTATTTATGTGCTCAAGAGTGTGACTGTTTATTTGAGCCACTTTATCTTCTTATTTGTCCTTCCTTTGATACCTACATTACAACCCAGAAGTCCTCTTGATTTGCACTTCATGATTTTTGATTGTTTTAGAGTATGAATAGACGATAAGCAAGCTTATGTTGATGCATGATGATCGACCAATTTGAGCGTATCCACTTCATATTTATGAAAGAAGCAGAGTGAGGCATATATATGTTCGATATTATCATGCTTGAGCGTCTGTGTTCTCAAAATGTTGCATTCGAGTGTAATTGAGGTGTGCTATATTGGTCATTGGAAGTCTCCTCGGCTAAGTTGATTAATTTGATGCTTGTCTTATTTGAAGCTGTTATCCATGCTCATTTGCTTGCTTTCGTGTCTTTTCTTTTCTTTTTGTTTGGGACGAACAAAGGTCTTAGTGTGGGGGAGTTGTTTGTCTCATTTTTGTTGCGTTTTTCGTGTTTATTTTATCTTTCTTTTTCCCCATTTTAGGTCGTTTCTTTAGTTTTTAGTCCGTTTCATGTTTTATTATGTGTTTTCCTTCATCTTGAGTCCTTAGGTGTTTTTCGTTTGTTTTTCCGGTTTTCTTTTGTGTTTTGTCGTTTTTTGTGTGTAGGTCAGGAGCTTTGGACGAATTTTCTCTTCAGGAAAAGTTGGTTTTGAGAGCATAACTGGATAGATGGGTTCGTTGGTGACGCATGGAAAAAAACGGAACTCAATTCCGAGTTCGGACGAGCCCAAACGAGCTCGAAACGTAAAGCAGCACGCAGCTGCCCAGTTTCCTTCACCGTGGCCGCGGAGAGGAGAAGTCGCGGCCGCGAGGGTCCCAAAACATCCCAAAACTGGCCAGATGAGCTCGCGGCCTCAGAGATGGTCGCGGCCGCGGGATTTCTTCACCGCGGCCGCAGAGGAAGAAGTCGCGGCCGCGGGAGTCGCGACAAGCAGATTTTTATTTTGGATTTTTGATCAGTTTTTGGGGATGTTCTTTCTAGGTTTTATCATTCTCTCGTACTTTTTCACCCCAGAACTCACTTTCCTCTTATCTTTCACTTGGAATTGATCTTGGAATGTGAAAACACCAAGAGTAAGCTTTAGGATTTTGATTGTTCATTGCTTTTCGACATTGGATTCATATTTAATCGTAAGCTTTCTTTCTTTGTTTTATCTATGATTATGATGGCTTGGATTGATGTGTATGTTGATGTTGAATCTATGATGAGTAGCTAAATCCGTAAGCTAGGGATAGAGGATTAATGTTTTGGATTCGTATGTGATTGTTGGGATTCATTGATCGTTCAATTTGTGCGAGTTGTTCTTAAATAGGGTTTCAATTATCATACTTGAAAGTTGAGAATTGTTGAAGGGTGAAACTTCAATTTCCAATTGATTTCGATTGAATTTGATTCGTTCTTCCATGATGTTGTTAATGCTAAACGGACTAGTTGGTTAAACACCTTCTAGTTCAATTCAATCGACTTTTAGAACCGAAAGGGGAGGAGTCGATAGAAATAGGCTCGTATAAACTAGGCTTGTTCGTAACGGTATTGCCTAGGTATTAAATGACCCGTTACTTAGCCGTTCACGTCTGTCCTATTGTTACGAAGAGTTATTGAGGATAAATCTCTGAACGAGTGAATTATTCGAATCATTTAACCGAACGATCACTGGCCCGATAGTTGCAATTCGAGCCAAAACGGATATCCCCGACTCCCTAGCTTCTTTAATATTGCTTGTTCATCGTCTTTGCTTTGCTATTTCTATTTTCTTAATTTGAAGTTTTACGTAGTTGATAATCAAACCAAATCATCTGAATTAGAATGTTTAGGAATTTTATCTCTTTTATCTGTGCTTGAATAAACGTGCTAAGTATTCCGGCTAACCTTCCTCGTGAGACACGACCCGGTGTTCGAATCTTGTGATTCTACTCCGGTAAAAATTATTACAACAACGGACAATCGGAGGAGATGGTGGATGGAGCTGTTGGTTGTTACGGGATGTGGTCCCGGTGGGTTTAGGGACAACGGAGAAGCAATTTGTGATGGAGGCGGGGGCTATGGGCGGAGGAGCTGCCGGGGCAGATTGCAGATAGGGCAGAGGAGTCGGTTGGGATGGTTTGTGGTTCTGGCGATTCATTGACGGCGGCAACGAAACCGGCAGCGGCTCTCTTCTAAGATGTCGGGCGATGGCGAATGGCGTGCTGGTGACTAGCGACGGGTGGTGGTCCGGCGGCGGCGCAAACGTGGTGTGTGCGTGTGTGTGTGTGTGTTTGGAGATCTGAAACAATCGTGAAGGAGAGGGTAATGAAAAAAAAATAAATATTTAATTTGTGAGTGGGTCCCACATAATAAATGTGTATTGATCAACTTACCCTTAATTATGGGTCAAATGCACATATTTGACCACACTATGATCAAATATTTACCAGATTGCCATTAATGATTGACCATAGTTTGACTTCATCGTAACCATTGATATGTTGGATCCAATGGTCCACAATCATTATCATTTCTTTCACTATCTATCATTATCATATGATCCCTTATATATATATATATATGTATGATCCCTTATATATATATATATGTATATATATATATATATGTGTGTGTGTGTGTGTGTGTGTGTGTGTGTGAATCGGTTCCAATGAGTCCAGATATTTAAAATGATGATGTGAGACCACATCCTAGTCATTAAATAGGGATCAAGATGTGTTGTCAAGATTTAATATTTTATTTGTTTATTTTAGTTATTTAAATGTTATTCTGACTATTGACTATTGACCATCCACTATCGACTCCGGCATTGACCGTTGACCATTGAATGTAGTAAGCATTATGTATGAAGTAAATATGCATTCAGCAGTATGCGATTGATATGAACTTAACATGCATTTGATATGAATTGAATATACAGTCATTATGAACTAAATATGCACTCATAATATAAACTAAGTATGTAGTGTTTATGTACTAAATACTCACTACATATGAACAAAATGAGCGAATGGCATGAACTAAATATGCAACGAGAATATGCAATTAAATATGTATTTTATATAATTAATTTAAATATAATAATTATTATCTTTTATTATATAATTAATGTAAATTTTAATTGATTGAATGAGTCACTGATCTACACAAATAAATAGTTATGATTGGACCTCACATGAACTAAATATGCACTTGATGATTTAAATATGCATTTCGTATGAACTAAATGTTGGGTTCTATTAGGAACGACAACAACATGCACGTTTGAATTTTGGAAAAATAAACCCTAACGCAGTGGAATCTATAGTTAGGGTTAGGTCATTACCGTTTAAAATTTTTGCCAACTCCGACACGTTTTTGATTTCCTTTGATGGAGATCGTCTCATTACCAAATCCCGATGGGTTGACGAGTTTGGCCTTTCTCGATTCTGATCGAGTCACTGAATCGCGAACGGATCACCAGATCGGGCTCGTCGGGCTCGGGCCAGTCAAATCTGGTTCGGTTCGTCGGGTTGACTCAGTCGGACTCGGCTGGACTGACTCGGGCTCGGCTCGGTTCAGCTGGTCACGTCTCGGTCGGGACAGGTTCGCAGACAGGCGCTGGCAGGCAGTGCAGGTCGCGTCTGGCGCTGGACGGGACGCGCGGGTGCTGGGGCGGACACGGAAAGGCGCTGGGATCTCGGGCACGTGCGGTCATGCGTTGCGGGTCTCCTACCCCGGGTAGGACTGGGCGTGCGTGCGTCTGGGCTCACGCGGGCATGCACCGCACGATACCTATGCGTGCGCGGACTCGCGCAGGGACATAGGCGTGAAGAACACGGACGGAGGCGATACGCACGGGCAGGGACGACATGTGGCGTCACGTGGCGTCGCTGCTGGGAGCTGGAACCGGCGTCGGGCGGCACGCGATTGGGCGTGGGACTCACACGACTGTGTGCAGTGGGCGCGGGTGCCTTCCGGCGGTGGCTCACGGCGGCGGCGATTTTCGGTGGTGGTTGACGGCAGCGGCTGACCGGAAAAGAGGAGATCTTCAAGGCTTGATCTATCTAACCTTAAGATCTTCTAATGTATGATCTACACCTACTCCGAAAATTTTTGGTAGGCGATTTTCCAGATCTCTCGAACTCTCAATATCTAGAACACAAAAAACTCCTTTTTCCCTTAGGAAACCTTAGTCTAGGTGTGTGAAATAGAGTAGGGAGAGAGTTCAAGACATGGTGTATTTATAGACTATATTAGGGACCTTAAAGAGGTACTAAATATAGGGCTTATCCCATTAGGCCAAGGAATCCTAATTCTATTCCATATGCTTTTCCAATCTAGGATAGAATTCCTCCTAACCCTCGTTACTTTCTAGAAGACTCTTTGTTTCCTAACCCTAGGTAATATTTTAGAAGGAATATTGCTATCCTTATGGAATAAAATTAATTCCTTAATGTAAATAGAATTAAATAATAAAACATTTTCACTAGAGTAATATTATTGCTCTCCCCATTTAACTCCAATTTATTCAATAAATCCAAACTCCAAATGATTAGTTAATATTAATATAATTGACCGGTTTACCTTCCCATGTTTAAGGTATAACATCTGCCAATTAATTTAATTACTGACAATTAAATTAAATTGACTTTTTCATTTCCGAAATTAGTACCACTCAGTTCATTACTCATCCTGCAGGGTTTGACATAATATTCCTTCCTGAGCTCATTTCGGGGACGTCATCAACCCAGCGCACTGGGACATAGTGACTGCAAATAATTTATAATGGCACATCATATAAACACTCTTATTTACCAAAATATCAAGTATGCCATCCTAACAGAATAGGAATCACCCTTACTAAATCAAATAAATAAGTAATGAATATATATGCTCATTTTATATTATCTTACAGCTTAAGAGAACGCATCAATCACTAAAGGTTTAGATAATAACAATCAGTAAATCTTATAATCTTGTACTTCCGCGGTCCGTTCAATACATCATAAGTACTAGTGTAACCCAACAGTGAAATATCAACTGAATCAAAACTACACTACAGTCTTTTTCTAGCTGGGGTCTCACTGCCTGTCTAAACTATGAACATTATATTTATATTTTACAAGGAACCGATAATATGATTTTTTTGTTCGACACGACTAACCATATTATCTACAATGTAAAATAATGGAGTTATGATTGCATAAATAAATAAACTGCAAACATAAATACTTTGACTAAAACACGATTGCCAGATCAAAATGGTATTGTTCATATCTGAAAGTCAAGCTTTTACAACATATCTAACACTAAACATGTATAATGAATGAACTAAATATGCATTATGTATATAATTAATTTAAATATAATAAATATGCACTATAATAAACTAAATATGTGTTTTGTATGAACTAAATGTGCAACATTAATATTAACTAATTTTGCATTGTTTATGAACTAAATATGCACTTCATATGAACTGAAAGTGCATTTCGTATTAGATATATATACTAACTATGCATTTTTTTATGAACCAAATATGCATTGTGTATGAAGTAAATTTGTACTCAAATATTTAGTTTATGTTAACTAAATATGTATTTTGTATGAACTAAATATGTATGTTGTATGAACTAAATATACAACAAAAATATTAATTAATTATGCATTGTTTATGAACTAAATATGCACTTTGTATGAACTAAATGTGAAGTCAAAATATGCAATTGACAACAATTTCTTAGACTAATATTATCAATGAAGTATGCATTATGTATGAAACTAAATATGCATTTCATATTACATAAATATGCCAAGAAATGAACTAAATAAGCACTAATTAAATAATAAAAAAAACCAAGGGCCATATTGCAGTTTTTTAAACTTTAGATAAATTAAAGATTGACTCCAAGGATCAAATTGCAATAAATAATAAGTTTTTTGAATTTGCAATCAAGAACCCAGATTTTGTCTAATTCTCAAACACAAGTCGACTCCCTAAATCCCCATGATATAACCATGTATATGGACTGGAAATTTTCTAATTACGTGGAGCTCGACTGGAGTGGAGAACGAGCTGTCAAAAGATCGCCAAGCTAGGGCAACTGGATGACCTCACCCTCCGACGACCTATAGGTTAACGATAGTAGGATATGAAGGCGACCTAATCCCTAGATGACCTAAGAGCCCCTATATGAAATTGTCAAACAACCTAAGCAACCAAGGACCTTACAAAAAACTCGACCTCGACTATCGGGAAGTATGATAGACGACCTAAAGTAGTAGAAGACTAGGATAAGATTGAACCTAAAGGTGACTCAGAGGTGATTAGGATATGGATAAGCACTAAGCTCGGGTAGCTGGGCAGGCTGTCTGTGGGTAGTCGGGCAGAGCATTTCGGGCAGGTATTTCCCTATAAAAGGGATTGAGGTATCACTATACCCTTTCTTTACATTCTCCATATACGATATACTGCTCTAAGATTACAAAGCTTCACCGTCTTCTTCTTTTTGCTGACTTAAGCATCTGAAACTCTACGCCGGAATCTCCTCCGGCATTGAGTTCTTGCAAGTCTACACCCGGCGGTTCAGGCAAATCGATGATCTTCTCAACAAGTTCTACCTAGACCCAGATAGTGACCCATCATTTGGCCCGTCTTTGGGGAGCTTTTGAAGGAATTAAGAGCTTCGCACCAGATTCTTCTTGACCGGGGTTTTTGGTAATTGCGAGATGGATGGTTGGATCTGAGTCATAAGGTGCGAGAATCCTTTGATGAACTCCGGGTTTTTTAATAAGTTCGTGAAGTCGGTTGTCGGGAAATCTCATCGGGTTCCTTCTTCTTCGGAGGTTTCGCGTCCTTCCTTGTGGCTGGATGATGACATGGTTGTTTGTTTTTGGGATTAAGCCACTCCTCTAGCGCCAATTGTTGATGTACGAAAATGTCAACAAAAAAAGAAATGAAATGTACTCTACTTGGAGTACTTAGTTCAACAGGATCGAACAAAGATGTTCTATGACTTTGGATCAGATGGAAAATCTGGTCGTAATTTCCGTGTTTATATCATTAGTGAGAAGTGTTTATATCACTAATGAGAAGAGTATTCTCTTACATTAAATGCTGCCTCTCTTTCCTTTTATAAGGAATCTGAGGTCTTGTTGCAATCCTTCTTTGGAATTTTTATTTACATTTTTATTTTAGAGATATTCCTAAGATATTATGCCACATCAGCATTAAATGCTTAGCATTATATCAACTTAATCCCGATACATATAGAACTCTAGCCCACGACAAGTGTCCTAATTGGTTTTGCACCATAGGATTTCGAATTCCCATGTCCCATCATCATCAATGCATATCGTATGGATAATACAATTAAATGATTCATATAGTCGAGCATTCGTCCCTGTTCGTTCGTCCGGACTAACCATGGTACTTTGCATTCGCCTCGCCTGTTCGAACATTTCCCTCTCTCTTATCATCAGTGAGTTCGAACTTAAACGAATTGCCTCCGATTCGGTACGGATTCCAGCAGTTCGGTTGACACCCCGTACAGTTCCTATGGATGTGTGCCATCGATTATTGGGCTGTGCGTGGCAATTTGATCGTTCAGTTGTACATGACGGCCATCAGAGCAAATACATCTTTCTTTTTAAGGGTGTTCGGATCGTCCTCCATCCATCTCCTCCTTTATCACTGTCTGCGCCGGTGGCATCTCTGGTGTTATTCCTTTCCCGAGCGTCATTTGTCATCGAAATGCGGGAGGCTCCTGGATGATGAAGACAAATTCGATTGATTCTTTTAGTGTAGTTATTTATTTCTATCATTATTATATTATTAGCTTTATTTGCATTATTTAGATGATAGGTGAATATTTATTTATTTTTCTTTATTTTTGTCTTGGTAAGCAAGTTAATAAGTAATCTAGGGTTTGGTAGTGTTTTTATTTAAGAAGACTTTTCTTCTGTTGGGTAGGCCGATCAAATTGAGGATTTTCTCTTGATTTTTTGATTGGATTCATATATAATCAAACCTAGATCAAAAAGATATATTAAAAAATGAAGACTGCCGAGATCGCAACACGTGGGGTATCTTGTTGCTAGAGTTCACGTGAAGGGGACGGTGAGATATGAGTTCGCGTGAAGCATAGATGCGTGGCCATGTGTCCAGTTTTTTGGAAGCTTAAAAAACTACGTAGTGTGGCGATAGCAAATTGAGACTTGGGAGGTACGAGTGATGGATGATAAAGGCGTGGCCATGTGTAAAGTTTTGGTCGGTTGGCGTTCTGCTTTCTATGGCTGATTTCTAGTCCACGAAAAGAGGGTTTGAACTTTGAAGGTTAAATTTCCTGATGGGAAAATTGAATGCCACACAAGTGGTTCCATTTCACATGGGTGAAGTTCAAATGAATCATTTGTTGAATTTACTTGTCGTTTACTCTGATGGGATGAAGAATTATCAATTAATTTGCAATCAGTTTAATACTATGTGGACAAGATTTTTCCTTACGGGGATGGCAAATGAAATGGCAAATGCTACTTTTTTCTCCATACTTACGTCACGATAAATAATTATAAATTAAGAAATAAATAAATATTAATTAGTATAAAAATAGTTTTTAATTACTAGATTAACTTTTTTTATATGATATAATAGTTTAATATATGATTTATATATTTATATCGTTCGTTATAAAATATATGTTGATGTTGAATTCAAATTAGCTAGACAAACCGATCTGAGTGGTTAACTTGGGCCGATCTGGAGGAACTCCATCTCACTAAAAAGAAAATAATTACTCAATTGAGGAGCTCGCAAACGTAACTCAAAGTACTAGCAGCCTAATAAGATGATCTGGAGGTCGTGACCTCTAGGAGCTCGCGTATGAAGAGTGACCTTGAGGTGTCGAAGTCGCAAGTCCGGAGGTTAAGAGTTGGTAGTTAAATGGACTTCACCCGGGCTACTTCAACTCGGAAGACCTTCGTACTTGCAAGAACCCAACGCCAGGGGAGTCCCGGCGTCGGGCCTCAGATGCCTAAGTTAGCACTCTCTCCAAATCAGGAGTGTAAAATGAGAGTGTAGTAGTCAATGTATAGAGAATGTGTTTTTGAGATATCTTAGCCGCCTTTTATAGGGGGAGTGTACCTTAGAGCCCAAGTTGGACTTGACAAACACCATCATGCCATGTGTCCTAGTCCATGTGTAGGCTTATTCTCTAATATATTCATTTTATCCATTAAAACCGATTTAGTATAATATCCCATATCATTTAGTCTCTCCCCTCCCCTCCCCACCCTCCCACTCTGGTCGAGTGAGCATAACTCGATCCAAGAGTGAAATGCGCCTTCTGGCGGTTTCTGTCAACCTGCCACTGAGGTTATAATTTAAATAAATCCTCGTCCATCAAACAGTCACCAAATATCCTGAGTGACCACCAAATAACCTTCAAATGAACATCGAGAGACCGCACTGAGGTCGAAAATCGAATGACCTTCCACTGAGGTCGAAAATCGAAGGGCCTATCAATGGGGTAGAGAACTAAGGACTACTGAGGTCGAAAATCGAAAGACCTGACACTGAGGTTGAAAACCTAATGACCTGCCACTGAGGTCGAAAACCGAATGATCTGACGGTAGGGTCGAAAATCGAATGATCTGAAGCTAGGGTCGAAAAACGATAGATATGTCAATTTGGTTGAGAACCAAATGACCTGTCACTGAGGTCAAAAACTGAATGACCACTGGGGTAAAAAATCGAAAGACCTGCCACTGAGGTCGAAAATCGAATGACCTGCCACTACGGTAAAAAACCCGCCACTAGGTAGAACACCAAAGACCGAATGACCACTGAGATCGAAAACCAAGTGACCTGCCATTGGGGTCGAACCCGGAAAACCGCATGCCCACTGAGGTCAAAAAATCAAGTGACCCACCACTAGGGTCGAACACCGAAGACCGAATGACCACGAGGGTCAAAAATTGAGTGACCCGCCACTAGGGTCGAACACTGAAAGACCAGTCAATGAGGTCGAGAACTGAATGACCTGCCACTAAGGTCAAAAACTGAATGACCGCCACAGGGGTCGAATACCGAAAATCGCATGGCCACTGAGGTCGAAAATCTAGTGACCCGCCACTGGGGTCGAACATCGTAGCTCGAATGACCACTGAGGTCGAAAACTGAGTGACCCGCCACTGGGGTCGAACACCAAAGACCGAATGACCACTGAGGTAAAAAAACAGAATGACCTGGCTCTACATTCAGGTTTAACCTAGATTCGTAGAGTTGATTCCTTTACTCCTCATTTTGCAATGTCGACCTTCCTTTGATATCTTTCGACCTGCTTACTTGGACTTCCATGATACTTTGATAGATTTTCTCGATCTCTCCCTGAAGTCTTGAATTTGAAAATTTGAAATCACGTCTGTTGTTTTTCGAGCACTATGTTTGAGCTCTCTTCGCCCAAAATAAACCTTCTCGACCACCTCGTCCTGTCGCCCTTCAGTTCAAAATTTTAAATTCAACCCTGTCGTTTCTGCTTTCCCGATCAACCTTTCTCGTCGATTTCGGCCTACCTCCGCTGACTGATAGTGCTCGACCTTATTTCGAGATATGCCATTGAGGTCTGCGATTAAATCCATGAACCACACCAAGGAAAAACTTTCGACCTGCCACCGAGGTCTGCGAATAAATCCATAAATATCACCAAGGAAAAACCTTCGACCTACCACTGAGGTCTGCAAACACGCTCTGTGAACTGATCCAAGTGAATTCCATCAACCTGCCGCTGAGGTCGAAAAATAAATTTGTCAAAACCTAGTTAAGTGAAAATCATCGACTTGCCACCGAGGTCTACCAATAAGCTCCATGAACTGCTCCAAATGAAATCCATCGACCTGCCACTGAGATCGAAAAATAAATTCGACATAATCAAATCAAGTAAAAACTATCGACCTGCCACTGAGGTCGTCAAATAATCTCCATGAATTGCTCCAAATGAACTCCATCGACTTGCCACTGAGGTCGAAAAATAAATTCGACACTATCAAATCAAGTAAAATCCATCGACCTGCCACTGAGGTAATCGAATAATCTCCAAGAATTGCTCGAAATGAACTCCATTGACCTGCCACTGAGGTCGAAAAACAAATTCGACAAAACCAAAATCATGTTAAAATCATCGACCTGCCACCGAGGTCAACTAATAATCCCATGAATTGCACCAAATGAACTCCATCGACCTGCAACTGAGGTCCAAAAATAATTTTGAACAACCAAATCAAGTAAAAACCATCGATCTGCCACAGAGGTCAGCCAATAATCTCCATGAATTGCACCAAATGAACACCATCGACCTGCTACTGAGGTCTAAAAATAAATCCATACACCAAATCAAGTAAAAACAATCGACCTGCTCATGCTATCTGTCCTCTATGTCTTTAACAATCCAACACTAGGACCGAACACCCAGTCCAAAAGTCTTAGTCATGGTGGATTTTTTCTTCGACCACTTGCCCACCCCGAAAGGGATGTTTCAAAACATGTGACCACCTAGCCCGAAGGCCTTAGTCATGGTGGATGTTTCTTCCACCACTTTCCCACCCCGAAAGGGATGTTCAAAACAAGCGACCACCCAGCCCGAAGGCCTTAGACATGGTGGATTTTTTGTGCGACCACTTGCCCACCCCAAAAGGGATGTTCAAAACAAGCAACTACCCAGCTTGAAGGCCTTAGTCATGGTGGATTTTTTTCTTCGACCACTTAGCCACCCCGAAAGGGATGCTCAAAACAAGTGACCACCCAGCCCGAAGGCCTTAATCATGGTGATTTTTTTTCTTCGAACAACTAGAACACTTCGACCTGCCAAGAAGGTCAAATAGAAACACACCAAATGTCCCAAGATAGAATAGTAATCGATCATTTTCGTTAGTGTCACCAAATGCATAATTACATCAAACAAGATAATCATAAAAAACATCAAACATATTGTTTGTCCCATTTTTGTGTCTTTATTTCATGTTTATTTTCTTCTTGTTTTCCCCCATTTGCAGGATTTTCGTAGTTTATTTGGTCCATTTCGTTCGTTTTGTGTTTTTGCCTTTAGTTTACGTTCATGTGTTTTTTTTGCCGTGTTTTGCTTCGTGTTTTTCCTTGTTTCTGTGTTTTCAGGAGGTAGGTTGTGCCGGTCGAGGTTGAGATTATTTGAGCCGAGACCGTGATATCGAGAATTCCCGTGGCCGAGCCAGAAGACGACAAAGAGGACTGAAAGAAACGGACAGAAACGGTTCCCAGAAAATTTCGCCACTCGCGACTCGCGGGAAAAACTGAGGCTTGATGTGCAGTTCACGAGGCGGAGTCGCGACTCGCGAGTCTAGGTCGCGACTCGCGAGATGAGGTCGCGACTCGAGAGTTATGTCGCGACTAGCCCCAAAATATAAAGAAAATGGCGAAGTGCGACTCGCGACCAGGGGATGGACGATCTCGCGACTCGTGACTTAACCGGCGCGAATTTTGAGGACGGGATTTTAACATCAGATTTCGATCCTAGGGTGGATTATTCACTTCCAGACGCTGTTCTTTACGTTCTTTCTCTGAGAAAACTCATTCCTTTTCATCCTTTGACACTTTTGATTTGTTTTGGAGATTGAAAAACTCATATTTCTTGCTTTGGATTTGGATGCACTTGGATTTGACGTTGGATTCTTTATATTAATCGTAAGTTATTTTTCTCAATTGCTTTGTTGATGATGATGGCTTGGGTTAATTTGAATGTTGATGTTAAATTCATTATGAGTAGCTAAATCCATTCGCTAGGGATAGGGGATGATTGATTAGGTTCGTTATAATTGAGTGCTTTTGATTGTTCATGTCTATGCGAGTTGTGTGAATCATAGGGTTAGTAGATTGATCACCTTTCTAACCTAGATAATCAACGTGTAGAACCGAGAGGGTAGACGTTGGTCGAATTAGGCTCGTTTAGAATAGATTTGTTCGTAAACATATTATCTATGTGTTGCTGGAATTGATAGTTGATCGTTTACATTTACTCTCTTGTTACGAAGAGTTATTGAGAATGAACCTTTGAACAAGAAACGATTCAAGACCTTTAACCGAGCAATCGATTGCCGGTGTTTGTGTTAGAACCGAAAGCAATTATCCCCGATTCCCTAGCACTTTACCCATTCAGTAAATTCATTTGCTATTTTGCTTTCATTTTATTCAGTTTAAATCAGTAGTTGATAATTGAAACCCAAAGAATATTGAATTAGAATGTATAGGAATTTTTCTTCTCTTTTTCGTGACTGAATATACGCACAAGAATATCCGGCTAATCTTCCTTGCGATACGACCCGGGGACGAATCTTTCGATTCTACTCCGGTAAAAATACTGACAACACATATTTTTCGACCTCCATTTCCTGTTTGTGCATGACGACCTGCATTGTCGTTTACTCCCCGCTGTGCACTCCTCACCGCAACCATGCCGTGTATATAAATATCCAGTCCATATGCTAATGTATTTTCCTCAGCAAGAACTCAAAAAATACCATTAGTCGTCTTTTATTCACATCCTCTAATTTGCAATTTCGATAGCCATAATAACAACAGATGAATAAATTAAAGCAGTCAAATTGGTCCACATGCGTTTATACCACATCTTAATCTTCAAACAAGCCTCTTTACCATGATATGAAATCACATAAACACCCACTCACAGGTACAGTTGACCAGAATTTTACAAAATCATGAATTCAACAAAAAATGACAACAAACCATATTTCACAGATATAAACAACCATTAAACCAATGCACCAAACGAATATTCAAATGAGTTGCTCCCGATACTAAGCTCCTAGGGCATGACGACTCGAGACTGGCCAATCTGAAGGCCTTAGTCACGCCAGATTTTTGTTCAAGGCGTACACCTCATTTTTTGCATTTTGTTAGTCACCCAAAAAATAGTTCAAAACATATCACAGTCCCAACAACATTTCGCCCAAAATATCCAAATAATGAATATTCCTCCAAAAAAGCATGCTAAAGGACTCAATGTGTCGATAAATTGTGTCCACCAAACTTGACCGCCGACAAAAGTTGAGATTAATTTCATACCTGAAGGTCGAGAATACCACTCCAAATTATCCTACCTCTTCGAAAGAAAGTTATTTCTGCCTTTGAGATTGCCACCGGCGATCAGCACCCTCAAAACCTGTTCCCCATTATCACCATGCTTTGATGGATTCATGCTCGCTCATTTTGTCCTCGAAACTTAATGACTCATCTGCAATAGCTAGTCAAGACTCGGGTTATTTCGTTGTTTCTGCATGAGTTGTCTACGTAAGTCGGTGAGACCCGCATCACCCAACATATCCTCCTGATTTGTCTACACCATTCATCGAGAACCAAATTACCTTGCCAAAGGGTTTATATTCTAATGCTCACGGATTTTCCTCGACAAGAATTCAAAGGGATATCATTAGCCACATTATATTCACGCCATCCATTTTGCAATTCTCCAAGCAAGAAGAATGAGAAATCAAATACAAACATCACAATCTCCTTTATTTAAGATACACCCGAGCAATGACATGCTTAAACAAAAATTTACGAATAATCAATTCAAACAAAATTTTTGGCTTTTTGAACGGGTCACCCCAGACGGCACTAATGGTAGTGAAATGGACTTCACCTGAGCTCCTTCAACTCGGACGGCCTCCGTACTTGCAAGAACCCAACATGCCACGTGTCCTAGCCCATGTGTTGGCTTATTCTCCAATATATTCCTTTTTATCCATTAAAACCGGTCCAGTATAATATCCCATATAAGGAGTCGACCTCAATAATGTTACAACAAGAAGGTCAAGTGGTCATGGTTGCGACTTGAGGACCTGAGAGCTGTACGATAAAGGGGGAAAGAATCTTAGTATGATGAAAATTATAACTTGCCAAGGAGACTTTTCTAGATAGAGACGTGGTAAGTTGGGAAGAGGATCTGGTTAGATCTCTTGTCTAACAAAGGATTCACTTGAACATCAAAATACTCACCCTATATAAGGGTAACCAAGTTCTATGTTAATATCTATAGCATATTTACACATTAAATATATATTTTACAGTTTATCTCTTGAACCGGTTCTGAAGATGAGGTGTTTTCCTGAGACACTGAAGGACCAGACCAAGGCTTGGTTCATGACCCTCGCACCGGACTCTCTCACTACCTGGACTGAAGTATACACGAAGTTCATTGGGAGGTACTACTCCCATCAGAAGACCTAGGAGCTTCGGTCACAGATCGTGTCATTTGCTCAGTTGCCTAATGAACCTCTTCACGAAGCATCAGAGCGATTCAAGGACCTCCAGCGGCAATGCCCTCATCACAATCTCTCTACAGGGCTACTGATCAACTGCTTCTACGACTCCCTCCATCAGAACTTACAGTATATGATTGACAATGCGGCAGGAGGAGATATCGGAGCAAAAACGGCTGGAGAGATGTTCGACATCTTCGAGACGATGAGCGCGAATTCGTCACAGAAGAGCAGCCGAGGGAAGAGAGTTACAGTGAACGAGGTCGGGCAGGGCAACAATGTGATGGCCCAACAGTTAGCCGAGCTCACAGAGCAAATGCGTCTACTTAATGCACGAGGAGCTCAGCCGGTTCAGACCATGGCCGTTGACACGTGTGGGGCTTGTGGAGTCCCAGGCCATAGGTCTGAAGTGTGCCCTTCAGCCTTTGACTAGGACTTCGGTAAGCAGTATGCGGACGCCAGTGCCTTACAGGGATACCAAGTCCGGCCTGGCAATGACCCATTTTCAAACACGTATAACCCGGGATGGAGAAATCATCCCAACTTCTCCTGGTCCAACAACACGAACTTCCAGCAACCCCGTCCGAATTTCATGCAGCAACAACCTCGACCCAACTTTGTGCCCCGTCTGAACTACCAGCCACAGCAGCAGCAGCAGAGGGGACTGAAAGCAGGGTCGAGTTCAAACATTCAAGACGATGTTGCCAAAATCCTTCAGTTTATGGCTAACAGAGAGCAGCGAGATGTCAATCAGGATGCCTCCATCAAGTGCATTGAGACACAGTTAGGCCAACTGGCTGCTCGGGTCGGAACTATTGAGACTGAATTGAACAAAGGAAAGTTGCCTAGTCAACCGGAGCATGTGAATGCAGTGACTGTGATTTTGCCCGACATTGAGAGGGAGATCGTAGGCGACAAGAAAAAAGAAGGAGAAAAAGGGCCCAAAGAAGCAAGAAACTCCAGTGACACCGCTAGCTGGGCCAACCTTACACAAATCTCCGAACCCATACAGGCCGAAGATTCCCTTCCTAGGCCGACTTTTGGAGGAGAAGAAAGAACGAGACCCCGGTGGGTTTGTGATCGATGTAGCTTTTGAGAGTGGGAAAGATGTTTCAGGGATGCTAGACCTCGGAGCAGGCATAAATTTGATGCCCCTCTCTATCTATCGGACACTTGGACTCGGAGGTCTGAGGCCCACCAGGATGCGTCTACAGCTTGCCGATCACTCGCTCCGTCAACCCGAAGGGATTGTGGAAGATGTCCTGGTAAGAGTGGAGAAGTTGATAGTCCCCGTCGATTTTGTGGTTCTTGATACGGGGGATGTTGGAGAGAACGGGTATCAGCACACTATCCTCCTCGGACGACCCTTTATGGCGATCACCAACACAATAGTTGATGTGAAAAGGAGGACTGCAAGCATGATGGTGTTGGGAGAATCTACCTTTATCTCCGTCCGAGGGTCCCAGCTTGAGCCGCCAAAGCAATTGCGGGGTCATGTTCATACCAACCATAACACTCCCCCCTTCCGGCTGCGTTCGATGAAGCTGCCCCGGTCCCACTGGGGAGAGAGATATGATTTGTCAGCCGCCCGCGGCTGGTCGGGGCCTGACTATCTCCATCCTCCGCCTGCAACACCGAATTCACAGTGACTGTTCTAGTCACTGTGCACTGTATGATTGTATCTCTCCCTTTTTCTTTTTGCATTTGGTTCTATTTTTCTATTTTTTCTGCTGGTTAATTGAGTAGGTAAATGTTTCTAGCTCTGATCATCGACAATGGGTTCATTGTTCGGTTTTTGGTGTTAGGAACTTTTACATTATTAGGTGTTTTCATTATGTATATATATATACTCGCGAGATATGTCACGAGTCGCAAGTTACCCCTGAGAAACGTTATCAGTCCCAGTTTTTTCGCGACTCGCGACAACTTCGCGAGTCGCGAGTATCCCCACATCAATATGCTGCCGGTCGCCGTTTTTCTCGCGAGTCGCGAGGCATGTCGCGACTCGCGACTTACCTATTACTAATTAAATTGACGGTTTTTGTCCAGGAACTCACATCTCTCTCTCGCGATCCCAATTTTCTCTCGCGATAAAACAGTCGTCGTCTCCACCTTGCGACCCCACGATCGACTCCTCCGTTCAACCTCCGACCGACGACCACCAGCGCCACTCTCTCCGGCGGACTTGTTCCCTCCGGCAGCAAACTTTTCCAAGCCCGTCAGTTTCTCCCTCTCGCGACGCGAACCCTAGCTCGATTCTTGTCAAGTGCGACCTCCGACGAGCCTTGTCTCGGCGTTCCGTCCACTGCTCCGACCACCGTCACTCGGCGCTCCGACTGCTTCACATCCGACAACACTCCATCCACTGCCTATTCCTCCCACTTCAGTCCTCTCACAACATCAACTCCCGAACCCTAGGTCCTCTCCGACGGCCCTCGCCGGCGTCACTCTTCTACGACCGATAACGTTCGCCGGCGTCCACCAGCCCCGACATCAACCTCAGGCGACCACGACCTGCCACCATCACTACGCACAGCCTCAGCCTCTTCGAGCTCTTTCATAGCACATTCTTGATTCGGCTCCCGGTAATCGTACTCTCGTCATTCTTGCTATCTTGTGGCGCATTGGCCTTGTGTGAATTGTTGGTTGAGCAATTTGATTGAGGTCTTTTGGGTTCCGCCATTTTTGGTATTATACAAGCTTGAAGTTCACATTTTTGCCTACGAGGTGTTTGATATATTGCCTGAACTAGAACGTCACCTTCATAATGGTGAAAAAGGGGGCCGGTAACAAACGGAAGAAGACCGTCGGAGAATCCTCTGCTTCTCAGGACGAGCCGGTCGATCTACGAACCGACTACGATACCCCCTTTCTTATTCTCTCCGAACGAGAGGGGGAGGTTTATGCCCGGCTCGCGAAGAAGGATGTCTTGAAATCCAAGACATTTGACTTCGCTTTACTCTCCGATCTTGGGATCTTAGAGACCGTCGAGTCCTGCCTTGACGCACTGCGCTTGAAGACTTACGCCCGCTTGGTCCACCCGACATACCGCAACCTCACACTCGAGTTTTTCAGTACCCTCGAGATGCCGGCGACCGAGGATTATATGACGTGCCGTCTACTTGGGACGGAGAGGATCATCACTGTCGACATCATGGCAGAGGTCGTGGGACTCCACCGTGGCGGCGCGCTGATGAATAAGGGCATGTCCCCTGATATTTTTTGGCCCCAGCTTTCTCCCGACACGATGTGGGATTCCCAGGGCATGGCTAATAGCCTAATTAAGGACGGTGCGGTCGCGGTGATGCACAAATTTTTGTGCTATGGTGTGTTCGGGAAAAAAGAGGCCAACAAGGTCACTCAGATTGACCTCGCCGTACTGTGGGCTATGCTCGGGAGGAAGCAACGCGATCTGTTGACTATTTTTAAGGATGAGTGCCGAGCCATCATTCAGAACAAGCGAGCGGCGGCCTGCTTTGGTCATATCGTGACCGCTTTGGCTTTGCACTTCAAGGTCGACCCGGCGGCATCTGGCAGCCTTCCCTCTAGTATGCGGTTCATTGACTACTACGAGCTCTGTCATGGGGGCCTACTCCTTAATCGCCGCACCTTTGAGATCTATGAGAAGCGCTCGGCCTACAGCACCTATATGAAGAAGGTGGCAGCGGCCGCCTCCTCGGCTGAAGCAGGCTCGTCTCATCCTCGGCAGGAGACCGAGGATACCCATGAGACGGAGGCGATGGCGCATGATCAGGATCTTATCGACGAGGACCATCGCCTTCCGCCTCCTGATGATTGGCATCCGACCCCGGAGTCTGATTCCTGGGAGCCACAGCCCACGCGTTCGCCTCTGCACCCAGCGGAGCCATTTGCACCTCCTGCTTGGTGGTCCCAGCCTCCTCCGTGGTGGACGGCTTACGAGGAACGCTATTATCGGGACATGCGGGACATTAATGCCCGCTTTCAGGCTATTGAGCTATGGCAGAGCCAGTGGGACGCGCGGTACACACAGTGGAGCTCCGGCACCGGCCAGCCCTATCCACCTCCTCCTTCTCCTCCTCATGGACCACAGTGACTTGTCACTGTGTCGGTTAGTTTTTCTTTTTCTTTTCTCTTTATTTTGTTTATTTTTGTATTTTCTCTTTTCTTTTGTTGTGTCGGTTGATTGTGTAAGTACAACTTCCTTTCACTGCGGATCGACAATGGGGACATTGTCTGATTTTAAGTGTGGGAGAGTTTATGTGGCTATATGATTGACCAGTCTAGTGTAGGATTTATGTGTTTTGGGTCTGTACTTGGAAAATTCATGATGAGTTAAGACGTGTTTAATGGATTCGATGAGTTGTGATGTTGGTATTGTATGACATAGCGTGATGAAATGCTTGATTAATGGCTTTGATTGACATTCAGATATTTGCCCAGTGAGGTTTGAGCCTTATTTCTTTCTTGAGATACATTGGTCGTGCTCTTATTTGATTAGAACTTGCCCTGAGTCTGCATCGAAATGAATCAATTTGGGTTGTGAACTGTGAATATGATTAAGACATTTTTTGTACTTTTCTATCCTTGTNATAAATTGGGTGAAAACATATGTTTTTAGGAGAAGTGTGGGGGAAAAACCGGTTTGTTTGAGTAACCGGTTGAGCGTGCATTCTTGAGTTAGGAGTTTGAGTTATATTCGAGCCACTTAGCCTATATTTATCCTACCTGTCCAAAGAGCCTACGTTACAACCCTGAAAGACCTTTCGATTCACTTGTTTCAATTTTGATTGATTTAGAGTAGAAGTTAGACAATGGGCAAGCCTATGATTGAACTTGTTATCGACCAATTTGAGTGCATCCATATCTTTATCTGTGTAAGAAAGTGAGTAAGGCACACATATATTCCCATACTTGAGAGGGCGTCATATTAAAGTTTAGCGATCAAGCATGTAGTCGTGTTATGTTCGTATATGCCATTTGAATGCTCATTGTTGAAGTTGAACGTGTTAAGACTTATCTTGTTATCGACTGATGTCCAGACTCGTTTTTGTTTTGTGTCTTCTCTTTTCTTTTCTTCTGTTGTCTTTTCTTTTCTCTTTGTTCGGGACGAACAAAAATCTTAGTGTGGGGGAGTTTTTTGTCCCATTTTGTGTCTTTATTTCATGTTTATTTTCTTCTTGTTTTCCCCCATCTGTAGGATTTTCGTAGTTTATTTGGTCCATTTCGTTCATTTTGTGTTTTTGCCTTTAGTTTATGTTCATGTATTTTTTTTGCCGTGTTTTGCTTCGTGTTTTTTCTTGTTTTTATGTTTTCAGGAGGTAGGTTGTGCCGGTCGAGGTTGAGATTATTTGAGCCGAGACCGTGATATCGAGAATTTCCGTGGCCGAGCCAGAAGACGACAAAGAGGACTGAAAGAAACGGACAAAAACAGTTCCCAGAAAATTTCGCGACTCGTGAGTCGTCTCGCGACTCGGGTCGCGACTCGCGGGAAAAACTGAGGCTTGATGTGCAGTTCACGAGGCAGAGTCGCGACTCGCGAGATGAGGTCACGACTCGCGAGTTAGGTCGCGACTAGCCCTAGAATTTAAAGAAAATGGCGACGCGCGACTCGCGATCAGGGGATAGACGATCTCGCGACTCGTGACTCAAGTCGCTAGTCGCGACTTAACCGGCGCGAATTTCGAGGACGGGATTTTAACATCAGATTTCGATCCTAGGGTGGATTATTCACTTCCAGACGTTGTTCTTTACGTTCTTTCTCTGAGAAAACTCATTCCTTTTCATCCTTTGACACTTTTGATTTGTTTTGGAGATTGAAAAACTCCTATTTCTTGCTTTGGATTTGGATTCACTTGGATTCGACGTTGGATTCTTTATATTAATCGTAAGTTATTTTTCTCAATTGCTTTGTTGATGATGATGGCTTGGGTTAATTTGAATGTTGATGTTAAATTCATTATGAGTAGCTAAATCCATTCGCTAGGGATAGGGGATGATTGATTAGGTTCGTTATAATTGAGTGCTTTTGATTGTTCATGTCTATGCGAGTTGTGTGAATCATAGGGTTAGTAGATTGATCACCTTTCTAACCTAGATAATCAACGTGTAGAACCGAGAGGGGAGACGTTGGTCGAATTAGGCTCGTTTAGAATAGATTTGTTTGGAAACGTATTATCTATGAGTTGCTGGAATTGATAGTTGGTCGTTTACATTTACTCTCTTGTTACGAAGAGTTATTGAGAGTGAACCTCTGAACGAAAAACGATTCAAGACCTTTAACAGAGCAATCGATTGCCGGTGATTATGTTAGAACCGAAAGCAATTATCCCCGATTCCCTAGCACTTTACCCATTCAGTAAATTCATTTGCTATTTTGCTTTCATTTTATTCAGTTTAAATCAGTAGTTGATAATTGAAACCCAAAGAATACTGAATTAGAGTGTTTAGGAATTTTTCTTCTCTTTTTCGTGACTGAATATACGCACAAGAATATCCGGCTAATCTTCCTTGCGATACGACCCGGGGACGAATCTTTCGATTCTACTCCTATAAAATTACTGACAACACATATTTTTCGACCTTCATTTCCTGTTTGTGCATGACAACCTGCATTGTCGTTTACTCCCCGCTGTCCACTCTTCCCCGCAACCATGCCGTGTATATAAATATCCAGTCCATATGCTAATGTATTTTCCTCAGCAAGAACTCAAAAAATTCCATTAGTCGTCTTTTATTCACATCCTCTAATTTGTAATTTCGATAGCCATAATAACAACAGATGAATAAATTAAAGCAGTCAAATTGGTCCACATGCGTTTATACCACATCTTAATCTTCAAACAAGCCTCTTTACCATGATATAAAATCACATAAACACCCACTCACAGGTACAGTCGACCAGAATTTTACAAAATCATGAATTCAACAAAAAATGACAACAAACCATATTTCACAGATATAAACAACCATTAAACCAATGCACTAAACAAAAATTCAAATGAGTTGCTCCCGATACTAAGCTCCTAGGGCATGACGACTCGAGACTGGCCAATCTGAAGGCCTTAGTCACGCCAGATTTTTGTTCAAGGCGTACATCTCATTTTTTGCATTTTGTTAGTCACCCAAAAAATAATTCAAAACATATCACAGCCCCAACAACATTTCGCCCAAAATATCCAAATAATGAATATTCCTCCAAAAAAGCATGCTAAAGGACTCAATGTGTCGATAAATTGTGTCCACCAAACTTGACCGCCGACCAAAGTTGGGATTAATTTCATACCTGAAGGTCAAGAATACCACTCCAAATTATCCTACCTCTTTGAAAGAAAGTTATTTCTGCCTTTGAGATTGCCACCGGCGATCGGCACCCTCAAAACCTGTTCCCCATTATCACCATGCTTTGATGGATTCATGCTCGCTCATTTTGTCCTCGAAACTTAATGACTCATCTGCAATAGCTTGTCAAGACTCGGGTTATTTTGTTGTTTCCGCATGAGTTGTCTACGTAAGTCTCTGAGACCCGCATCACCCAACATATCCTCCTGATTTGTCTACACCATTCATCGAGAACCAAATTACCTTGCCAAAGGGTTTATATTCCAATGCTCACGGATTTTTCTCGACAAGAATTCAAAGGGATATCATTAGCCACATTATATTCACGTCATCCATTTTGCAATTCTCCAAGCAAGAAGAATGAGAAATTAAATACAAACATCACAATCTTCTTTATTTAAGATACACTCGAGCAATGACATGCTTAAACAAAAATTTACGAATAATCAATTCAAACAAAATTTTTGGCTTTTTGAACGGGTCACCCCAGACGGCACTAATGGTAGTGAAATGGACTTCACCTGAGCTCCTTCAACTCGGACGGCCTCCGTACTTGCAATTATTCTCCAATATATTCCTTTTTATCCATTAAAACCGGTCCAGTATAATATCCCATATAAGGAGTCGACCTCAATAATGTTACAACAAGAAGGTCAAGTGGTCATGGTTGCGACTTGAGGACCTGAGAGCTGTACGATAAAGGGGGAAAGAATCTTAGTATGATGAAAATTATAGCTTGCCAAGGAGACTTTTCTAGATAGAGACGTGGTAAGTTGGGAAGAGGATCTGGTTAGATCTCTTGTCTAACAAAGGATTCACTTGAACATCAAAATACTCACCCTATATAAGGGTAACCAAGTTCTATGTTAATATCTATAGCATATTTACACATTAAATATATATTTTACAGTTTATCTCTTGAACCGGTTCTGACTTGAGCATCGGAGTGTCTACGACGGCAACCCCTCATGGCGCATTACAGGTCACCAGAGCTCAAAGCTGGAGGAGGTTCGACGTTCGATCTATTTAATTTGATCCATGAAAAATTGACACATCAAATTGGCACCTGTTCGTGGGAACATTCAGTCTTTTACTGGCTATAAGGGGCTGATCGGTTTCTCACAGTAAGCTTGTCAGTTGGAAGATCATGAAAACAAATAGTCTAAGAAAAATTTATTAAAAGAGATGGATGGAGCTTGGAAGTCCCGGATGCTAGGGACAAGACCTCAACCTCGATGGTCGAAGTCGACGGGCACGTTAATTAAAACCCATGAGACACTACTGACGCCCCACATGTAGTTGACCCCAGTGGGAGGAACACTGGAGAGACCCATGGTCGACAAGAAGTTCGCGGTCTTTCATTAGAACTATAGAAATCCCAAGAGGACAAGGGTTGATTGTAGCCCAAGGTATTGATATTCAGCAGTAATGCAACCTGGCGGTGGATCGACCTCAGAATCAGGTCGAAGAGCAGACGCTAAAAGTCTTAGAGCATGAGGTCGCACCGAGAAGCCAAGTCATTCAGCTTACTACAGGAGAATTGGATTAAATTGTGGTTGAAGCATTGGCCTCAACTCAGGTGCTAAATCAGTTAGAGCCCGTTACCCCACAACCGCGGTCTCAGAGGAAACCTGGGGAGGCAGAAACAAGGGTGGCCCCATTGCCAACAATCGCGTCGCGACAAGCTTGAAATGTCGTGCTGGACATGCTAGCAGCCCAAGTGAAGGACGTGTAGGCCCGAGTTGGGGGCAGAGTGGCGCCTGAAGTCAATGGCCATCTATTCGCTGAGGAAGTTTTAGAGGCAAACCTACCTAATAATTTTCATGAGCTAAACCTGTCCTATGATGGTTCGACAGACCCGGCCAAACACCATAGGTCATTTGAAAATAAAACAGTACTTCACAAATACAACATGTTTATTGTAGATCCTTCCTTACAACACTAAAAGGGTCGACACAAGATTCATTCCACCAGTTTCCTGCCAGTTCGATCTACAATTTCAAAGGATTCAGCTCGCAGTTTACCAACAAGTTTTCGGGTGCTAAAAAGCATGAGAAGACTTATCTGGCCTTGATTAGCATGAAACAAATGGAAGAAGATTCCCTCCGCGTTTACTTTTCTCGTTACACCAAAGAGTGTGTAGAGGTCCCGTCAGCCTTAGGGGAAATCAAAGCGGGATGTCTTACCTGAGATCTTTCGCCAAGACTATGTAGGAAATCATTAGCAAAAAGATCGGCAAGGTCTTTTGACAAGCTACTGTCCAGGTACAACAATATCAATATGGAAGAAGGTGAGGTCGATTTCTTGTAGGTCTACACAACCAAGGTTAAGAAAGCTAGGGAGAAGACTCGCTCAAGTGAAAAGAAATCTCCAAACAAGAAAGTAAGGTCAGAAGAGCGGGCAAGGATGGGTTACAGGTTCAACTAATACGCACCCCTAGTAGTTCTCCAGCAGGATGTGTTCGAGGTCTTAGAAAAGTCGGGTAAAGTGGAGATCTTTGCTCGATCTAACCCCATTCCAAGGAAGAGAGGGTACATGCCTTTGAGAGGTGACTCATACTGCTAGTACCATAGGGACTATAGCCACTCAACTAACAGTGAGCTCAAGGATGAGATTGAAAGGCTAATTTGGGTTGGGCACTTCAAGGAATTTGTCGTAATATATAAGAGACATAGATACGATCGTGAGGTCGTGAAAAGATCAGGCGGACTAAGGAGCTTTATGACGGACCGTCTATGAGGGGCATGATTCAGATGAGAGCAGAAGGACCAATAGACAGGGACTCCCACAGAGAAAATAAGAGGACTTACAGAGGCAAGGATGTAACACCCCGCCTACTTACTACTGGCTTTTCAAAAATCAAAGTAAAGTTCTTTATATTTTCGAAAATACTTTAACTTACTCGTGGGATGTTACTTTACTCACTTACTTACTTACTCACTTTTTGCATAAATGGGTTTCTTTTAACTGGCTTAAGCAACTTGGCCTAAGACTTAGGACTTATGGGTACGCTGGACCCAACTGCTTACTTAACTTCTTTCTTAACTCTAAGTTGCTTACTTAAGGATAAATCCATTTTACCTTTTTCTTTTCTCAGTTATAAACAAACCGGCTATAAGGGTACCGTGCATTTACTGGAAAAGAAAACATACTTATTTTATGCATAGATCATGTTCATAGTTTGAAAATAGCAGAAGCTAAATGAGTTCACAAAACATGTTCAAAACACACACATACACACACATACACACACACACACAGAGTTCAGAAACATATTTGTTAAATCTCATGCATCATATAATTTTCAAAAGACTTCTTGCTCTGGACCACAACCACCAAGCTCGCTCATGCGCCACGTTGGACTCCGTCACCTTAAAAAATAAAGGGTGGGGGCGTGAGAAAAACCACTATGTTCCACAGAAACCGACACTAAATACACATTAACCATAATATTGTATCATGAAATAAGCATATGCGCAAGTAACACTGAATTGATACTAACTCTCGGATGCTGACCGGTAAAATGTGTGCACATTTCGATGGACACTTAAGGCACATTGTTTGTCCATTTTTGTTACATTTTTTATACTTATTTTGCTTTTATTTTTTTCCCGTTTTAGGTCGTTTCTTTTGTTTTTAGTTCGTTTCGTGTTTTATTATGTGTTTTCCTTTATTTTGAGTCTTTAGGTGTTTTTCGTTTATTTTTTCAGTTTTTCATTGTGTTTTGTCGTTTTTGGTGTGTAGGTTGGGAGCTTCGGGAGAATTTTTTCTTCAGAAAAAGTTGGTTTCGAGAGCATAACTGGATAGAGGGGTTCGTTGGCGACGCATAGAAAAAAATAGAACTCAATTTCGAGTTCGGACGAGCCCAAACGAGCCTGAAACGTAAAGTGGCGCAGTGCAGCCCGAGTCGCGACTCGCGACATAAAAGTCGCGACTCGTGAGATGAAAGTCGCGACTCGTGAGAAAAACAGACCCTGAAGGAGCAGTTCGCGAGTTTGAGTCACGATTCGCGAGATGAAGTCGCGACTCGCGAGATGATGTCGTGACCACCCCCAAAATTTGGAGAATTTGACGATGCGTTGGGATCTATGAGGATCTCGTTATGTACAAGTCATGAATTCAATAGCAAACGTAAACCTATGCGCAGCGGATCTAAAAGTTTGACGTAGAGAACTTATGGCTTAAAAGTTATGTAGATCTGGTTGACCACAAACGGTTGACCGCAAATCACGTCTTGGGTTGAACAAACAAGATCAGATAAAAAAAGGATCAAACGGGTGCAAACGGATTAAAACCAAACTTGCAGCCAGACAGCTTGCGACGGCGCGTGAGCGCGGGTGCGACATCGAAATCCAGCGATCTCAGCGGCGATGGAAAGCTCTCGTCGAGAAGGTTATCTGGGTATGCTGTGCGTCCCAATCGGACCTCCGATTAGTTCTGTAGGATAAAATATATTTCGTCTCGGTTTACCTACAGATCTTCTACTGTATTACTCAATACACCCTTCTTCAACTTGTACCAGTAGAGCAACAAGAAGAAGATAAAGCTCGAATGAGATCTAGAGAGAGAGAGTAGGGGGTGGCGGTAGTCATATATTATGAGATGGTCATCACTTCTCATGAGCTTAATGATGTATATATAGAGATACAATAGGGACCCTTAGGAGATTAGGAAAATGACTCCTTAATTAATTAGACTAACTGTGGGTCAAGCCCACTCCTCTAGTTAATTAAATAATATTAATGGGCCATCAACATTATATTATTGAACTCTCTTTTCCTAGCCCAAATTACATTTGAGACTCCAATAATAATTACTCGATTTACCTCCCCACGTTTAAGATATAATTTCCATTAATTAATTCGATTACTGACAATCAAGAATTAATTAATATTATTATTTCATCGAAGCTAGTGCTCGTTCATCACATTTTTATTATGCCAGAACTTAATCCACCTGCAAGGTTTAGGATAACAATCTTTTATGAACTCACTCCGGGGACATCATCAAACTAACGCACATGGTGACCGTAAATATCCTAATAGCACATCCTATATATAATAATATTACCCAAAATAGTAGGAATATTGATCCAGTGAACTGAACTTCACCCAAGTGAATCAAAGTAATATATACTATATATATCTGCCTGTTAAATATCTCACGGGTTAAGAGAACGTAGTAATTAGCCGAGGCCTAGTTCATTTACGACGATCAGTATAAAATGAACTTCTCCTCTCTGGGATCCTGTTCAATACATAAATGTACAAGTGCAACTAATCAGTCAAGACAAACTGTACAGTTGACACTACAACCTTTCGGATAGGGTGTTCATGTCCATCTAGGTTGTGAACAACTATTCTTGTTCGCAAGTGACTGATAGAGTGAACTTCGGTTCGCCCGATGACGACCTACCCTATCTAAGTGTAGAACAACAGAACGTAGAACTTGTTTAATCTAACATGATTCCCATTCATAAAGGGTAAATGTGTAATAACATGCAAAGTCAAGCTTTCAGTATATAACACTAACAATCTCTCACTTATACTTAAAGCTTTCGCTTTTACAGTATAGTCCTATCAATCCGTTTTTCTAAAAGACCTATGTCGATCCTATAGCCATGCTCATGACTCTCATTCCCGAGTTTGACGAAGAGCTTCCTCGTCAAACTCTTCGTGAAAGGATCAGCTAGGTTGTTCTTCGATGCAATCTTGGCAACATCAATGTATCCTTTACCAACGATATCCCGAATCAGATGGTATTTGCGCTCTTTGTGTTTGCTTGCCCTGTGGGTTCGAGGTTCTTTTGAGTTCGCTACTGCTCCACTGTTATCACAGTACACGGTGATACCACGTGGCAAACTCGGTATAACCTCTAATTCCATTAAGAAGTTCCTGAGCCAAACTGCCTCTTTCGCTGCCTCTGAGGCTACTATGTACTCGACTTCCATGGTAGAGTCTGCCATGCATTTCTTCTTTGCACTCCTCCATGAAATGGCTCCACTTCCCAAGATAAACACATAACGTGAGGTTGACTTACTTTCATCCCTATCTGACTGGAAATCGAAATCACTGTAACCCAAAGGTAACAAGTTGCCTGCACGGTAAACTAACATGTACTCCTTAGTCCTTCTCAGTTACTTGAGTATATGCTTCACCACAGACTAATGTTCTCGTCCCGGATTACTTTGATATCTAGCTACCATGCCAACGGCGTAGCTAATATCCGGCATAGTGCACAACATTGCATACATGAGACTTCCTACTGCCGAAGCATAAGGAACTGTCTTCGTCTTCTCTATCTCCTTAGACGTCTTAGAAGACATCTCATTAGATAGAGGTATTCCATGTCTGAAAGGTAACATACCTTTCTTGGAATCCTGCATGCTGAATTTGGCTAAGACAGTATCTATGTATGAAGACTGGGATAAACACAACATTCTTTTCTTACGGTCTCTAATGAGCCTAATACCAAGAATATGTCCTGCTTCACCTAAGTCCTTCATATCAAACTGCTTAGACAACCACACCTTTACGTCTGACAACTCCTTCTTACTGTTTCCAATAAGCAGTATGTCATCTACGTAAAGCACAAGAAACACCACCACGCTCCCACTGAATTCCTTGTAAACACAGTGCTCATCCGGATATTGAGTGAACCCGTACGACTGGATCACCTCATTAAAACGGATGTTCCAAGATCTCGAAGCTTGCTTCAGTCCATAAATAGACCGAAAGCTTACACACTACATGCTCACGACCTTCAGCAATGAATCCCTCTGGTTGCTGCATATAGATGTTTTCCTGCAGGTTCCCATTAAGGAAAGTTGTCTTGACATCCATCTGCCAGACCTCATAGTCCATATGAGCGGCTACTGTAATGCCCCACTTTTATTTTACAAAAATTTCGGACTTTCTAAAAAATCAGATTAAATTTTTCAAAATTTATCTCAAAAATATTTATGGCGTTACTCATTTTCAACATCAAACATCAATATAATTCCAACTCCCAAAACAGGTTTCCATAAAGTTCATCAATCACCCAAACCGGGTTCCAACAATAATCATAGAATCTAAGGAGCATCTCTTTAACATTATTTCAATCATAATATCCATAAATCATAAATGCATAAATATCCCAAGTTCATAAATCATAAAATCAGTTCATAAGGCGGAAGCATAACCAATAATAAACTCGGTCTCATAAACCGACCACCACTCGCTCTACTCCGCCGTCGTACCTGCCTTACTTAACCTGAGACATTAATTTCAGGTGACAGTGAACACAAATAGAAAACGTAGTGCTCACCACTATGCAGTAAACATTAATCAATATATAAAAACAGTAATCTTAAATAAGTCAGGTATGATCGCAGCATGTATACGAATCATTTAATTATCCCAATCTCCCATCAATAATATCAATAATCAAGACTCATGTGCACACCTACGCATAGACTACTGCCGGTAAATTGTCGAATGGCCCTTGGCCTCACATCGACCTCCAAGCCAGTAGGACTAAACCATCCCGCCGGCCAAGGCCTCGCCTTGGTCTTACAAACGAGGATCTCCGGCCGAGGGACCTAAGCCCTGGTCTTACGACTCTTAAAAGGAGACTACCCTACGGGTACGTTCCATAGCTACGGGGATAACCGTTCGACGGCCGGTACATGTCACATCGAAGGCTACATGGTTCACATGCATACATTGGTCATACCACAAGTTATAAATTTATAACATTTACAGCATAGCAAATTTTAGAATAACGAACCCACCTGGTAACAGCAGAAGATAAAGCACAACAATTGATTGGAAGGCGAGCTCGACTCGTCAAACACCTACATTTATTAAAATAATCCTATGAATAACTATTCCACACATGGGTTCACTCATTTCGACATTCATACGATCAGACTCGACTCATGTAGTTCGTATAAGCAAGCAATTAAAAACAATTTTTTTTTTTTTTTTTTTTTTTGNTGAAAACACACATAAATTTCCAAAACATACCCCGCGCAGCGATTTTGAAATCAACACCATTTACAACACATAATCCATATTGACACAAATCCAGTTGCATATGAATTCTAAGACATGCCTTTACAATTCTCATGAATACATCAGAAGCAAATAATGGCATTTTTCAGGTCTTAAATCATCAAACATACGAAACAGGGATGCTGTGAAAAATCTGGAAACATATAGTGGACAGAACCTCAGTATATTCAATATAAATGGGGCTACAGACATGCTATTGAGGAAATTCGAAAACCAAAATGTAGCTAACTTAAATATAAACAACCTTTCTGAAGACCTCATTGGCAAATAAAGGCATTATCAACAGTTTTAAACACAAAACATTTAGGTCATATAATTTGTCAGAATTTGATTCGGCTTACAAACATCACTTCAGTATTTGTAGTCTAAATCATGCTATAGACCTACAAATGACCAGATTTAAGAACACGTGGACAGCCAAGAGACATAGTAACAATTGTCATGAAGACCACATTCACATTTGAGCATGTTAGAACATCAATTGTAGACCAAACTTTGATATCATATACACAGCCGAATTTTCAGAAAAACTGCTTGCACAATATTATTATAAAAATCACACCTCATGCTACACTTATCATATTGACATGCTTCTTACCTTGTTGGAAACCTACAAGAAAGTACTACAACTTTCATTTAGAATGATAAAGCAGATAAGGTCATTACAGAGGGGAAAAATCAATTAACATTTAGAACCACCTTGTTGTCCAAAAGTATAACTCACTACACGCATATCCTACTTCAATCTAACACAAACTGAGCCACAGTCATCATATCAGCATGAATTTTACATCATCAGAAATCTTAGAAAAAGACCTATAACTTTCATGAAATCATATTTTCATTGAGCACATTAAGATGAAATAAACAGACATAACATTCAACACACACATGCTGTCGGGATTTATTAAAAACTGCTTGCGCGATAAATTTGTAAAAATCATAACTCTCATTTCAAGTCGGATTTTCGAATTTCCAAAGCTCACAGAACCACAACAGAATGGCTCGACAGAGGCTGTACAATTCACGAATATTATCAGATGTGATATACCAACATCATAATAACACTTAAGCATTTTAAACACCTATATTCTCATCAATATACATATAAACGAGCGAGGACTTGACTTTTAGAATGATATCGACAAACACTTTACACAGCCACGTAAATTTCATATAAACGGTTGACTGCAAATCACGTCTTGGGTTGAATGAACAAGATCAGATCAAAAACGGATCAAACGAGTGCAAATGGATCAAAACCAAACTTGCAGCCAGACAGCTTGGGACGGCGCGTGCGGCGTCGGAATCCAGTGATCTGGGTGGCGATGGAAAGCTCTCGTCGAGACAGTTGTCTGGGTATACTGTGCGTCCCAATCAGACCTCCGGTTAGCTCTGTAGGATAAAATATATTTCGTCTCGGTTTTTCTACATATCTTCTACTGTTTACTCAATACACCCTTCTTCAACTTGTACCAGTGGAACAACAAGAAGAAGATAAAGCTCAAATGAGATCTAGAGAGAGAGAGTAGGGGGCGGCGGTTTGGCCGTATATTATGAGATGGTCATCACTTCTCATGAGCTTAATGATGTATATATAGAACTACAGTAGGGACCCTTAGGAGATTAGGAAAAGGGCTCCTTAATTAATTAGACTAACTGTGGGCCAAACCCACTCCTCTAATTAATTAAATAATATTAATGTGCCACCAACATTATATTATTGCACTCCCTTTTCCTAGCCCAAATTACATTTGAGACTCCAATAATAATTACTCGATTTACCTCCCCACGTTTAAGATATAATGTCCATTAATTAATTCGATTACTGACAATCAAGAAAGAATTAATTTATTATTATTTCACCGAAGCTAGCGCTCGTTCATCACATTCTTATTATGCCGGAACTTAATCCACCTGCAGGGTTTAGCATAACAATCCTTCATGAACTCACTCCGGAGACATCATCAAACTAACGCACATGGTGACCGTAAATATCCTAACAACACATCCTACATATAATAATATTACCCAAAACAGTAGGAATAATGATCCAGTGAACTGAACCTTACCCTAGTGAATCAAAGTAATAGATACTATATATATCTGTCTGTTTAATATCTTACGGGTTAAGAGAACGCAGTAATTAACCGAGGCCTAGTTCATTTACGACGATCAGTATAAAATGAACTTCTCCTCTCTGGGAGCCTGTTCAATACATAAATGTACTAGTGCAACTAATCAGTCAAGACAAACTGTACAGTTGACACTACAACCGTTCGGATAGGGTGTTCATGTCCATCTAAGTTGTGAACAACTATTCTTGTTCGCAAGTGATCGATAGAGTGATCTTCGGTTCGTCCGATGATGACCCACCCTATCTAAGTGCAGAACAACAGAACGTAGAACTTGTTTAATCCAACATGACTCTTATTATAAAGGGTAAATGTGTTATAACATGCAAACCCAAGCTTTCAGTATATTACACTAACACGCGCGACTCGTGACTCGAAGAATAGGGAAGTTGCAACTCGCGACTTGGCTATGCGAAAATCGAGATGCGGGATTTTAAGTCAGATTTTGGACCTAGGGCACTCTATTCTATTCCAGACTTTCTTTTTTATGTTTTTCTCTCTAGAAAACATATTCCTCTCTTAGTTATTTCACTTTGGATTTTATTTGGAGATTAAAAAACTCCTTCTCTTGTTTTGGATTTGGATTGTTCGTTGGATTCGACTCTTGGTTCTCTATTAATTGTAAGTTTTCCTTTTCAATTAGTCCTTGAATATGAATGCTTGGGTTCTTGAGATGAATTTGTGTTGAATTCCATATGAGTAACTAATTTGTTCGCTAGGAATAGAGGATGGTGATGATGTTTAGAATTTAATTGTGATTTTCGTGCTTGCTGATCATTCAATTTATGCGAGTTGTTCTTAACTAGGGTTTATAATTCTCGTACATTTAATGTTGAATATTGTCGAAGAGTGACACTTCGATTAGCAATTGATTTCCAATTGCATATGATTCGTTCTTTTGTGATGTGTTTAAATTCAACGAACAAGTAGATTAACAATCGTCTAGTATAATTAATCAACTCTTAGAACCGAAAGGGGAGGAGTTGATCGATCTAGGCTCGCATGAAATAGACTTGTTCAGAAACGTATTGTCTATGTGTAGTGTGATTTGCGTGATTTACCGTCTATGTTACCCTCTTGTTACGAAGAGTTATTGAAGACTATCGCTAGACGTTAGGTTGTTCAAATCATTTAACCGAATGTTCTTAGCTTGATATTATCATTGGTTAGAAAATTATCATCCCCGACTCCTTAGCTTCTTATCATCATTTGATCTTTGTCATAGCTTTTTAATTCTATTTTGCATTGTTTGAATTCTCTTTCGTAGTTGATAATTAAAAACCACTATCTTGATTAGAGCGTTAGGATTTATTTTTCATTTATGTGTTATCAACCCCATTCCTAGAGTCCGAACCACCTTCCTCGAGAGATCGACCCGAGGACCGAATCTTTCGATTCAGTACTCAGTAAAAATATATTTTGCTACAACAAAATTGGCGCTATTGTCGGGGAAGGAAAGTAGGATATTTGATTTTGATGCTGATTTTATTTTCTTATGTTTCTCTTTATTTTGTGATTTTTGCGTTTGGGTTCTTTCTTTGTGTCCTGATTTTCGCGGTTTCGTGTGGTTGTTTTGTTTCTTGTATGCAGGGCACTTGACCGAAGAGCTCAATGAACTCAGGCTACCTAGTCGCATCCTCATACGCTCACTACTAGAATAATGGGCCGAACTACGGTTCGTGGGAGTATGGCCAGGCATATTGTAGCGCCCGTTCGAATATTAGATTTTTTTGATTTTATTTTAATTAATGGTATTTTATTTTATTATTCATAAGCCTTGATTATGTGAAAATATATTACATTATCATGTGGATAATATAATTATATAGCTCGTTCTATTTTATTTTATCGATCGCCGTTTGAATTTTCGGTTTAATCGCGTAAGCCGAATTGTTGTCCGTTTTAATTCGTTTCCGAACCCTAGCCTATTCATGGTCTTAGCCATGGTTCATGCATGTGATTAAGAGCTTATTAAGTATTTTCTAAGTCTAAGTAAGTCTTGGAAGTATTAACAATAGTCAAAGCTCTTGTAGCTTCACTTTGCACAACTTATTGCCGGGGATAATAAGCACCGAACCACTCACATTTTTCAAGCCAATGGCTCAAACCATGAGTTCTTTCTCCCAAGACCCATAATCAGGTGAATTAAGGATCATTTGATCCAAGTTCGTCCATGTGATGAATTAAGGAAAGTCAATTACCATGAGAATTAAAGATGCATGTACTTAGTTATTATTATAATGGCAAGATGTGAAAATTTTGTCGTATTTCACCTAAGATTTGACTAATGCACGTTCCTATATCATGTGAGACTAGACAAGGATCATTAGTTTCAGCTAATACCAGATAATGACAAGAGAATTGGTCCCAATCCACCTAAGTCAACTCTAAGACACCTCATACACATGAGAGAGATTCAACCACCGAGTTTACTATCATTTTTTCATGTTATATCAAGCCATCTTATATGTCTCACTTCCCATATAAGTATAGAACATATTTAGACTTAAAAACACGAGCATACCTCTGAGAAAAAGAGAGAAAATTCGAGAGTTATAAGATTAAGTCATTTTCGAGAGCAAATAAGCACGGGTGGAGAAGGATTCGAAATAAAGCTTGTTATAGTCATTTTTCATGAGGTATGTCTGAACCAAAGTATTTTTTGGATCATTAGAAGTCAAGTGAGATTTAGAATTTTGAAAATCTGATTTGAAACGAGTGAGTTATGATTTTTACAAATTTTTTGTGCAACAGTTTTTAATAAAACACGGCAGCAAGTTCACATTAAATGTTTGACCTGTTTATTTCATCTTAATGTGCTAAAATGAGTTTGTGATCTTCATGAAAGTTATAGGTCTATTTTTAAGCTTTCTGATGAGGTAAAATTCATGCTGATGTGATGTTTGTAGCTCGGTTTGTGTTAAATTTAACTAGGATCTGCATGAAGTGAGTTTATACTTTTGGGCAGAAACTGACTCGTAATTTATTTTTCCCTTCTTAATGACATTATCTGATTCAGTGTTCTAAATAAAAGTTGTAGGGATGTCTCTTAGGTTTCTAATAAGGTAAGAATCATATCTATATGATAAGTGTAGCATGAGATGTGATTTATATAAAAATGTTGTGCAAGCAGTTTTTCTGAAAACCTGGCTGTGTATATGATGTTGATGTTTGGTCTGATATTAATATTCTAACATGCTCAAATGTGAAAGTAGTATTCATGAAAATTGGTTTTATGTTTCTTAGCTGTCCATATGTTTTTGAACCTTATCATTTGGAGGTCTGTAGCATGATTTAGGATAGAATAACTGAAGGGCTGTTGTTAGCCGAACTTAATTCTGACAGATTTTATGACCCGAATGTTTTGTGTTTAAACCCAGATAAAACATTATTATTTTTCAATGTGTTCTTCAGCAAAGTTGTAGATTAATGAGTTAGCTACATTTTGGTTTTAGAATATTCTTGATAGCATGTCTGTAGCTTCACTTAAATTAAAAATACTGAGGTCCTATCCGCTATATGTTTCCAGATTTTTCACAGCATCCCTGTTTCAAGTGTTTGATGATTTATCTCCTGGTAGATGACCTTATTTGTTTTCGATATCTTCATAACAATTTTAGATGCATGTCTTAGGGTTCAAATGCAACTGGAATAATGATTATATGGTATATGTGCTGCAAGTTGAGTTGATTTTAAAATCACTGTGCGAGTTAAATTTTGAAAACTCATGTTGAATGTTCGGAAATAGAGTTTAATCTTGTTATGTGTGCTTATATGAACTATATGAGTCGAGTCTAATCAAATGAATGTTGATATGCGTAAATACATGTGTCGGATAGTCAATGATGGGTCCCTTTATATTAATGTAGGTGTTTGACGAGTCGAGCTCATTTTTCTACCAATATTTCTGTGCTTTATCTACCACTTCGGTAACCAGGTGGGTTAGTTATTCTAAAAAGTCTATGCAATGTGTGTTTAAATATGTTTGCAAATTTGGCGTGATCTATTATGCATGTGAACATGTAGCCTATCGATGTGAGCTATCATGGCCGTCGGTATGGTTGTCCCCGTCGATGTAATACGGTTGCCCGTTGCGAGGCAAGTCTCCTTAAGACCTAATGAAAGGCTGTTCCCGTTTCGTGGCATGTACTCTCGTCGTTAGGGTAATGAATCCCCTTTCCGCGACTAATGAAAGATGTGTACACAGGAGTATTTATGTTTATGTTATATCATGTAGGAGATGAGACATATGTGATATTGTTTATGTTCATGCTGCGACCATGCCTATTTAACATATTGTAAATGTGCATTTGCATAGTGTGAGCATTATTTTCATCTTATGCTCACTCCCACATGCTCTTAACGAATGCAGGTTAAGCAGTGGCGCTTGATGAGACAAGGCGAGTGGTGGTCTTGCCTGTTATTTATGCTTATTATTTTGCTTCCGCTTTTCATGAACTTATGTTGATTTATTCGAACGTAATGGTTGTTTAGATTTTGAAAACTTGTTTATTTTGAAAAACGTTTTGGATTGGTTTATGTTGATTTATCCTTAACCACATTCGTGAGTATGTGGTTAAGGATATCATGACGTTTATGTTTATTGTTTATGTGGTTAATGAAAACCGTTGGAAAATCGGGTAATGAATCCCCGTAGTTCAGATATGACTTGAATTGTTTTTGAAAAGAATGAGTAACGCCAAAAAGTTTATGATTCGAAAAATGAATTTCGAAAATTTTTACCTTGATTTTTGGAAGAGCCATGGATTTTCTTTGAAAATCGATTGGGGTGTTACACATATGCCTACCCTTACGAGCAACCGTGAAATCCGTTATCGTTCGAGCAATCATATGAGTCTCCCGTGGACTCCTTAAAGTACGATGCTAAGCTCGATCAGATTCTCGATATTCAGACCTCCCAAGCAGCCCGGAGGAAAAATCTTGAGGCCGGAATCGAGAACCTAGGGGAACGCATTCGAGTTATGGAGGACCGAGTTTACAATTCTTTCTCAAATTTCCCCGTGGAAAATGAACATTGGGAGGACATTTTGACATTTGACGAAAATCTCGATCTCGTTCTTGCTCGTGTGTCGGCCCAAACAACTTAACTAACGGAGATTGAGGTTAGATGCACTCGATTGGTGGTGCACCTTGACGGTATAATGGAACACATCCAGTCCGTTGAGCCACAAGTTGATGAGTCCCTAATCATTGTCTATCAGATTCATGCGGGCGACACTGAAGAAGAGGAAGATGCGCTTCTAGAGATTGAGGGTGATATCCTGATGGAAGAAACTCTTGGGTCCGAATTTGAGAGTCCCTCACTTGAGACATCCCTCCGCACCGTCGAGAAGGCTTCATTTAGATCGACATGCTCCACGGACACTCTTGTATTCCGAGAAGTTGACCGTGGAGATTTGATGAGAAGAGCTCTGGGCCGTTTCATTACCATCCTCGGTGCTCATGCTCGGTTCTACAAGAACACTTGGGAGGCAACCCAAGTTCTATTGCTTTCTTAATTATTTTCTTTTTGCTTTTTATTATTTATCTATGAATAATTGGAGTTTTGGTGGTTTTCTATTTAGGAACGAGTTCGAGAGCTCGAGCAGGGGAAGACAGATGAACGTGAAATATCTAGGTTCTGGGTTGAGCATGGGCGAAAGGCCTGCATGGGAATGCTTACTACACTCGAAGCATCTTCGGTTTGGGTACCTTTTTCTCTTTTTATCTTTTTCTGTTGCTCCTTCCTTCTGTCCTTTCTTTTGAGTTTGGTGTTCTTGTGTTAGCTGCTAGGGTTGGTTCATTATGTGAATTTGCTTGGTCCTATTATTTGACTTCTTGGTTTTGTGTTGAAGCAATGAGGACATTGCCTCATTTTAAGTGGGGGGGAGGTTTACGTGGATTTTTCATGCTTATGTGGTGGACCGGTCTAGTGTAGGTTTTGTGTGTCTTATGAGTATGGACATTGGAATTTCAAGATTAGTTAAGACTTATTTGATGAATTCAATGAATTGTGATGTTGGTCGTATGCTGCATAACGTGATGAAATGCTTGGTTGATTGCTTTGATTCGCATTCACATATCTACATAGTGAGGTTTGAGCCTTATTTGTTTCTTGAGATACATTGGTCGTGCTCTTGTTTGATTAAAACTTGCCCTGAGTCTGCTTTGAAATAAATTGATTAGAATTGTTAACTGTGTATATGATTAAGGCGTTTATTGTATTCTATCATTTTCTTTATCTGCCAATTATTCCTTAGTCTTCCCTTTTTTAGCCTTATTTGATTTTTGTTGATAACCTCGTGATGATGACGTTGTTGGAGTTGCGGGCTAAGAATTGGAGGGGATGATTGTTGGAGTTGTTTTTATATATATAAAAAGAAATCGAAAGAAAAAAAAGAGAAAAAAATGTAGCCGAATGGATTATTAAATGTCCAATAAGGTTTACACACAAAAAAAAAGAAAAAAAAAAAGAAAAAAAGAAAAAAGAAATAAAATGGGTGAAACGTGTGGTTTTAGGAGAAGTGTGGAGGAAGATCCGTTATGTTTGAACAACCGGCTGAGTGTATGATTTTTGGGATAAGGTGTTTGAGTTATGTAATGAATTCGAGCCACTTAGCCTATATTCATCCTACCTGTCCAAAGAGCCTACGTGACAACCCGGAAAGACCTTTTGATGCACAAGTTTCGATTTTGATTGGTTTAGAGTAGAAGTTAGACAATGGACAAGCATATGATTAAACTTGTTATCAACCAATTTGAGTACATCAATCTTTATGTGTATAAGAATTCGAGTGAGTCACATATATATATTCCCATACTTGAGAGAACGACATGTCGAAGTATAGTGATCAAGTATGTAGTTGTGTGATGCTCATATATGCCATTTGAATGCTTGTTGTTGAAGTTGAACATTTTGAAGTTTATCTTGTTAATGACTTATGTGCATGCTTGGTTTTAGTTTTGTGTCTTTTCTTTTTGTTCGCAACGAACAAAGGTTTAAGTATGGAGGAGTTTGTTTGTCCCATTTTTGTTACATTTTTTATACTTATTTTGCTTTTCTTTTTCTCCCGTTTTAAGTCGATTCTTTCGTTTTTAGTTCATTTCGTGTTTTATTATGTGTTTTCCTTCATTTTGAGTCTTTAGGTGTTTTTCGTTTGTTTTTTCGGTTTTTCGTGTTTTGTCATTTTTGGTGTGTAGGTCGGGAGCTTCGGGCGAATTTTTTGTCATGAAAAAGTTGGTTTCGAGAGCATAACTGGATAGAGGGCTTCGTTGGCGACGCATAGCAAAAATTGGAACTCAATTCCGAGTTCGGACGAGCCCAAACGAGCCCGAAACGTAAAGTGGCGCAGTGCAGCCCGAGTCGCGACATTTAAAGTCGTGACTCGCGAGATTAAAGTCATGACTCTCGAGAAAAATAGAGCCTGAAGGAGCAGTTCGCGAGTTTGAGTCGCTATTCGCGAGATGAAGTCGCGACTCGCGAGATGAGGTTGCAACCACCCCAAAAATTTAAAGAATTTGACGACGCGCGACTCGCGAGGAAGTTGCGACTCGCGACTTGGCAACGTGAAAATCGAGATGCGGGATTTTATGTTAGATTTTGGACCTAGGGCACTCTATTCTATTCCAGAATTTTTATATGTTTTTCTCTCTAGAAAACATATTCCTCTCTTAGTTTTTTCACTTTGGATTCGATTTGGAGATTGAAAAACTACTTCTCTTGTTTTGGATTTGGATTGTTTATTGAATTCGACTCTTGGTTCTCTATTAATCGTAAGTTTTCCTTTTCAATTAATCCTTGAATATGAATGCTTGGGTTCTTGAGATGAATTTGTGTTGAATTCAATATGAGTAACTAATTTGTTCGCTAGGGATAGGGGATGACGATGATGTTTAGAATTTAATTGTGATTATCATGCTTGTTGATCGTTCAATTTATGCGAGTTGTTCTTAACTAGGGTTTATAATTCTTGTACATTGAATGTTGAATATTGTCGAAGAGTGACACTTCGATTAGCAATTGATTTCCAATTGAATATGATTCATTCTTTTGTGATATGATTAAATCCAAAAAACTAGTAGATTAACAATCGTCTAGTATAATTAATCAACTCTTAGAACCGAAAGGGGAGGAGTTGATCGATCTAGGCTCGCATGAAATAGACTTGTTCGGAAACGTATTGTCTATGTGTTGTGTGATTTGCGTGATTTTCCGTCTATGTTACCCTCTTGTTACGAAGAGTTATTGAGGACTATCGCCAGACGTTAGGTTGTTCAAATCATTTAACCGAATGTTCTTAGCTTGATATTTGCATTGGTTAGAAAATCATCATCACCGACTCCTTAGCTTCTTATCATCATTTGATCTTCGTCTTAGCTTTTTAATCTGATTTTGCATTGTTTGAATTTTCTTTCGTAGTTGATAATTAAAAACCACTATCTTGAATTTTGGACAAAATGTCTCAACACATTATTCAAGAATTTTGGACAAAATATCTTAGTTTATTCTTACCTCTAACATATATATCATATAATGACCAATTTAAGTCATTTTCTCCACAGTTTAGTTCACCTATCATATGAAATCCAAAAATTATGAAACTTTAGCCTTAGTCACAAAATACTATCTAAGAATTGTTGGCCAAATATCAGAACATTCTTTCAACCCTAACTCGTTTATCAAAATTAGCCAATCTAAGCCCTAATCTCGATTTTTAGTTCATATATCAAATGACTCTTAAAATCTCTAAAAATTTAGCTACATCCTCAATACATTATAAGAATTCCTGACCAAATATCTCAGCAGGTAACCTGCTCTAACTTATACTTCTAATAAATTACCGATATAGGTCAAAAGCTTAATTTTTAGTTAACCTTTCATATGACATCTAAAATTTATGAAGCTTTACAAACAGGCTCTACATAATATTTAAGAAGTTCGGACCAAATACCTCAGTATATATCCACCTATAACATATACTTCACGAATTTTGCTGATTTAGGTATAACATTGGATTTTTAGTTAACCTATCAAAGGACTTCTAAAAGTTCTCAAATTTCATCTACAGGCTCAACATGATATTTACAAATTTTAGGTAATAGATCTCAATAAGCATTGACATATAACTAATTTTTCCACAAATAGCCGAATTACCCTATTTTCTTCATTTTCAGTTCGACTATCAAATCAACTCCAAAATTCCTCAAACTTTAACCAAAGCATCTACACAATATTCTATCTAAGATTTTAGGAGTTTAAATCAAATTTTTCTCACGTGTACATTTTCATATATAAATGTTTAAGCATAAATCATCTTAAATATTTATCTCTTTATATATTCTTTATCTTCTTATCTTCTTAATTTTTAAAATCTTTTAAATAGTTGTCTAAGTCATTGAAGGAAGTTTTTAGATGCCTACCTTCTTCAGGAGTGAGAAATGGAAAATGGAAGTTGGTCGGAGCTTTCGGTCGCTCACGGCTCGCTTGGCCTCGGCTTGGTGGTGCGTTGCTTGCTCGGCTTTCTTGGAGCTTGCTGCAGCTGGGAGCAGCTAATGGCGGTAAGGAGCTACAACGAAGGGTTTCGGTGTAAGGGCGTGCGTTCAGGTGCTCGGAGGTGGCTCGCCGGCTGCCGAAGCTGGAAAGTCGGGACTTGGGAAGTGGCCGATTTTTATGAAGTGTTTAGGGGACTTAGGAGGATATTTCTTACGTAGGAAATTTTATGTGGGGAAAAGATGAATAGCATGGAGTTGTCTTCCTTTTATATTGATGAGGAGGAGACATGTTTATTAAATGACTACAACTTTATCTTCACTTTATTGCTTTTACTTTTTACCCTATTCTTGTGCTTAGCAAAAGTAGGTGGGTAAATGAAGGGTTGTCCTTGTTTAAAATCTGATTTTGGAGCCAAAATACTCCAAAAACCCTAATGTGGCTTATGGTGGGCCGGTTCTTGGGCCATGGCGCTGGGCACAGAGCTGCTTGTGGGTCGTGCTTGAGGCTGAGCACGAGCTGGCGCTCGGCTGTAATGGGCCGTGTTTCTCGACTTTGGGCCGTGCCTTGGCTCGACCTTCTTTTTATTTATTTTTTGATTTTTCTCATACTCGATTTCGGATTAAAAATGGCCAAGTCTTACGGCCATTTTTCTACAGATTAATTCGAACAAAAATTCGTTATTTTAATGTCGTTTCTGAAATTAAAATTTGAACGGCTCCTCCTTAGCCTAGACTTATGATTTGTTGTTATGCGGAATTTAACAACGATAATCTCGAAGATTATGTAAAAGAAAAGCTGTAAATTAGCTATATTCTTATTATTTTTAAGTCGGATTTTTAGTTCAAGAGGTCGGTTTTTTATGGAACCGAGCTATTTCATGGGCGTATTTAATGTGTTCCAAAAAACATCCTCGTACAAGAGTAAATGCTGCTATTTATAGTAATTCTTGGCTCGTCTTCTGAGGCCCATACGACGACATTGAATGTGATTGGACGCCTATGGAGACTAGTCTGTAGGTGGCCCCCACACACAATGATGATAGCACGTGCGGCTGATTGATAGATGTCACATCCGTCTCCTATCATTTATCCCGACCTCGGTCTTTCATTGAGGTCAGTTCCCATTCTTCGTGACGTCGGTCTTCGTCTCATCGACGAGGTCGGTTCACTTTGCGGTTCATGCCGAGCTATTGCAAGTCGGTTTTTTTCATCTAGCTCTTCGTACTTAGTTTTCACGATTAACCTTCTATGCGGCGTCTCTTGATTCGACTAACCAAACCGTCAACATGAAGTCCCCCAACATTAGGAGGCATACGAGCAATGATGACTTATGATTTCGTCTATCGTCTGCTAAATGCGACCTGAAATGCTTTGTGAGAATCGGGTTTCTTGATGGAGTCTTATTAACGACCTTTAATGTGGAATGATGCGAAGGTTACAAAAAGACGTGTCTACACTTCAATTTGCACGTGGGTCTTCAAAACTGCTATATGTTTGAAATGGTGGCTCTACACGTGTCGAACGATGATTGGGCCGTCCAATGTAAATGAGAAATCCAAAATGTTTCACCTTGGTAGGTTCAATGCACGCGCCTAATCGCCAACGGGTGCCTGTATTCCCCTATAAAAGATGGTTTTCTCCTCTTTCTAGGGCTTTACTTTTTCAATTTTTGAATCCTCGAGTTTTCAAACTTTTTTTCGCTTCCTCTTTGCTTGTGAGTGTATTCGAGCGACTGCTGTGACTCTTCCATCCAGAGCTTCGAGTTTCTGGAAATAATTTGCTTCAATTTCCTTGTTTTTGTGTTTAAATCCAAAATCTGCGAGCAAAATGGTCTCTGCAAACGAAGAACGAGCGGCTTCTAGTAGTAGACGAATGGTGTCCGATGAGAGCCTAGACATGGATTCTGAAATGGAATATTGTCAGTGGGACCCTCTCTTCATCGAGTGTCTAGACATCAAATGGGGTAAATATTGAAAGAGGCCTCGAAGTCGAGAGGAACGTAAGTGTACCAAAAGAATACTAGAGACGACCAACGCGTCAATGACCTGATGCCGATATGGAGTTTCCAGGGGAGACCAGTATCTTGACCGACACTGACGTGGTGGCACTTCGAGATAGTGCTCAAGCTTTTACGTCATATTCACTTTCGGACGGGCTGTTATCGGGAACCCCGATAGCAGTAGAAAATACTTCCAGGTTTTTATTGGGTGGGGCCAATAAAAACGAAAATTTGCTCCGTCTCGTCTTCTTCTTCATTCTCTCTGTCGCTCGTATCATCATTTGACTCAGAAACATGATATCCTAGCACCTCAGACTCTATATCGCTACTCAGCCCAAGGTCTTCGACATCACTTTGGCTCGGTTCGGCTTGAGATGACAGTCGACTCTTGGCTTGGGCATCCAATTTGCTCAAAATATCATCAATCTTTTTTTATACTAGCCATCAAATAATTTTGATACTACTCAAATAACTTTACCAATGATGGACTAGCCTCTTCGTTAAGCGAAGGTTCTGAAAAATGTTTGTGAGCCTTCATAATGGAATTGAGAATCATCGCTCTCATAAGTAAGCTCATACCATCGAGAATATCGTGGATTTTCATAGAATGAATTACACGATCGCCCCAATATCGTGGTTCCCATAGAAATTTGAGTACATCCAATCCAATCGTCTCATCAATACCAATCTCTCTCGGTAGCTCTGTGTCCACCATACCTCTCGAACAAAAATGGACAATCATCGGTGACGTGTCTTGTGGCATGACATAGACGACATGGTCTCCTTAAAACTTGACGAACACTCTCAATGGCTCCTTGAATCATGGCCGACATCCTAGCCTCACGATGTGGGTCTCTTCTTTCTCCTTTCATTCCATAATATGTATCGTAAGAGCAATCTGGGCCCCAAGATACATCCATATTGAACAAATACCACCTGAACAGAAAAAAAAAATAAAATAAAAGGGGGATTAAAAGAGTTAAAGAAGGAAAAAAAATAATAAAATAAATACTATTCTAAGTACCTAATTCAATAAACACTAAAAAACATCACAACTCAATTGCTCCACTCCCCGGCAACGGCGCCAAAATTTGATCGCGCGTCGCGACGCGGCAAATTTAAATTTATAAAAGTTTTTATCAACTAACCACTACTAACTAGTAGTAGCGACGAGTAACAGTCGATCCCACGAGGAGCAGGAATTAAATTGTGACGGTTCTAGTATTAATTGAACTAAAACTACGAAAGAAATAAAAAGGATTAATTTTATAAAAATAAAAATAAGAAAATAAAATAAAAACCAAAAATAAATTAGGGAAGTCAAGTTTTCGATTCGGTTATTATCCAATCTAAATCTACCGTTAATTAATTTCGACGCTTTCTCTAAATTGCTAACGAATTACCAACCCTAGTTAACAACAAGCTCACTTAATCGAATTTTTCCTTACCGAATATTTAATCGAAATAAGCTCTTCGACTAAACCTAACTAGTGGACAACCTAGAATAAACTCTCTAGATTTAGTACACTAGCAGCATTAATTTCTAGGAAAATAGATTAGTCTAAGCAACGGACGCGAAAGCTCGGACCATTTAACTTATGTTCACGCTACCCTAGAGATTCACAACCCCAAGTTTATTACTAACGAAACGAGACAATAACAATTACGGATTAAAGTCCCAAATCTAGCAATTAAACTTTGAATATTTAATGTACTTGGCCAAACTAAATCAAACACCCAAAATTCATAAACACGATACAAAGATAACATGAATAAACTCATCGACAAAATAAATACGACGTCTCGATTAACTAATGATAAATAGAGCTCATCCAATACATAGACAAATCGGAATTAGGGTTCAAATATCCTCTAAAACTAGATAAAAAGCTAGCCTAAAATACTAATAAAAATAAATAGGAGATAAAAGAGAGAGAATAAAATTCTCCCTCGTGTGTGAGTGCGGCTTCCCTCCGCGTGTGTATTTTTGTCCTTGCGTTCGACACTCTTTCTTTTCGTCTTCTTCTTCTGTACAGCTTTTTTTTGTTCTTTTCTCACAAATAAGACCCAACTCCTTACTTTAATATATTAATAAAAATAAATATAAGATAAAAAAGAGAATATAAATATCCCCGACAACGGTGCCAAAATTTTGACCGCACGTCGCGACGCGAAAAAAATTAAATTTTATAAAAGTTTTCCTCAACTAACGTCTACTAACTAGTAGTAGCAGCGAGTAAGAGTTGATCCCGCAAGGAGCAGGAATTAAATTGTGACTATTATCGTATTAATTGAATTAAAACTATGAAAACTATAAAAAAAAAAAGTGGGGGTTTGATTTTATAAAAGTAAAAATAAAAATAACAAAAGAAGATAAAATAAAATAAAATGGGAGAAAGTTAAGTTTTCAATTCAGTTATCACCCAATCTAAATTAAGCGTTAATTAATTTCGACACTTTCTCTAAATTTCTAACGAATTACCAATCCTAACTAACAATAAGCTCTGTCAACCGAATTTTCCCTTTAAACAAAACGTGACCACTGACCAGCTCTTTTCTAGTCCAATAGGTTAATAAGTCTTTAGCCGATATACTTTTTATGAATACCATGTACATAGGCCACAACTTAATACATTCATGGGCCAAATCGACGGATATTGGGAAGGCCCGATAACTAATCGCGTAAAATTCTGTACAATGCTCTGCGTCCATAAAATATTCCAAAATACTGAAAATATCACATAAAACATCAAAGCAAATAAATCCATCCAAATAATAAATAGGTCGAAAAATACAAACGTGCCAATAAATTAAGCATATAAAAATATACTATTAGATATATAAAATACGCACATTGTTGGGCCTATCATAAATTCTGGAGCCGAATTATATATAATTTAGAGTTAAATAGGATGTTCAATAATATTCCTTTAGTGTAATGGAATATTATTCATATGGATTAGATGAAGGTGGACTAGAACCTAAGTTACCTAATCCTATGTGGATTCTTTATTTTAACACCTCGTTTAGGTCTCTCTTGTAGCCTATAAATACACCAAGTGCTCCTCATAATTCTTCTGTCTTGTCTTGCACATCCCATACACACGAGAGAAATAGAGAGAGGGAGGGAGAGAGAGAGAGAGAGAGAGAGAGAGAGTTTAAGAAGCTTTAGGCAAGAAAGAGAAAGATATTGTTTCCAAACACAAAATTTTCCTCCTTCTTCCCAAAGATCCATTCACATGAGTTTTGACGAGGAGACTCCAAGAAACCGTCGCCCACCAGAAGACACAGAAATGCTAGGATATATACCTGAAGATCAAAAGATGATGCGTCCGTACAGTCCCGTAGACTGTTTAATTGATCTAGAGTATGCTAAAGAATATAAGATTGTATAGCTTAAGTTCTTAATCTTTAACTTTAGATCCACTGCACTTAAATTTAAGTTNAACAATCTTAGCGGTAACCCAACCTTGAGAATAAGAGAATTCCTAAACATTGGGTCAATGGAAAAGTAAGTTTCAATAGTTCAGTGAAATACTCAACAATGTTTTATTTATTCTTAGAACTATCATGTGTAAAATATGCCTAAGTTGCCAGTTTATGTCAATGACTTTTAATAATTCCTATGCTTAAAGGTGGAAATCACGTACAAAATGAGAAGTGACGGTCGCATCTAATTGAACTCTTACAGATCTAAGCTATGGTCTAGAGCAAAAATGGGTACAACGTGAGAACAAAAAAGTGTTGTTATTGTGTGAGTGTTGTTTTCTTGGAGCACATATATGCACGATAGTTCAAAGCATCGTGCTGCTAACTGACTAGTGTGTCTAATAGTACTTCATTAAGGAGGTTCAAAGACAGAAGATACTTATCTTACTGCAGTAACTGCTCACTGTAACTCTCAAATGCTTAGAAATAAATAATTATGTACCTATTTTATGGTTTCACTTTTCGTACATAGAGTACTTAGAAATATTTTAAGACCATTTTTCGGTGAATGAAAAATTAATTAGTGTACGTGGAAATAAATGAGTTCCAGTTGGCCAAAAGTTATTTAGAGTTGAAAATAGATAAGTTTGGCTAACGAAAAAGAATAGAATTTGCATTCATAAGAATTTAGAAAAATGGGGAATGACCGTCATAGAGCAACAACTATAAAAAATGGGTTCGTTGTGACTCCGCGACGCCCATCATGGAGCGAGAACCCATGTTCTGAAGGGCTCGGCCAAGTGGCGTCTGGTCGCACCTGTTGTTGACCAAGAGCTTCCGGCTCGACTAGCTCCGAAAAATGTTTTTTGACTCAAAACTCTTGGTGGAATCTTCTAACATATATAAATACCCTACATAATTCTCATATCAGATTGGTGGAATCTTCTAACATCTATAAATACCTTACATAAATTCTCATATCAGAAAACCTTTGAGAAATAACATTATTAAAAGAGTACACTGCATTTTCTTCATCTCTTTTTCCTCTTAAAGTTTGAGAGTTTCAAACAATAGTAAGTTTGTTGAAAACTTATAATATTTGAAGAGGTAATTAAATGTCTTTGCATCTTAGATATGATTAGCAATATATGTGGACTTATATACTAGGTAAAATTTGTCTTTAATTACTGCATCGAGTGCGCGTCTCGATTTGTTTGTTTTTTCTTAATTTGTTCGAGTTTCATTTGTTCATATTCATGTTTGTTGTCCACCATTTCATGAAACCCGATCCAAGTTTCTAACTTAACTAACCCGAACAAACCTCAAAATTAAGATGTTTCCCACAACACAATTCGAACACATTTTGGAATTACCACATTGATAATATAATAACTAGAGAGCGTTCATTATTTCCACGTATTATTGATTACAAAATGCAAAAGCAACCAAGTTAGCTCTTCGTTTTAGCATCTCTTAAGAACTGCAAGCACCACCAACACGAAATACGCCAACGAGGCCCCACATGAGAGACCGATAGCGACCCCAGCCTGATCGCAATACCTATCAAACACATGACACACCTTTTTCCACTGCACGTGCGAATTGCCTTCATATCCCATAAGGCCAATGGCAAGGGCAGCTCCCACGCTCGCAAACAGTAAAGCCACCATGATTAGGTCGACCAAAATGAACATCATTTCCATGCCCTTTTTTCCACTTCTATTTGCGAGCTTAACGATTAATGAGACGGCTGCATAGGCGCATGCTATGCTATTTGACACCACAAAGAACCTGAGGATTGATGATGATTGAGTAAATATTTCAAAACCAATTTTTAGATTATGTTTTATAAATTTGACACGTGAAGAATCAAATATGCTGTATTTGTTTGTTTAATTACCATAATAATGAAGAAAAAGATGCAAAAGGTTATGTCCAATAGTATTATTAGTGTCGACCTTATATCATTCGGAAAAGTGCATTATAATTTTATTATAGAGAATTTATTGTTTCAATTATGACAAAAAGCGACATAAATTTTTTAATGGCCAGCTATGCTATCCTCCAGACTTTCGCAATTCAATTTCTTTGTAGTCCACATTAAATTGATGCAACTGTATGGGGCCTGCGCTGACGCGCTTAGACTTGTTTTGGAGACTATGATTTGACCTTTTTTTTTTTTTTTTAATGAAAAAAGATGGATGGCTCAGCAGTTCCTTACTTTAATGCTGCAAAGCTTTGGGCTCATTAAATTGTGTGCGACCAAGCCTGGTAGTTTCTAGTTGGGAGTATAGGTCATCAATAAGTCGCATGCATCATCTCTAAAGTTTGACTTGCTTTACTAAATGACTTGCAAAGAAATTTTATATGGAGATTTTCATAGCATCGTAACACTTCCACGTCAATATCTGCAAATTATATGGATAGTTTAGAACGCAACGGATTAATATCCATGTTTTGATGTTAGTGGATTGGTATAAAATTAAGAGATTGAAATAATTTATTTAGATATTTGACAGAGTTTTGCTACGTCAACAGTTGGCTTCACAATGGAGCCAACCTTCTATATAAAACAAGTAAACCATAACATATTATTAGTATTATTTAATAATTAATTTATTTGGTAAAAAACTTATTCGATTAAATTTTTAAGATCAAAACACTAATTGCTTTTTTTTTTCCTTTAAAAACTCAAAATATAGAAACTTTTCTTAAATAGAAGATTTGTAAAATAACACGTCAAGCATAATATATTCAATATAATTATACAATCTACTATTTACTAGTTATTTATAAATAAATTAATACAATCTGTTAATCAAATATATATTACATCCATTATTAGTTATCCGCTAGTACAATAATTCATTCGGTATCTACTATGAAACAATAATCAAACAATTCATATATTTCCGAATTTATTGAGCCAAAGTGGTCATTTCACATTCTTTGTAATTTTATATGTCAAAATACTATGTTTGAAGTATATATGGCCCTAACAAAATAATTATAATTATTTATAATAAATAACTTTGACTTGGATGGTATAAATTTATTTATATTATCAGACTATTCAATTTTTGTATTTCATCCATATCATTCTCTTTTGTGTTTTGAATAAACATATTATATATAGAACTGATGATGTATTCAATATTTTAAAATAGAAACTCTTATTTATTTTTTAAATTTTGTTTCTCGTACATATATTCCTATCATCTAAAACAAAATAATAGTTTAGTTCTCAAAAAAGTACTCAAAAAATCTTTAAAAAAAAAATAATGTTTTCAGTACATGTTTTTCTTGATTAGTACTCGCTGTATATTATGACAGATATCTCTAAATACATGAACACTAAAGTTAATAAAATCTAAGTACAATCCATTATTGCACGTGCAATTAATAATCAATAACATGATTATGTAAAGAGTTGGCTTAAGTATATACTTACACAAAGGCAGACAAGTAGTGCCACTTTGCGGTGACCGGCACGTTGACAGGTGGCAGCGTTGGGACGAGCGTCATGGCCACCGTGGTTGTCTCGTTATTGACGCCCAGAACCACGGCCGCGGCCAGGCTGAGTGCCAGTGCCAAGAAACGTAAAATTACATCGGAGCCCCTCAGTTTTCTCTTATTAGCCACCACCACACCGCTCTCCATCCCTCCATAGCCACTGTTCTTGTTTTCGGACTCCATGTTATAGCGATATTTTTGTGTAAGAAAGATCAAACACTGCTTCTTAAATTATATTGGAAGAAGGTGCTAGTTTGGAGTGAGTTTTATAGAGGTGTGAAAAGAGGACTTTCGTGCATTTTTAATTTTTTTTTTTTCCTCCTTCATTCGGGGATTAAAGGATGAGGTTGGAGGATGGAGCGACAAATTAAATCAGTGCAGATATTAACATATATGTAAAATACTCGATATTAATTTACTAGGCGAAGCGGTTTGAACTTATCGCTTGGATCAGTTTTTGTTAGTAAAATCTATATCTATAGTTCTATGCTAATATAAAAAAATTATTGAAAAAATATATAAATAGTAATTTTGACTTATTAATTAAATATTTGACTTACTATTATAAGAAATGTTTTTAAAAATACATAAGATTAGAAAAAAAAATGAGCAAATTAATTTAATACTGTTTTTTAGAAAAAAAAAACGGGTGCATATTTTAAAAATGAATGTTACCTTTTTTTTTTTTTTTCTTAATTAACCAATTTTCTAATCATTGGGTGAACAAACTTCAAATGAATTTTCTTGGTACGGAAAATTATCGGTGCATCTTTTCCAATGATTTGTTGAACGATCTCATTTCCTACACAATTTTGGCAAAATTCGATTTTCACTATACCTTCAAAATAATATACTTATCTATTACAGAGAAAACTCGATTTGCAAATGAGATTAGATTTTCAGTGAATAATTCTGATAAGATTTACTTGGTAAAAATGCGTGAATATACCATGATAATCTGTATTTTTGGTAACATTCTATTCGTATTTTCGTCAAAAAAATATTTAACAGAATTTATAATTTAGGAGCAAACATTTTATTTTGAAACATCCATAACATATTTTTTGTGACATTCAATTTAGGCAAATATAATATTTAATTTTGAGTAAGAATAATTTCAATTCAAATAACGCATCAATACAATCTAAACTGAAAATGTACAATAATATGAAAACAATATGATATGGAAACGCATCAATACAACCAAAATATAGAAAATTTGATCTTTATTTTAAATGGCAATATATCATTCCAATATTCACCATAAGTTAATGCGAATATGAAAAAATATGATCAAATATACTTATCTATTATTTAATGATAAATTTTTAATTTATAAATATTAATAAATATTTCTTACCCGTGCATCGTACGAGATTCATACTAGTATATATAAAGAGCCAACCAATTTACCAAAAATAGTAACAAGAAAAGTCAACCCACAATTAATGCATTCTATTTTTTGCAGGTTTTGAATTTTCTTTTTAAATTATTCCCAAAAAATTGATAAGCTATATATGCACCCTCAATTCATGGGTTTTGTGGACTTAATTTTGGTAAATGTTGACTGATGCTTATAATTTTGAAAAAGTCAAAATTCTTTTTCATTTTTTATTAAAAAAAAACTGATTACCATAAAATCGGCGATTTCAAATTAGGCAAAATACTGTCACATACATCTTTTCCTAATTGCAACAGATCAATTGTTTATTAAAATAAATTGAATTGTATAGAAATCGGATTACTTTAGGTAAAATTCGGCATGACAATTTTATAAAAATCAAAATTCCTCATTTTTTATTAAAAGAATATATGTTTACCATGAAATCGGGAATTTCGAATTAGGCAACATACTGTCACATGTATCATTACTTAATTGCAACAGATCATGTTTATTATAAAAAAAAAAAATAGATTGCATATAAATCGAACGCAATTTCAAATTGAAAATTAAAATTTAAAAATCCCTTATCATTTGGCTACGACTTTCTTTAGTTCGGATTATTTTTAAACATAAAACAGAGTCAGATAATATTCATTTGAAATTCAAAATAAAATTGGATTGGAACATCCTAAAAATTTGGGTTTTGTTTAATCCTCTAGAATACAAATTTGAAATTTGATTGTATACAGTTACACAATTTTTTCCTTCTTTAAATTAAATAATTTACAATTTTAAAATAATATTAAGGCTATAGATTCAAGAAAGACGTTTTACAATCTCCGTTATATTTGACTATGCAATATTCATAAAAATTGTATAAATCATATCATATATCCTACTAAATAATTTAATTGATTTTTTTGCTCCTATCTAGAATCCTAATATTATTTGTGGCAATATTCATAATGTACCGAAAGACTAAACCAATAATGTTATGTACAATGATGTGTAATAATATATAAGTTACATTTGTTTTATTCCAATACATACGTTTTACGTTATTCCAATCATCCAATCATCCAAATTTAAATGCTTACCTTAATAAAACTAGCCCGTTCATCGCACGGGTACCACACACTAGTTTACTAGGAAAAGCAGTTCTATCTCTTCACTTTTATATTGTTATAAATATATTATTGTTATGGACAATATTAATATATAAATTGGGCCTGAAGTCCATTAATTAGGTAAATTAGGTTTCAACTTTTCTGCTTATGTAAACTTTATAAAAGAAGTGAAAGACGATAAATGAAACAGACTTTTCTGCTCCTTCTCTCTACTTGATGTGAGATGAAAAAAGCTTAGTGAAGATTGACGATTCCAATTTACAATACGTTATCAACACGCTCTAATCCAATAATTTGTTGGTGTTGCCCTAGGAAATATCATGTCTTTCTTGTCAAGATAATATATTTTTTAACACCAATAATTACATGAACTTTTTTATTAATTATTCAACCATAATTTGGCCTTGAAGTTGAAAATTTATTATTATTATGATTCCTGCTGGTTATTGATTATCAGTGAATTGTTGGGAGAATTGTAATATATTAAATGGGAGAAGAACAAATGGCATTAGAGCTACTCGTACCTAGACCGTGAGTGAGAAGAAGAATGCCTGAGGCTCCTCAAAGAACAGCGTTATGATCCAACGAGTGATTTGTGAGGTGAGCGGCGGGAGTAGTTATACCATTCTCACCAAGACCAATTACTCCGACTGGGCGCTTCTGATGAAGGTCAAGTTTGAGGCCAAGGCTCTCTGGGGCGTGATCGCAGATGGCAGTGCTGATCTACAAGAGAAGATGATGGTGCTTGATGCCTTGTGCGGCGCGGTGCCGTGGTGCCACCGGAGATGGTACCGTCGGTTGCCAAAAAAGAGACGACGAGGGAGGCTTGGGATGCGATCGCAACCATGAGGGTCGGGAACGACCGCGTCATGAGGTCGACGGCCAAGCAGCTACATCGAAAATTCGATCTGGCCGCCTTTGAAGACGGCGAAACTGTCGAGGAATATACGCTTCACCTGAAAGGCAAGACGGTGCACCTCGCCACGCTAGACGCATAAATGGCGGAGAGCGAGATCATCGCGAAGATACTCCGCACCCTGGCGCCTCGGTTCAAGCAGATCTCAATTGTGATCAAGACACTGCTTGACGTGTCGAACATGACGGCTGCCAAACTGACTGGGAGTGATAGGCCGAAAAATATGCACGTTTTATATATTTAATAATGTATTTTTTTTATACACTTAATAGTGAATTTTTATACACTTAATAGTGTATTTAATACACTTAATACTGTATTTTGTTATATATATTTAATAGTGTATTTTTTATATTTTTATTCGCACATCTATATTTTTCGACTTATTTATTCTTTGAATGAATTCGTGTACTTTGAAATTTTATTATCTATTTTCAGTATTTTTGGGACTATTTCTGATTGCACGAAGATGTGTGGATGCACAAAGAAGGATGTATAAGTTTTTCTAGTAGTGTAAGGGGGTGTCCCGTACTACCCCGTACTGATCACCCAACAACACCCCATACTCAGCCCAACAACTACCCAATTTCTGACCCAATAATGAATTTTTAAATAAAGGTCTAGGGTCTTACATGGCAAGTTAGTGGAACAAGTGAGCCAGATCTTTGTATTTGAAGAAACAAAATTAAGAGAATCAAGCCCAAGTTATAATATTACACAAGCAGGCCTGAGGGAATTATTTATGCAAAATTGGAGGGCAAGCCACGAAGCAAAGGAATTATTTACGGGGAGACCACGCAGGCCATGGGGTATATACAGGATTTATTGACGCCAACAGAGACAACCACGCGGAAGAAAAAGCTGAGAATTGAGAAAAAAAAGCAGACGCAACCATAAACGTGGAAACAGAGGATACGCGGTGAAGCCGACGCGGAGTGAGATCTCACCCGCACACGAGGAAGATAACTTTATTCTTCTCTTTTCTTCTTTATTTATTATGTTAGAGTAGATTTTATTTCTACTTTCGAGAATGTCGAACCCTACGACTTGACGATGATTGATTAATTTATGTGGTTGATAATTTAATTATCTTTTTGAAATTGTTTGTGTTATTCTGACTGAGCATCCGTGATGTGTTTGATTTTATTTAGATTGATTACCTAGATAAAATTTTTCATGTCTAATGCAGGAATTGAACTTGCAGTCTGTAATTGTTGTTGGGTTTAATTCATTAGAGAAACCGGAAGATGGTAACTACCGGGGATAACACGGCTATTTAAGTGAACCACGCGGTTGGATTCACTACTTAGGTTAGCCTATTTTTCTAGATCCTAAAGTGGCTAATTGTATTAAATCTAGAGAGCGTGTCCTAGACTGTACAAGAAGTCAGGTTTAATCGTAGAGCGTCTCGCGGTTAAATTAAAAGTAGCATCGCGTGTTTTTACCTAGGGCTAGTAATTCCATAAGATAACAAGATTTGATACCAGAATTGATTAGATGAATCGGTCGAGGGTTCTTTTGGAGGGGTTTAAACTATCAGACTTATTAGTTATATTTAGTAGCTATGATAACCAAAATAGCCTTTTGAAGGCCGTGGAATTTACAAGTCAAATAAATGTTAAGATTGGTTAATCCGATTTGTGTAGTCCTATGCTTTTTAGGATAGAGGGTAGTTTCGAATATTTTTCTTCAAGAAATTCATTTGAGACAGGGTAAATTAAGTGACATTACATGAGCTTGAGTACTTTAAGAAAGTACAATGTGTTAGTGTTATATACTGAAAGCTTGGGTTTGGATGAAGTTACACTTTTACCCTTTCTGAATGAGAATCATGTTTGATTAAACAAGTTCTATGTTATGTTGTTTTAAGCTTAGATAGAATGAGTCGTCATCGGACGAACAAAAGATCATTCTATCAGTTACTTGCGAAACAAGAATTATGGTTCACAACCTATATGGAAATGAACACCCCATCCGAACGGTGGTAGTATCAACGGTGTAGTTGATCATGATTGATTAGTTGCACTAGTACATTTATGTATTGAATAGGATCCCAGAGAGGAGAAGTTTCTTTTATACTGATCATCGTAAACGGACTTGGCCTAGGTTAATTACTGCATTCTCTTAACCCGTAAGATATTAAACAGGCATATATATGCAGTACATATTACTTTGATTCACATGGGTGAGGTTCAGTTCGCTGGATTAATATTCCTACTGTAATGGATAATATTGTTGTATGTATGATGTGTTGTTAGAATATTTACAATTACCATGTACGTTTAGTTTGATGACGTCCAGCATAATAATAATGTGATGAACGAGCGCTAGCTTCGGTGAAATAAATAATAAATTAATCAATTCTTGATTGTCAGTAATCGAATTAATTAATGGACATTGTATCATAAACATGGGGAGGTAATTCAATAATTATAATTGGAGTGTCAAATGTAATTTGAGCTAGAAAAAGGGAGTGCAATAATATTATGTTAGTGGACCGTAATATTATTTAAGTAATTGGAAGAGTGGGTCTGGCCCACAATTAGTCCATTACTTAAGAAGCCTATTCCTATTCTCCTAAGGATCCTATTGTAGCACTATATATACATCATTAAGCTCATGAGAAGAGAATAGATCACAATTTAGGTGTACACGCCGCCCCCTCTCATCTCTCTCTAGATCTCATTCGAGCTATATCTTCTTCTCGTTGCTCCACCGGTACGAGTGGAAGAGGTGTGTGAGTAATACAGTAGAAGATCCCAAAGGTAATCGAGACACCGTGATCATCTACAAAAGTCGACGAATCTCAACTTGAAGGTCAAGATCCGCCGACCCCGACTTGCCAGACGACCGCCGCCGTGAACCGGGCCGTGAGAAGCTGCGATGACTGGCGACCCGATCGCGACCACCAGCCCCGCGCCACGCGATTCCGGCGACTCCACACGACCACGCGACACACCCATGATCCTAACCCGTTGATCCCCTTCCGTTTGTGTGTTGTTCCCTGTCATCCGGAATTCGACAGATTCAGAAAATTTTAAGCCGTAAGTTTTCTACGTCAAACCTTTATATCCGTTGCGCATGGGTTTACGTTTGCTATTGAATTCGTAACTTGTACATAACGAGATCCTCATAGTGTTAGTGTTATATACTGAAAGCTTGGCTTTGCATGTTATTACACATTTGCCCTTTATGAATGAGAATCATGTTAGATTAAACAAGTTCAACGTTCTGATGTTCTGCACTTAGATAGAGTGGGTCGTCATCGGGTGAACCGAAGATCACTCTATCAGTTACTTGCGAATAAGAATAGTTGTTCACAACCTAGATGGAAATGTGTTCCCCATCCAAACGGTTGTAGTGTCAATTGTACAGTTTGCCTTGGCTGATTAGTTGCACTAGTACATTTATGTATTGAACAGGAACATAGAGGAGAAGTTCATTTTATACTGATCGTCGTAAATGAACTAGGCCTCGGTTAATTACTGCGTTCTCTCACCCCATAAGATATTAAACAGGCTAATATATGTAGTATATATTACTTCGATTCACTTGGATGAGGTCCAGTTCACTGGAATAATATTCCTACTGTTTTGGGTAATATTACTATATATAGGATGTGTTGTTAAGATGTTTATGGTCACCATGTGCGTTATTTTTATGATGTCCCCGGAGCGAGTTCATGAAGGATTATTATGCTAAACTGACCGCGCGTCGTTACACGGCAAATTTGAATTTATAAATTTTCCTAACTAACCCCTACTAACTAGTGGTAGTAGCGAGCAAGGGTCGATTCCACAGGGAGTGTGGTATAAACCGTGATTTTATAATATTAATTAGATTAAAGTAGAAATGGGGGTATTTGATTTAATACTAAACTAATAGCAAAACAAGAAAATAAACTAGAACTATGAATAAATGATTAAAATGCAAAAGATGATGAAACCGAAAATAAACAAATAATCTAGAAAATACGAGAACGAAATCAGTTCCAGGTCGATCTACACTCTCGAATAACTAGCCCAATTAATGCATTTATAAGATCTCACTCGTCTTCTAAAACTACAGGTCGTAGATAGCAATAAGCTCTGCTATCCGAATTTTCCCTTATTTTTACTTAATCGAAATAGGCTCTTTAATTAAATCTAACTACCGAACAACTCGGAATAAGCTCTCCTAATTTAATCCACTAGTCCCATTAGAATCTAGAAAAATAGATCGATCTAAGCCACAAACACATAAGCTCGGTTCATGTAGCTTATATTGTGTTATCCCTAACAATAAACGACTGTTAGTTGCTACAATTGAAATAAGAACTACGACAGTTACGGATCGAAGCCTCAACTCTAGCAATTAACATGTAATTCATAACTTAGGTGATCAAGCTAATTTAAAAATCACACATTATGACATGAAACTAGAATAACACAAACAATTTTATACGACAAATAAAACGAGATAAATAGCATTAATCAAACATAGTCATCGAGGGTTCAACGTCCCTAGAACCGAAATAGTGTTTAACACATAGCTAAATGATAAAACAAATATTAACATTCATAGTCTTCAATCAAAAAAAAAAAGAATAGAAAATAAAAAAAATAAATAACAAACTTCCTTTGGAACACAATAATCCACGGCCTAATTAAAGCATAGCAGCAAATAATTCTTGATCTCCTGGTGAGCATTCTCGGCCAAGTCTCAAGCCCCAGGATCCATGAATTGTATCCTCAACCAATCTATCCATCATAAAATATGTAACCAGCTCCTCTTTTATTCCTCACGCCAAGTCACCCCAAAGGAAAATTAAGAGTTCCATAAAGTCCAAATTCTCCTACTCCAATCAAACTCTCAATTCCTCCCAACAGCCCTCTAAATTAACCCAAAGGAAATTAAGTTCCCCTCAAATTCGGCCAATAGGAATTTATATCTAATTCCTTGCCAATATAGTTTTCCACTTCACTAATGCCCCATCATCAGTTGGCATAATATCAAAAAGGGCATAATCTGCAAAATAAACATAAAATCAAAATATTGGTGAACGTCAGTTCACAAAATAAAATACGTGATAAAATTTGAATAATACATTAAAATCAAATGCTCAAATATGCAAATTAAATCACAAAATAATACAAGATTTCTCACGTATCAAATTTCCCCAAACTTAAACCGTTGCTTGTCCCCAAGCAACATAGAACTAGAAACACAAAAACTGGATAAAACAATCAAGTACGTGGAATTTTCGCTCAGGTCCTTACACATCTCACATAAATGCATAGTTACAACTTCTCAAGTTAATATTCCCGGACTCGAAATGAAATCACCTTTAGAACGCAAACAATCAAATATCAATTCTGTGAATTACTACAGCTCATCAATCTCTTCACCGAGTATACTAATCATGCAACTAATGATACCCTTTTCTTTGTTAACCGGTTTGGTTCCTCTTCGCTTCTAACTAGAAATCAAAAGTCTCGACTTTTATTTTCTTTTCTTTGTTTGTTGTGGGAACGGCAGCTCCGTCACACTCTATGGTCTATAGTTATTCGTGCTGGAGTGTTGCGCTAAAGCTTTACAGGCTGGCAGTTGTTGCAGCCCGCTATT